>JARHVA010000579.1:0-512500 GCA_037957365.1 Torreya grandis | reverse complement strand
CTATCCACCTGCCATCTTTTCATTCAGCTAGGATTTTCTGAGCCCTGACATATTTGACATGTATGGGAAAATGATAACATTAACAACTAAGGACTTGACGTCTCTTTAGTGGATCAGGATTTCCCAACATTTGATCTATCTAACAAGTCCCAAGCATTAATATATATATTTTTAGTACCTGTGTAGGAGGGAAAAAATAGAGACATTGGAGAAATAATTCAAAATTATAATTTGTGGCATGTAAGAGTATTGATCAAAATAATTGCTCATGCATGTGATCATTATTAAAATTTTGATCAAACATTTTTGTATTAACTAGGAAAATTAAGAATATTTATTAATTTGAAAAGATGTCATAGGGGTGTTAATCTAAACATGGAAATGGTGGAGTGATTAGTATTTGATAAGGTATTATTCTTCAAATTGTACAAGAATATTTGTGAGCTTGTGTTGATAAATAGCAAGGTGGTGCCTCTTTATTTAGACAGACCCTTCCTAGCTTTGACATTTGTGGTAGCCTTGGGGGACTTGCTATGATAACGGTTGATGATGTGACACTTATTTGTTTGGTTGGGCTCTCCTGGGATTCGACATCTCTAAGAGGTCTGAGAGACTATGAACAGTGGGAGTGTTTGTGTTGTGATAAATGTGACCATATTTCTTTTCTTTTATTTTTCTTGTCTTTCTTTCTTTCTTTTTTTAATTATTATTATTATTTCTAGAAGGGATAAAAAATAAATGTTTTGTTGTTTTTGTTGATGTTTTTTAAACAAAATAAATTAAATAGACATTAACAATATGATTTTTTTTGAAACATACAGGTTTTCTTCTACTGGCAAACATCTAAGGCTTCCACTAGGTTCTAGAAAAAAATGGGTAAGTATTTTGTAACTATGTAGATATGATGGTCATTGGTCCCTCTTTTTTTTAAGTTTTGTAATGATAATGCAAATATTTTATTAGTTGGTTTCTTTTTCTTGCAGTGATGAGGGGTGCTAAAAATTTGGCGTTGTTTTGGAGTTTATGTTTTATTTATTGATAGCTTACAGTGTTCTTCATTGTTTAAAAAATAAAATAAAATATTTAAAATAATAATAATAATAATAATAATAAATATATATATAATAGGAAAAAAAATAGAAGGGGGAGAAAGGGTTGAAAAAGAAAAAAAAGGGGGGAAAGAAAAATTTAAAATATTTAAAAAAAAAGGTAAATAGTCATCAAAAGAAAAGCGAATATAATTAAATTATATTATGTGAAAGGAAGCAATGATGTGGACACATATCAGTGGAAGAGAACACAAGCATTTACAAATATTGATAATGATTTAAAATATGTAAATCTTTTTAGGGTTGCATCATTCAACTATGTTGTTGGTGATTGCCTTTTTGATGCATTTCAAGTGTTATTGCATTTTTGTTACACATAAAGAATGTTAAAAACTAGTATCATTGAATATTTTATGGATTATTTGAACAATGGGGATGCAGAGGCAAGACATTCATATGTATATCAATTACATGTAGAGCTATTGTATGGTTTGCATCAAATACATGACAAAAGCATGTATTTTCATCAAATGAGAGTTTCTACAAATGAACCTATAGATTAAGGAGAGATTGGTTTGTGGGGTGACATATTTTGTATTTAGTGGTTATGGAAATGGTTAAACATTCTTGTTTATGTTGGGTCTACATCGAGAAAGAAAATGTATCTACATTTCAATAAAGAAAGCTATGTTCCACTATATTCGATTTTATTCCATGACATAAACCCTATGCGTGGACATTTTGAACCATTGTTTTGTAAAAAAAATATGCACCTAGAATATGAATTCTAATACAAAGTTATCAAATATTTGAAAAAATCCTTCAGTGTACTAGGATGTTGTTTTTCATGGCCTGGAAGTGCATGGCATGTATAGAGCAAATAGTTTAGGCTCCAATTGTGGTGAAAGCTTGTTTGATGCTATTAATTTGTAATTGAAAATGAATTTGATGGTATTACTCTTTATCAATATATATCACAATCTTTTTTGAATGTAATTGTGGGGTTAAATAGCTTTACAATAACTTCTTTAGTGCTTTGCGAGCATGAATTGCAGAAACAAGAACCTAAAATACTTTTTGACTGGAAAATGTATGTTAAAAATATTGGAATGTCATATCAAGAAATCAAACTTGAAGGTAATGAATTTTGTTGTTCATGGTTTTTAAATACTCTACAAAGTGATATTAGATTACGCCCAGCATAAACTAAAAACATTACAATTTTTTTTGCAATTATTTCATTCTAGAGAAAACATATAACATTTTTTTGAGATAGATACATTTCATATTCATTATGATCCTTTACAAAAAATTCACATGGATCATATTACATATGCATTACCAATAGATATTTCCATAAGATTATCGCATAATGATTGATTCGAAGCTTTAGAAATAAGAATGATTTATTTTTAGCTTTTCAAACAATGTGTAGGTGAACCATCCATTAGAGAGATATCTGAAACTATAAATAAGCATCATGCTTCTTTACACAATTTAAAACAAGCAGTGCTTGAGTAAAAAAATAAAAATAATGTAACAAAAACATATAATATAAACACTATGAAAAAAATAGCTTGAACAAAGATGGAAAATTATTGCAATCAATGAAAGTAATGATATGTTATCACAAAAATCAATAGTTGAAATGTGCAGAGTGTGATCGGTGAAGCATTAATGTGATAAATAACTATCTAAAATTGATCCAAGGATATGTTCATTCATTCCTATGTAGTTTGTGAATAGTTACATTTTATGAAAGATATCATCCTAGTTGACATTGATGTTGTGAAAGCATTTGATTGTGCTTTTGCATATTTAACATTAAAAAAACTTATTTTGGGTGAGAAAGTGTGTAAGCAATGTAAGAGATCACTTGAATATGGAAAAGTGCTAACATTTACTATTCCTTTCAATGTTAGGAGAAACAAAAAAAAATGTTATTATGAAGAGATTAACACTTTTAGAAGAAATATTGGTTGCTTTGTGAAAGTTATTTACGAAGGTACGAGAACTTGGCTATAAATGGTCATAATATGGCTTGATAGGAATGATTATAAATGTCCCAATAGACTTTGATCGAGTGCAGAAAGCATAGCCTAGAGCAATGAATGACACAAAAATAATTGTAATAAAGATAAAATGTAAGCTAAAATACAAAAATGCATATTTAACAGGAAATGTGAGGCCTTCATGCATGATGAAAGTCACTGTCTAAACATTGTAAAGCATTGTTGTATAAGCAAGAAAATATTAATATTGATAGGGGTTAGTGGAGTAGTTTTGAGGAAATAAGATAAAAAACATTGATGAGATTATGCATGTTGATAATAAGACATTTGATGCTTGTGAAAATGAATCAGAACCTATCAATGAATCTTTGGCACATGCCTTTGTTGACACATAGTCGATACATGATCTTCAGGAATAGATTATTGAGTTTGATCCATCAAAAGGAATCAAACCATTAGGTATTTTTGAAGATAAATTCTTGGAAGAGATGAGCTTCCCAACTCTCTTATATGGTTTTAATCACCCTCAGGATATGACAGACATAGTGTTATATCAAAAAATAGCAAAGTGGGAGCTTTTGCATAGGTAAAATGACATTGTAACACACATAAATAACATCTTTTTCAAAACTATCAAAAGAATTATACGTCAGGTGTCATCTTCGGCCTAGATATGCATATGTAAAGGAAAATTAAAAGATAAAAAAACTATGTGCCAAAGATTTTCAAAATAGAGCCAACGTAGAATAATTCTGAAATCACCTATGGCTTATAGAGCTTATAAAAGCATTCAAACATCACCTGACTATTTTTAAAAATGAAGAAATAATATTTTTACAATGATTAGGCAATTGGGACCCCCAATATTTTTTACATCTGTAACAAGTGTTGAAAATTGTTGGGAGCCTTTGTGTCATGCATTGCAAAAAATAGTTGTAGTGTCAAAAAATAAACACAGAGAAACTATTGAAGAAGATAATATTAATATGATGATAAGAAAAAATAATGTTCTTTGTATTTTTTACTTTAAACATAGATCTAATGCGTTCAAAAAGATGTTGCAAAATGAAGAATTATTTGGAAAGGTTTTAGATTTTTTTTGTGATAGTTTCAAAATAGAGGAAATGAGCATTTGCATTTCATGTTGTGGGTGCAGAATGCACTTGTGCATGGATATTTCTCTAATATTGAAATCAAGGATTTTGTGGATAGATACATATCTTGTGATTTGGCATTGCTTAATATAGATTTGACTAGAATGTAAACACATCATCATACAAGCACATGCAAAAGACATAGAAATTCACATTATAGATTCAATTTTCCATTGCCTCCAATGCAAAAATCAAGAATATTAGAGCCATTGGATGAAACCAACGAGTTATACAAATTTAATGCCACAAGATTTTTTTCCCGGCTTGAATAGAAAAATATAGTAGAGATAACATTTCATATGTTTTTACAAGAGACAAACCTGTCCAAAATAGAATATATAGTCTCATTGTGATGTTGTATTTCATGACTGGTTATAATGCTAAAAATACATCCATATAATTGCTAACACATATGCATAATTCATTCTTGATGCAAATGCCATTGTAACTTATTGTTTCTCTTATATGACAAAGTTTGATTACACACTGATAAATGCATTTTGGAAGGTGCATGTTGAGACTATTCATAGCAATGACAATAAATTGTAAGCTATAAGAAAACTAGGGAATACACTTTTTTAAGATCAACAGATGTCTAGTCGGTAGGCCATTCATATTATATTATCTTTGCCTTTAAATCATAGATTGAGGAAAATAGTTTTCATAAATACATTGCTAGAAGCAAAAAGAACTTACAGTTTAAAAAGCCCAAACATGTTAGCAGGAGAATAAGACACTTCAGAAGATGTAATATGTGTTTCTCACATAGATAAATATATTGTAAGACCAACATAGTTAGAATATGTGTGTTTAGCTAAATTTGTTGCATATTACCTAGGTAAATGCATAAATAATAAAAAATGTAAAAAATTATGCATTATATGACATGTCAGATAACATATCAATGTGGATCTTGAAAACTATTACAGAGAAAAAATGATGTTGTTTATACCTTATTGTGACAATGAAAACACACTGAAGAAAAATTTCAACACATGGATTGATACATTCCTTGCTCATAAAAAATAATAAGAAATAAAAGCATGTTTGTTACAAATCCATTAACAAAATTGGGTGACATTGATATTATTGTAGATAATATAGAAACCACTTTTTATTTATGATTTATTATTGTTGAGGACAAAAAGAATAATTAGATTGAGAAAAAAAATCTTACATATGACATATCCTCTGATTTGCATTGTATGAAAGATCATCAACCAATAGATACTCAGCGTTTGGAAACATTTCAGACAGCCAAACATCCTTTTTTGATGAGTAGATAAGAATACCTGGACTTGCAGAGGCAGTTCAATAGAGAGCAAGAAGCAATTGTAAAGGACATTGAAATAAGAAAATACTAGAGTTGGACAAGCCAATCTATTTGTTCTTGATAGGGGGGAAGGTATAGGGAAAATATTTACCTCAAAATTGATATATGAAACTTTGACATGTATATATAACAAAGAACTTGAAAATTATCCTTTGAAAATCAAGGGCTTGATTATTACATACACTAGAAAAGTGACATACAATACAAACGACCTGACTACACATTTTATTTTTCAGATTCCATATACATCTACACAAATGTTAAAGTTGGATTTTGTTTCACTAAAATTTTGCTTTATTTTCTTGTTTAAAAAGAATAAAACTTAAAATAAGGGTGTGGCTAGTAAAACCTAGATGTGTTATGCGCACGTGATCCAGATGATTGTCGATACTCCTCTTTGTCTATGGAGGATGACCTACAGATAAGAAATCAATCTAGAAGATGGTGGATTAGTGAGATAGTAAGGTGGACTACCTAGTATGATCTAGATCCAAGAAGCACAAGCTTCCTTGGAGGCTGTCAATCCACACTTTTAAAACACTTAAGTTCTGATAAACTAAAAATAGATGCTTGCATGAAATAATAAAAGGTATTAAAATCAAATACAAGAAATGCTTGAAAATAAATAAGTGATTTTGATTAAAAATAGCAATAACTGATTGAATACTAATGCTAAATCACTCAAATTTGATTCGAAAAATAAGTTGAAATTATGTGATAAAACAAAAACTCATAAACAGATATTTGGGTACAAGTAGATGGGTCAAATTAGATTTCTATTGTAAAATGACACACAATGACTGTTGATGGTTGTTAACCATCGGTGGTTAAGTAGTTTTTTTGATGGTTAGATAAGACCACCAGTGGTTACTATGGAATTTGGTTTGGGAAAACAAGTCTATTGGGGAGAGTTGCAGAGAAGTTATGTGAGTGATGTTTGGGTTGAATGTTGGTTGTGAGATAGAAATTAATACTTAGGGGTATCTGATTTAGGGATTAGGTATTCAGGTGAGTGAGAATGGTTTGTGGGTGGCTTTTGGGTAGGAGGTGAAATGTCTAGAGTTGTAGAACTCTAACATAGGGAATGAAGTGCAGAGAATGGGAATGACCCAAGCACTGAAATGAATAAAACTAATTACTAAATCTTGAAAAAAAACACAGATGATTAGCTTTTAGGTGTTGTTGGTCTAAGGAATGTTGAGGTTAGATGAAAGTTATTATGGATTATAGAGTAATTTTAGCAGAGTATCGATACTTTGGCTCAAGATAGTGAGTTACAGAAGCACCCTAAGCCTCTGACCTGGTTCTTGGTTTGCTTGGAAGCTTTTGGATTCACCTGGGAGTCAAAATCTCTTGCACCTGAATCCCCCTCTTTTTAAACTTCTCTTCATCTCTTAATATAGATTAAAAGAGGGTTGAAAATATAGTTTAACAAATGGTTTATCAAATAGTCTAATCATACATTGATCATGTAAATAGTAGACTAAAATTAAATAGATGGTAATCAACGAGTGAGTTGTAATCAGATTATAGTTAATTCATTTGATCATGCAAGAGTTTAAATAACCATTGGTGGTCTGGTCAACCATCAATGGTCGAGGGTTGACCATCGATGGTTGAGGGGACATAGACAACATTGGTTAATCCACTAATGACTTGTAATTAATTCCTTGGTAAATGGTTTGAGGTTAAATAATGAGAGAATTGGTAAATAATCTAACCTAAAGGGGGCCAAGGGGTGGTTTAAAGGTTAATGCAACATCTAGATCTATAGTGTATAGTTTTTTAGCATCTACATTTTTCCCATTTTTGTTATGTAGCTTGTATTAGTAAGCTATAAAACAAAAATGGAAGGTTGGTAGAAGGTTGGATGCCCCAAATATGGGAGAAAGTGTTCCCCCTCAAACTGATAATTAATGAGGTGAAACAAAGTTGATGGTGGGTTTGACAAGTGGATAGGTGGGTGTCAAGTTTGGTTGGGTAGGCATTTAAATGTGATCAGGTGCACAAAATATGACTAAGTGTAATATCATAGATCATACATACACCAGGCTACCATAGATGAGGTAGGTGGTAAAATAAGGTTGGACTAGAAGGATAGGTGATAGGGTAACTAGGCTATAGCATTAGGCATAGCTGATATGTGTTACTCCTATAAACTCTAGTCTATTAGGCAACTTTGATATATTCTTAGGTATCCAAAAACTATATGTGATCCTAAGAAAACAAAAATGGTTACAAGTGTTGAGACCACAAAGGGTTATGCTCCAAGGTACCTAAATGATCAGTGCACAAAATTAGTGTAAGTTCATGTAAATATGGTAAGGTAATCAATGCATTTAGAATGATTAAGGTAAGGTTGGGTCCCAAAAATAAAGGTGATGGTAAGGTATCATGGTATGATCATGGGAAATGAAGGCATACAAGTGGACTAAATGACCAAAAGGTGAACTAGGGAGGAAAAGGCATTGTTGGACTAGGTGGTCCTTTAGGAAAAGGAGATGGTAGGATGGCAAAACCCTAAAGGGGTCAACCATCGATGGTTAGGGTCAACCATCAATGGTTAGGTTCAACAATTGATAGTCACCTAGTGATCATCGATGGTCAAGAGAAAACCCTAAAGAGGCAACCATTAAAGTTCAAAAAGGGCTTTATTTGCTTATTTATAAATATCAACCTGTATTGCTTTCCCTTAGAATTTACATAAATGATAAGGATTTTAATCTTTGAGTATCATAATATCTGAGTTAGGAAGGTTTAATCGAGGTTGAGTGGTGAGTTAGAAGTTGACTAAGGTAAGCCAGGGCAGAGGAGATCCAATGAGGATGCAATAAGGCAAGGGTGAAACATGGGGCTGAGTGGTGGTGGTGGTACTAAGGGCTTCACCATGATGGAGGATGCATAATGAGGTAGGGGATGGCATGAAATATATTATGTTTTATGATGTTATTTGTTTGGTGTATTGCTCTGGGTGGGTAAGCATTGGAAATTGGGGGGATTTGCTATTTGGTAGGAATTTATTAGAGGGTAAGAAATAAGTTGAGGTAGTGAATGTAGAGAAGGGGTTTAGAGGTTTTAGGCATGATTTTAATTATTGTGTTGATTATTTTTAGGTTTTAATGGGTTAGGTTTAGGGTTAGGGTTAGGGTTTGGTCATTGGAAATCATTACATAATGACCATTGGTGATCACTATCGACCATCACTGATCAATAAGTGATCATCAAATAGCTAATGTGTGAACCATCGATGGTCCACCACCTTACCCATTAATGGTCAAGGTTTGATTAGTGATGGTCTAATAAGGAACCATAATTGGTTGACACTTGACTATTGGTAGTCGATATAAGGTTAGGGAATCAGGTAGAGAAGGGTAGATAAATGGGTGAAGGTAGGGGTTGGGAATGATTGAAGGTAAGGGAAGTGAATGGGCAAAGGTAGGATAGGGTAAAGGGTAAGACGTATTTTAGGTAGGAGTAGGTAAGGGTTTGGTTAGGCCTTAAAAATAGGGTAAGGTAAAAGTGAGTAGTGGTAGGATTAATAGCTAAAATACATAAGTCATGCTTGAAGGGTAAGGAAAACTAAGGGATACATTTTAACCTTACAGGTGAAGGAGCAGATGCAGATGTGAGACTGAGTACCTCAGCTCCTAGATGAAGTATGCAGGGCTATAAAATATTAAGAGTGGGAGCATATGACTATAGTGGGCCTTAGTGGTATGATATTTTACTAGTACATTCCAAAAGACACATCAATGTTGGTAGCCCTCATCAAGAGATGGGACCTGGCTACCAACACTTTCTTTCTACCGACTATAGAGATCACCATCCTACCAAAGGATATTCACCAGATTTTGTGAATACCAATATGGGGTGAGCTGATAGAGCATATCGATAGCGAGGAGTGAGATGCTCATATGGATCAATTATTTGGTGTGGACTTTATTCATGTGAGGTGGCATATGGGAGGCTTCCATTATGTACCTATGTATCACATGGATAAGGGAGGGAGATGGCTTATCATGATAATGATGATCGTTGTTACCTTCTATGTACTTCTAAATTCTAATACTGTCAAATTTCCTTTTTATTACTAGGTATTCTTGTTGACATGTTGATGGACTAGATAGTGTTTACTTGGGCCCTAGTTTTACCAGTTTAGATCTATTGAGAGCTCTAGGGATATAGAGTACACAGTAGGTATGACATTAGCATCAAGTTTATTTTGCAATGTTGGGCATATGAGCACATCAAGGTACTACAACTAGGTAGATTGCCATGGTAGGCATGGGATCAAGTGGACTTCAGAGTGGGATTCATAAGGTAGAGAGGTGATTATGCACTTACAACACCAAGGGGAGTGATACTAGATTTAAAGTGGTATAGGGATAGGTTGGAGGCACTAGTGGATGGGGAAGTTATCTAGTGGCTGTATATTATATTCCTAGCATGGGCCACTTATGTTAGGTATACCTTATCACTACAAAGTTACAAGTGGATATATGGGAGACTAGAGCATGAGGTGGAGCCCATCCCATTTGATAGGGTCAAGAGAGAGTTTGGGCTTGTTCAAGGTGTCCCAGGTGCTTTCTCAATGTACAAGAGAGAGGATACTTGAGGCACCACTACCTTCACCACAACTTGAGGAGATAGAGATTGACTGTGAGGATCTAATAGTGGCCATAGTTATTAATGATGCAAGGGTTATGCAAGAGTATCTTGTATGGTTTCAAGTACTTTATGAAATGGTAGTGTTTGGGGTAGATGGTGTAAAATGGAATCCTAATGTAGACATGTTGGAGGGGGTGGGGACCAAATGGATATGGATGTCCTTGATAGGAAGGCACTCATCATGGAGAGAGAATAGGTGTGGGTGGCACTAGCCATAGCATAGGAAAATCTAGCAGTGATAACTATAGAGAGAGATACAACACAAGGCCAGGTGGCTATCCTTATGTAAGAAAGGGATACAACATGAGTACAACTAGCCTTGATGACACAAGAGATGGATGCCCTGAGACAAGTAGGAAGATAGGCACCTATACCTATAAGACCATCGAGGACCATCTATATGGCTAGGTATGTGGTAACAATCAAGGAGCTTAGATACTAAAGGCCTAGTATTTAAATAGCTTCCATATGAGCTTTGATATGTTGAGTATAGAGCATTGATTATTAGGGGAGCTAGTAGTGATACACTGGGTCAGTGGGTAGCATCTGCAAGTGTACAAATAGATCTTAGAGATGGATAGGCTCTAGGGAGCAGTAGTGCCACTCCACCTTAGACTTTTATGAGATGCCTATTTTGATGTATTATATGATTTTGATACTAGCATGTGAACTAATGCAATGAGATGTACAAATTTTGGTGAGAGACATGGACATTATTATGATATATGATTATTTATGAGTATGAACTTATTGATGTGATTATGGGTTATGGATGTTATTTATGGTTATGGTTAGTTATTTTATGTTCATGATGTGATGATGTTGTTTATGATATGATCATGATATTATGGTTAGAATTTATCTTACTAGTAGATACATGCTTAATTAAATGTTAGAAATGTGGGTGTTTTAAATTAATGAATTTATGTTCCCTTTTATCTAGATAGACATGTGATGGATAGCATATGCGATGACTCATTGGTTTATAAATCATTATAAATGTGATAAATTATGATGATTAATGAGATGTGATTGGTTATTTAGATAGATGAAATGACTTTTGATATATGAGGTGGTTAATTTATTAAAATATTTTTATGGTTAAAACACTTAAACAAATAAGGTAGAAGCAAATCACAAAACAAAATAGAAAATGTTGATTTAAATGTTGTTTAATGAATTGTATTTAATTAGATGAAGGTGGATTAATCTCAAAAACACATAGATTAAGTTTGAATAACAAAACCACACATGAAAAAAGACAAGAAGAAATAGAAACAATCAAAAGACAAATGTCTTAATGAATGTAGCGACAAGTAGTTATGAGGAATGAAAAGGAGACACAATGCTCTTTCATTGGTGAGGACCAAAATAAAAGGAAGCTAAATCAGCTTATGAACATAAGCCCTTCACATGATTCAGATCAGTGTTTGTCAATTGGTTAAAAAGTCTCCTAATCACATAGTGTCAAGTAAGCTCAAAATCCCTTGTTTAATAGAGGGTATAAAGGGGAGATAGGTGATAAACGAACCTTCATATGAGGTTAGCTTGCCTTTGTGTAGGTTGCCAGAGAGCCAGTATAAATAAATATATGGCATAGATGGTGTAGACTGATCGAGGGAAGTCTACTCATGAAAGCCAATTACAGCTTCCAAATAATGGGTCTTTTGATATTTTTGTTATTGCTTTAAGAGGCTTTAGGGAAACTGGTCGATAGGAGAAGCCTTCAAGAAATTACTTCCTTTTGAAAAATTATTATACTTATCCATCCTTCAAGGGAGTGGTCTAAGTTTATATTATTTATTTTAGGCCTTTTGATAGTTATCCTTCAAGGGAGCAATCTACCTTGCATTAAGTAATTTTGATGGGTATTGGCAACTGTCTTTCAAGGGAGCAGTCTGGTAATGTTAGAGATGACCCATAGGATATATGGATTTTAATGTGTTTGCTTTTGATGGCATAGACTTGCTTATATAGGCTTAAAATCATACCTTTATGAAGGTAAAACTAAAGCATAAGAAGGTTGAGATGGTGGTTGAGAGGATGCTTTGAGAGACAATGACCATGGGATTCCATCCTATTAGGGACGAAAACTTTTTGTTGACCAAATTTTGGCTCTTCAAGCCAAAATTGGTCATCCCCTATCTAAATTTAGTTTCCTAAGTCTATATCTTTGGTCAAGTCCAATATGCAAGAAGTGTTCTTTGAAAAAACTCGTCATAGAGTTAATAGCCTAATTCTTTCAGAAGTTTTGTTTTGGTCTTTTGCTAAGTGTTCATTCTTTTGAGTTTTTTTGGCTAAGCTTTTGCTGAATTCTTTCAGACTTTTTGTCCGAAGAAACTTTCCCCAAGGACTCTTTCAAGCCAAAAAGGACACTTACAACTTTCCCAAAGGGTATTTTCCTTGGAAAGTGGACATATTCAAATCTTTCGAAAGGCATTTCAGAAAGTCTGAAGGGACCTTTTCAAAAAGTCCAAAGGGTCACTTGAAAAATCTTGGAGGGCCATTTCAAAAATATCGAAGGGAAACTTGCAACTTTTTAGAGGGAATTATTTTAGACATTTTGTCTGAAATAACTTTCTCGAAGGGCACTTTAGTTTTTTCGAAAGGTACTTTGCAATTTTTTTGAAAGATAAGTGGATCGTTCCAAAAAAACCAAAGGGTATTTTCAAAAGAAAAGGTTCATCCAAAAGATTCAAAAAGTCCATTTCAAATGTGTCGAAGGGTCCAAGACAAATTTTTCGAAGGGATCATTTGCAAAGTTTCAAATGTCCTTTTCAAAAAGTCTAAAAGAATTGTTTCAGACATTTTGTCTGAAACAATTTTTTTGAAGGTCTATAACAACTTTCTTGAAGGGCAATTCATAAGAAAATGATACTTTCAACTCTTTCAAAAGGTCACTTGCAAGAAGTTGAAGGGTATGTTTCCTTTTAAAAAGGGTCTCTTTCACTTTTCCAAAGGGCCATTTCAAAGAGACAAAAGACCTGAACAAATTCTATCAAGAAAGTGCTAAGACAAAAAGTTCAAAAAAAATGCCCAAAGGAATGACAACTCGTAAAAGGTCAATTTTAGACTATAGAAACTAGTCGTTGGAGTTTAAAAGAAAGGATTGATTAGAACCAAAAGGAAAATATGGAAATAAAAAATGGCATGAATCCTAAGCTTTGATGCATAACAAGCATAAATAGGTAGGTTGATGGTTCAAGTTGTTGCATTGTTACATAGCTTGATGAGCCAATAAAGAATAGCTTGCATCGAAATGGCATTCCAACACATGGACCCATCTATAAAAACATGTAGTTTAGCATATCTTGATTTCAATGGTGTAACCATAAAGGGAGTTTCTTATGGAACTTAGTGTAATTGTTTCTATTTTCAAGATTGACACATGTCCAAGTGACCCTTGAACTCTTTTTGCTTGACCTCTCTCTCAAAGAATATATATATGGCTCTTGGATATTTGGGGAATATCTCTACCTAGCATGATGAAGCCCTACCAAGATTTTACCTTTAATCAATAAAGACAAGTGTTTTACCTCATTCAATGAGTGCACTTAAGTGTATATGCTTAGTATTAGTCTTGTGCTAGTGTAATTTCTATTTACCTTCACATGTTAATTTTGTTAGTACCTGGTGTATTGTGATTTCCTTATTTTAGGTCAAAAAGAAGTGTCTAAAGAGATTGCAGATATAATGAATAGATAATTCAATAGAATGTCTTAGAACACCTATTGCTTAAATCTTTATAAATCTATGCCATCTCCTAGACCCCATGTTGAAACACTGATGTGAGAGAGTCGATATTGAGAGAAGTGCATTTATAACTTGTCCTTATTTCAAGTGTATGTTTAGGGTATGAGTACAATAAATTTTTTGATGCATCACCCCAATAGAATAGGTTTAAATTCTAGTTATTTTAACCCTTTTCATCCCCATGAGTTGTTAATAGTATAAATATAAACCTGAAAGGTGCATCAAGGGGAACTATCCCCTAATCTAGAGATTAATCTCAATGAAATTTTCACCCACAACAAGAGATATGATTCCATTTTACTGCTTGGATGAGGAGAGATGAACATTTCCTAAAGGGTGCAAATCCAACCTTCAATAGTTTTTAGCATGCCTAGTGGGACAATTTATCCAAGAAGTTAAAGGATTCTTGGTGTGTTCTTCAATCAATCAACCTTTTAGAGGCATTTCAATCAACACCAATGGTGACTCTGAGTTGAATCAGTAGGTCAAGTAGTCCTAGTACATCAAGAAATCATATTTGGTATTTATAATTCCAATATAGAGGAGTATGGATCTTGTGTTCCTTCATATAATTTTGATCAAGTTCATGTTGTTCATGGAATCACCTCAAGTAGCCCTCCTAATTGTCTTTCTCCTAGTGAATCCAAGAGCTCTAGGGAGATAATATTAAAGTTAGAGAAATAGATGTTGGAAATGGATAGGTTGAATGAGTGAAACAGATATCAGCAAGAGCTTATGTACAAGTAGGAATGCTTGTTTAAGCAAGCTCAAGTCATGCAATCTATGGAGGAGAAACTAGTAAGGTGGAGAAGTCAATCCACTCAAGGCAGTCAGCCTTGTACCCCTTCTTCCATCCCAAAATAGCCTTCTCTTATAAAAATGAAACCCTCCCCCTGTGCACCAAATCCTTGTTATCAAATAGCACTTGCTCCCTAAAATAAAATGAGTCAACCTTCTAACCCATGTAATGTATTAACTACTCTTATTGTTAATCATTTGCACCTAGCAACCCAACACCAAAGTGCATTAGAATGACTTCTATGGAAACTAATTATTTTAATTCTTTAGATTGTGATCCCTCCTTTGAAGTAAATCATCCTACTTCTTTTGGATAATAACACTCCCATCCTCAAGCAACTCTTCCTATGCATGTGCAAACTCTTCCTAGTCCCCCTCAATCTTCTCAAGCCCCTCACCATGATGTCAAGATTCCAAGTTGGAGAAATGTCTATCATGAACCAACTCAAGACTTTGAGAGAGATGAAGTTGCTACCTATCCTAAAGAAGAGAGATCCAATCCTAAGATCATGAGTTGAAATGAAATAGTGGAATCATGGGGTAAGAAATAAGAGAAGAGTATTATTCAAAAATATGAAGCAAAAAATGAAGTTATTCCTCCTCATCATGATGATGCACATGATCTCCAAGAAAGACTCTTCTAAGAGAATCTAGCTAAATAGATTGAAGAATTAGAGTTGATAATAAGGTTCCTTAATCAAGGTGTAATAGATGGTTTAGACCCAATAGAAAATCTCATGTCTAAACACACCCCATATACACCCCTTCAAGAGAGTTATCGAGCTATATCTGATGTGGATGAAGTGTTGATCAAGTGGAAGGAAGAGAATCAATTGATTTTAGCCCAATGTTTCTCTCCTCTTCCTCATGAGCCACTCAAAGAAAACCCCACTTCTCATTCCCAATCTAATTTTGAGCTCACTAGTGCTTGCCTCTTTTCAAAGTCCATTCCTAAGTCCTCCCCTTCATACCATACTCCATTTTCACTCCCTTCACCTTCCATTACCTTTCATAATCCAACTCCTACATATCAGACTCATGAACCTATCCATTTACCCTTCATTTCTTTCCATCCTAAAGAGGAACCTATTTTAAGGGAGGCAAGTGAGCAAGAGAAAATGCAATTATTGGTTGATCAAGAGACTATCATGAGTGAGAATGAAGATGAGATCATCATAAGTACTCCATATGAACATAATCATGGTGGTTACCATCTTGAGTGTGAAGTGGAAAGCATTATCAAAGATGAATAACATGGTCAAATCATATCTCAAGAGGTGGTTGTTCTAAGATGTTTTCATGAAAATAAGGTTGAAGAAGTGACTCTTAAAGGTGACATGATTCAAGGAGAAGATATAGGTCACACATACATGCAAAAATTCCATCAATATGAAGATGAGATTGACAAACTTCACTTGTCAATGTTGGATGAAGAATGTAAGCATGATGAGCTCTCTTTCCCTTTGTTTGATGAACCTTCTTGTTGCTTTGATGAAGATAATGACTGAGCCATAAGACTTGAGTTGAATGAGGTTCAGGAGCATTTTGTCGAGCAACTGGAGACCCTTATTTTTGAGTAACTAGAGAGTTTTGTTTTTGAGTAGGAAGGAGAGAGGTCTGATTGTTTTGATAGGGGCTTTGAATCAGTTCTTGAGTAAGAAAATTATGATTTTTGGAATAAACTAGAAAAAGTTTGTCTCAGCACAAATATCACACCAACCACCCTTCTTTAAGAGAGTCATGATGAAGTAAGAGATCAGTTTGACAAGCTTCTCAAAGAAATAGAAAAGAATGAGTTGGTCCATGATACATACCAAGAGATCCATGAGCCAAATGAACCCTATGATGATGAGATAATAGCCATTAATCCATTGACAGACTACACTAGCATGAAGGACCAACATGAAACACGCTTCAAAGAGCAAGATGAGTACATGTATGTTAGAGACATATTTGAACCTGATCCACTTGGGTACATGCCAATCAAGGTGGAAAGCAAGAAATATGAGTCACCAATCTCTTACTCCAACCAACCACTTGTCAGGCATCATGAGGTTTCTTTCCATGGAAGAAACCTAAGAAGTTTTCCCTTTGATCCAGGAGGGAGAAGAGCATATCTAGTTAGCTGTATATAATTAGTTTTCTTTTTGTTATGTCTTGTCTTTTCCTAAGCACTAAGTAGCACATGTGTGGTTGCTTTGGTCTTTATTATGTGTCACTTTCCTTTGTGTGATGGAGGTAGTCAATGGTTGTCTTGTTGATCAAGTTCTGAATCATGCTCAAGGTTTCTAGTTTATTTTAGTCTTTAATTGACTCCATGCCCAACGGACTATTTAGGCTACTGGTTTGGTTAGTATAGCAGGCATACTACTCCTATGAGTCACCAAATTTTGGATTTTCAAGCCCTAAAATTAGTCATCCCCTATCTAAATTTAGTTGCCTAAGTCTATATCTTTGGTCAAGTCCAGTATGTAGGGAGTGTTCTTTTAGAAAACTAGTCATAAAGTTACGATCCTAATTCTTTTAGAGGTTTTGTTTTGGTCTTTTACTAAGTGTTTATTCTTTTGAGTTTTTTGTCTTCATGTTTATTTTTCCAAGCCTTTGCCGAATTCTTTCAAACCTTTTTGTTTGAAGTAACTTTCCCCAAGGACTCTTTCAAGTCAAAAAAGACACTTGAAACTTTCCCGAAGGGTACTTTCTTTGGAAAGTGGACACATACAAATATTTTGAAGGGCATTTTAGAAATTCCAAAGGGACATTTTCAAAAATTCTAAAGGGTCACTTACAAAATCTTGAAGGACCATTTCAAAAATCATGAAGGGCAACTTGTAACTTTTTAGAGGGAATCGCTTTGATGCACAAGCATTGCCCCTAAAGACTAATCAGTGGGATAAATATAAAGGTAGAAAGGTTGATCCTCTTTAGGAGGAATAAGGATGGGTGGAGAAATAAGGTATTCTTTAATTGATTCAAAGGCCTTTTGACAATCTTTATTCCACTTAAAATATATATCTTTCTTAAGAAGGTGATGGAAAGGTTGGCATCTATCAGATAGTCAAGAGATGAAGTGACGAATGGATTGGAACTTCCCCTATAAACTATAGAGTTGCTTGAGGCCTTAGAGGATGCATGTCAAGGATCACCTTGATTTTTTTGGGATCAAATTTTATTCCTTGAAGAGAGACGATA
This sequence comes from Torreya grandis, assembly GCA_037957365.1. Classification (NCBI taxonomy): domain Eukaryota; kingdom Viridiplantae; phylum Streptophyta; class Pinopsida; order Cupressales; family Taxaceae; genus Torreya; species Torreya grandis. The sequence continues at coordinate 494,544 of JARHVA010000579.1, read as the reverse complement.
AATCCAAGGAGCTTTCTTGATAATACCCCAAAAATGCATTTATTGGGGTTAAGGCAAACATAGTAATGGATGAGGCAGTCAAAGATAACCTTGAGAACTATTAAATGTTATTTACAACATTTATATTTCTCAAGAATGTCATCTACGTAATCCTCTACGGTCTTGTGAATAAGGTCATGGAAGATGTAGGTCATAATGCGTTGGTAAGTTGCACTAGCATTTTTTAGACCAAAGGGCATGACCCTATAGCAAAAATTCCCCCCAAGGGTAATAAAGGTGGTTTTATGTTGATCTTTAGGGGAAATAAAGATCTGATTATAGCTTGAGAAACCATCTATAAGAGATAGCATCTCATGGCTGGCTATAAGATCAATAAGCTGGTCAATGCTTGATAAAGGGAAGTTATCTTTTAGGCAAGCAAAGTTAAGATCACGAAAATCCACACAAATATGAAGTCCCCTTATTGTTTCAGTGATAGGGATGATATTCAAGACCCATTGGGGATAATAAATGGGTTGGTTAAAATTTATGGATAAGAGGCATTAAATATCTTTTTTAATAGGAAGGGTTATGTGAGGGTGCATCTAACAAAGCTTCTGTTTGATAGGCTTGGCATCATGGGTAGTAATGATATTATGGATGGTGATGAAAGGGTCTTTTCTTGGCATGTCACTATAAGACCAAGCAAATGCTATGTTATGGTCTTACAGAAAGGAGGAGAAATCTTGAAGCTCTAAGTAATCTATTGATTGGTTGATTTTGACAATGTGTAGATTATCTTGAGTACCCAAGTTGACATCCATGATGGATGCATTCAACATCGTTGAAGTCTCAGGAGGGAGAGATTTGTGGATAAAGGAATTTTTGCACTAAGGTTAGTGAGAAGGGAATCATCATCCCAACACTAAATTGTATGAATGGTAGGAGACTCATCTCCTACCATATTAGGATGAATCAAAGGAAAGGTTATGGTCACTCCATCCTTTTGATAAGTCAAGGGTCCAAGGCTAATCATGTTGACAAAAAAAAAGTTAGGGGGAATGATTTCAAGATTCTCATGTCTTGATGGTGAAGGGGCTAGTGAGGATGGAATTTCCTCATCAATGATGATAACAAGATGCAAATTGATTGTCTCTTTAGGCAAAATAAATCTAAGACCAAATATCTTATGAGGCTTTTAGGTTTTACATGGAAATAACTCTTGTGGTTTGTATTCATATTGTCTTAACCAAACCCCTTATAAGCACACCTATGAAGGTATGTCTTGGCAAACTTTGGTTTATCTAGATAAGATAAATTAAAGGTAAATGGTCGAGTAGAAGAGGAGGTAGAGGAGGCAAAAAGTGGTTGATCAAGACCCCCATAGACAAGATTAGTTTGAAGATTGGGAGGCCCGAAAGGAATAACAGTTCTAATGTTGGAATCATAACCAATATTTGGTCAAGGTTCCCATACTCTTGGGGAGTAAGGAAGGCATCTAAGGTCAAGAGGTGATACTCCCCAAGAAAGAGACATTAAAATGTTAATTATAAGGGGTATTTCATGGGGATTTGGGTATAAGGGATGGATCAGTTAGTCCAGGCTCAATTAATGGAAGAGGTAGAGTCATCTTTGGTTGATGAAGGTTTGGTTGATAGAAGAAGGAGAACATCATTTGGCTGGTACATTATGTTGCATGATGTAAAAGGAATTGGGTTAGCTTATATGGTAACTACTTGACCCTCATACTCAAACTTGATACATTGACATAGGGTATATGGCACACAATTCATGGAATGGATGCAAGGGCATCCAAGAAAAATGTTGTATTAGAACTTGCCTTCTACTACGTAGAAGATATTAGGAAATGTGCAAGGTCCTAAATGAATGTGGAGGATGATAGTTCCTAGAGTTATTTTCATAGTGTCATTAAAGGAATGGAACACTACTATGTTTTTTGACATAATGTTATCTAACAATTTTAGTTGGTCATATGCATGGGAAGAGATAATGTTGATGTTATATCCTTTATCAATCATAACCCTTTTGATCTGGGTTTGGTTGATGTATGCAGTAATGAAGAGGGAAGGATCTGAACCATGGGGATGAACTGAGGGTATTTTTCAATCCTTAAAGGTCACAAGGGTTGAAAGTTGAAGGGATCTAATAAAGGTCGTTAGAGGTTGTGGATCTTCTAATTGAACCTCTATGGATTGCAAAGCCTCTATCATTGTCTGGAAGTGATGGGGTGAGGTATTGATTAGTTCATATAAACTCATCTTCATCAGTATTTGGTGAAGTTAATTTGTAACTACACTTTGGATTGACTCAAAAGGGTTGGATTGGGAAGCACCCAAGATGGACATCTTGGGCTTGGTTGAAGGTGAAGGTGCTTGGGTTTGATTAGGTGATTGGGTGGTAGAATAAAGGTATGTTTATGGAATAGACACCTTTACCTTCCCTTTATGCTTTTATTGGGCTTGATATCGTGTACCGACATGGATGGTATAGATTTGGGAAAGATTTGGGCTAGAGGACTACTTCAGTTCCTCCTCACTCTTAGATGAGAGTGTGGGAGTAGGTAGGTGTTAGATGGTTACTTTTAGTTCTTAGATTGGTAGTGGGCTCATGGGAGGATCTTCTGACAATAAGTCGTCCTCATCACATAGTTGGTAGACTATGAATTGGAGAGCTTTACAATTCTCTGTATCGTGTCCTAGCATTCTATGGTATGAGCAAATCAGATGGTTATTAAACCAGGATGGCTTAGGACTATGGGGGTAAAATGGTTTGATAGGAGGTAAAGTCAAGTAAGAAGCTTGCAATAATCTTTGCAATATGGTTGAGTAAGACTCAAGCAGAGACGGTAAGGGTGTTGGGGTTTTGGATTTGAATTTTTGGGTGGAAGCCTTCTTAGGAGTAGGCTTCATAATGGGAGTTTTGAGTGGTAGAATACTCTTGATGGGTGGAATTTTGTAATTTAATGGCTTGGAGGTATATGGTTTGGAATTTAATGGCTTGGAGGTAGATGGTTTGGAGGTAGAAGGTTTAGAAATAGAAGGCTTGGTAATGGGTGGTTTAGAAATAGAAGGGTTAGAAGTATAAGGCTTGGTATTAGATGGTTTATAGGTAGAAGGTTTAGAATTAGAAGGCTTGGTAGTGGGGTGGTTTGAAAATAGAAGAGTTAGAAGTAAAAGGCTTGCTAGTGGATGGTTTAGAGGTATAATGCTTGGAAAGGATAGGTAGAGGTGTAGCTAAAAGAGGATGTTAGGTTTGGGTTGTCTTTGGGAGACTTATTTTCTTAAGGGAAAGATGAGGTCATAAGAAGGAAGAAGGGTGTGGTCATAAAATGGAAAGCAAGGTAGAAATAAGTGGTAAGGTTTTGGTTTTTGGGTAACTAAGTGGCTCCACTTCCTTAGTTGGATTAACTTGGGATTTTTTTAGTGGGCTAAATGGTGATAAATCCAATTTTAATGGAGAGTGAATAAGGCTATGAGTGGGGAGCATGCCTAGGTTTTTGATGGGCTTGGTTGGAATGGTAGAAGGTAACTTGGCTACTTTGGGTAGAGTTGGTTTGGTTGGTTCAACTATGGTTTGAGAGGTAGGGGTTTATAATGGTTTGGTTGGGATGATGGTAGGTTCACTAGTAGAAATGGAAGGTTGGGTTGACAATGTATGGTTGAGGGCTCTTGCTTAGTTGTATAAATAAGCCCAAGATAGTGCCAAAATGTGGCCCAATCCAAATTGGGTTGGGATAGGAACTCTAAGTTTTGAACCAGTATAGAGAAAGGCTTATATATGGGTTTGGTTCCTTTGGTATTGGACTCAAAGGATAATCCCATGGGTTAAGAGAGGGGAGAAGTTACCTTGTCCTTTTACTCAGTCAAAGGCTTCAACATTTTGGAAGGTGATTCCTCTATGGGAGGGGTAGGTAAGGTGACCTCTTCCTTAGGAATGCTTTTCAAAAAAAGAATGGGTTGATCGATGATGAAAGAGAAGGTATGGTGGTAATGGTTGCCTCCTTTGGTATGCCTTCTAAAGGGGAGGTTGGTAGCTCCAGTACCTCAATAAGTGGAGAAATGGGAATAGTTACATCCTTTATTTATGTTCCCAAAGGAATGGAAGGTGAATTCACTACCTCAATAAGTAAAGGGGAAGAAGAATTGGTTTGGGTAATTGTTTCCTCAACAATGATCTCACTAAGAACCACATTAATAGTATGGACCTCATGGTGGTGAGAGGATTTCGCTTTATTGTTTTCATTGTTCGCAGAAGGGGTATGGTTGGGGAATGACTCCCTAAAAATATCAAGTGACTAATTTTGGGGTGCATTAGGGTTATCCAACATGAGTTCCCCCTTATCAATCAACCCTTGGACAATGCTTTTGAAAGTATTGCATATACTAAGATCATGCCCAATGACATAGTGGTAACCACACAATTCATTTTCCTTGTACCAGTTAGGTAAAGGATGAGACGAATTGAATTGTTTTGGGGGTTTAATTAGAGGAAGTTATATGATATTTCCTTTCAAAAACTTTTCCCATACTAAAGCATATGATTCCCCAAGTGGAGTACATTGCTTTTGGCTATTATGGTTTTCATTTTGGGTATTCTAGTTGCAAGAATTAGAAGAATTAGGTTGGTTAACAACCAGAGGGGTGGTTTTAAGGACAACTGCATTCATGGTTCCCTTGGTTTTGGTGTTGGTTTTGGAGTGTTTGGTGGTTATGGATAAGAAAGTTTCATTTGACTTGAAACTAGAGTTCTTGATTCTCAATTTTAGCTTCCCCTCATCAATGGATCTAATCTCTAATTTTTATGCCATGATGAAATCCTCATCAAAGGTCTTAAAATTCTAAACTTGTAAAGTGGAGGAAATATGTTTGACCCAATCCTGAGATAAAAGATCAATCAACTTAGGCTAGGGCAAAGAAAATGAGAGTTGGTTTATCAAACCTCTCCAATGGGCTACGAAATCAACAATAGACTAATCCATAAATTGTCGAATGGAATAGAAGTCGGTGATGAAAACTTTCTTAGATATATTTAAGAAAAATGATCTAAGAAGGTTTGAGCTAATTGGGCAAAAGAAAACAAGGAATGTTTGGTAATATCATTGTACCAATCTAATGTCAAACCAAATAGAGACATGGGAAAGGTACGAAGAAGGAAAGAATCATCATAAGCAATCAAATAGCAAAAGTTTCTAAATTCTCTAAGATGTTGCTGAGGATCTTCCTTACTCTAGAATTTTTAAAATTTTGGAAGTTTCCATTAAGGAGGATAAGGTCAAATTGGGATGGATGGATGAATTGGTTCGTTACAAATTTGATCATATGATAAGAAGTTATGGGCACTAAAAATAGATGACTCCAAATTGGTCATATTGTCCATTAACATCTTAACTAGATCAGTTTGTGGTTGTGCACTCCCATAGTTGTATGGTATGTTATGTCGGGCTTAGGTATCTACAACATACATATAGCTAGCAGAAGGTTGAGAGGACACCACATATTGGTATGCAACATGGATGGTTGAGAAGATGCCATATATGGGTAAGTATATATAGGAGGTTGGGTAGAAAGTGGAGCCATATACCCTTGTGGGTTAGAAATATAGCTTATGTTGGGTGAAATGGGTACTTGTTGAGGGATTGACATGGGTTGGGTTGGAGGTACGATTGGGTTAATAAGTTGAGGATGGGTGGTAACATTGGTACTAATGGGTGGAATGGTAGAAGGTATAGAAACCACCAAGCTTTGGAATGGAGTGGAGGTTGGTGGCTTGGACATAAGGGGAAGGGTGGTGACACCAGTAGAGGGTACTGCGATGGTAAGTGGAGTATAGGTGCCCAAATGTTGGGTTGTTCCTATACTATAAGAGTTATTAGTTTGGGTGGAAGTCATTTGGGCATTGGTTGGTTGGATGGGTTGGTTTTAGATGGTGGTATTGGAGGGATTGTTGGTAGAAAAGGATGCTTGGGTGACTAATGGTTGGGTGTAAATGGTGGAAATAGAGGTGCTACCCATAAGATGGGGTGGCATGCCATAGGGTGGCTCAATGGGTGGAACTGAAGCAGGGGTATGATAAAACATAATATTAAGGTAATGTTGAAGGGCTATGGGATTGTTATCCAAAAAGGTGGTGAAAGTTGTATCTCCTTGGGAAACTTCCCCAAGTAAAATAGGACTTCTAGAATAATGGGGTGAACTTTCCACATCTAAGTGGTACTCTATGGATGAGTATGAAGAGGAAGATAGGTGGTTGGGAGGTGGATCCTGATTTGCTTGGTTTCTTAGTTGTTGTGTAGTTAGAACCATGCAAAAAAGGGGGGAAGGAAGATTAAATTGATCTCACAAACTCATAAGAGAAATAATCAAAATAAAAAGATCTCAAAGAAAACAAGCATACACTAAAGTATGTTTAAATCCTAGAATACATTTTATCTCTCTTTAGGCTTATGCCTCAATTTTAAGGAGTCTATGAAGACCAACTTGGGCTTATAGAGTAGGTACTAGAATAAGATATCTAAAGATGGTTTCAGGTAGTTAAAGTCTCTCAAGATATGTACTCTAACTTGGTACATGGCTTGATATTGGGGCCTAACCCCTCACTTCACACACTATAGAGATAAGGGTGTCAGGAGCTTACCCAGAATATACTGAGTTGCTAGAGATTATACTCAGCCAGTAAACTGAGTTGGTTCTCCACTTGGTGGTGAAATCCAAGTAGGATAGTCAAGGAAAGGTGATCACTAGGTGATGAAATCATAGTTGGGCATTATGTCAATGTTTTGATAGTTTATTGAATGTGTGGTTTGGTATTATGTGTGTGATAAGAAGTGAGACTATGATTAATTTACTTGATTAAATTAAGTTATGTGAGCTAATCAATACAATCATACAATGGATGCAAAGTTACTTTTAATCCAAAAGAAAATTTCTTTTGGTGTCTTTTAAAATGAATATAAAATAAATAAGATGCACCTAAATGTGATATGACGATGCAAAGCCTAGGCATAGAATGAGTACTTTTGATTTTTAGAAATGAAAGTAAAGATGACAATTTTTACTTTTTTCTAAGAAGCAAAAGAAACTAGAACTTATGCTTTGGAAAATAAAAAAGGAAATAAGGAATGTTTATTTTTTAGAAAATAATGCAGTGAATGACTCTTCTCTAATGCAACTAAATGTCCTATAACTATGAACCCAAGAAAAAGCTCAAGGGTCCCACCAGGCGTGCCAAAATGTTTCACTAAAAATTTGCTTTATTTTCTTGTTTAGAAAGAGTAAACCTTAAAATAAGGGTGAGGTTATTAGAACTTGAATGTGTTGTACACACATGATCCAGATGATTGTTGATACTTCTTTTTGTCTAGGGTGGATGACCTACAAATAAGAAAGCAATCTAGAAGATGGTGGATTAGTGAGATAGTAGAGTGGATTGCCTAGTGTGAGTTAGATCCAAGAAGCATAAGCTTCCTTGGAGGTTTTAAATCCACACTTTTAAAACACTTAAGTTATGATAAACTAAAAATAGATGCTTGCATGAAATAATAGAAGGTACTGAAATCAAATACAAGAAATGCTTGAAAAGAAATAAGAGATTTTGATTAAAAATAGTAATAAATGATTGAATATTAATGTTAAATCACTCAACCTCGATTCAAAAAATAAGTTGAAGTTCCATGATAAATTAAAAACTCATAAACTAAGATTTGGGTATGGGTAGATGGGTCAAATCAGCTTGTTGTTGTAAAATGACACAGTGACTATCGACGGTTAGGTATGACCATCGATAATTAGGTGAATGTCAATGGTTAGGTAATTATATAAATGGTTAGATAAGACCATCGATGATTAGGTAATTATATCGGTGGTTAGATAATACTGTCGATGGTTACTTTGGAATTTGGTTTGGGAAAATAAATTTATTGGGGAGAGTTACATAGAATTTCTAGGATTGATGTTTGGGTTGAATGTTGGTTATGAGATAGAAAGTAATACTCAGGGGTATCTAGTTCAGGGATTGGGTATTCAGGTAAGTGAGAATGGTTTATGGGTGGTTTTTGGGTTGGAGGTGAAATGTCTAGAGTTACAGAACTCCAACACAGGGAATGAAGTGTAGAGAATGGGAATGAACCAAGCATTGAAATGAATAAAACTAATTACTAAACCTTGATGAAAAACATAGATACTTATATTTTAGGTGTTCTTGGTCTGAGGAATGTTAAAGGTTGGATGAAAGTTTTTGTGGATCCTAGAGCAATGTTAGTAGAGTAATGGTACCTTGGCTCAAGATAGTGAGTTTCAAAAGCACCCTAAGCCTTTGACTTGGTTCCTAGTTCATTGGGAAGCTTTTGGATTTGCTTGGAGTCAGAATCTCTTGGACCTTAATCCCCCTCTTTTCAACCTTCTCTTCATCTCTTAATATAAAGCAAAAGAGGGTTGAAAAGAATAGTTTATCAAATAGTCTAATCATGTATTGATCATGTGAATAAAAAACTAAAATGAGATAGCTAGTAATTAATAAGTGAGTTACAATCAAATTGTAGTTGATTCCTTTCATCATGCAAGAGTTTAAATAATCATCGATGGTTCAGTCAACCATCGATGGTCGAGGGTTGACCGCTAATGATCAAGGGGACATAGTCAAAATTGGCTAATCCACCAATGACTGGTGGTTAATTCCTTGAGAAATGGTCTGAGGTAAATAATGGGAGAATTGGTAAATAATCTAACCCAAAGGGGGTCAAGGGGTGGTTTAAAGGTTAATGCAGCATCAAGACCCATAGTGTACATTTTTTTAGTGTTTATAGATTCAAATAATTTGGACACATTAATTAAATGCTATAAATAATTATGTGTGTTATTTATTGATGAAATATATTTATCGGGAAGTCGAATGCTTTGTATTATTGATAAAATAATTTGATAGATAATACATACACCAACTAGGGCATTTGCAAAGATTCATGTTATATTTGTCAGTGATTTTTACCAAACAAAGCCTATTCAAGATAGATGGGTTTTCCAAGAGCCAATATTGAATGGAGAAACAACTCCATATGATTTTTGGCATGACAATGTGAAATTTTTTCAACATCGACAAGTTGTTCATCAAAATGATATTTAATTTGTGTTGATCTTGAAGTGGATCAGAACTTGTCAATAGACAATGTTAGATATTGAATACTTAAATAATATATGTTATAGATATCCCCCTTATGAACCAACATTTCCATTCATGTTTCATAATAATGATGATGTTAAAAACATAACACAAAAATGCTTGCACTGGTTAATGAATAGACTTATACATTGAATGTTGTTGACAAAAAAATGAATTTATCTGATGAAATCATTATGAATAATGAAAAGAATTGTTTGTCTGATATAATTATTTTGAAACTAAACATATTGGTGGAATTGATTGATGGAAACTATGACATATAATATGGATTGGTAAATGGTGTTGATGGAAATATCAAGCGGTTTACACTTGGATAACTAGACATAGTTTGGATATAATTCAATAACGTTAAAATTAGAGTATTGCAACAACAAAATGTAGAGATTTTACAATGACCAAATTGCCAAAAACTAGACTCTGATAACAAGAATATCGATGAAAATTTACATAAGAGAACTAATGGCCATGGTGTGAGAGTAATTTCCAGTACAGATAACATGTGCTTGAACAATACATAGATCACAAGGACTCACAATGAAGGCATTAGCATTCGATCCTACTAGTGTTAAATAGCATGGACTTGTTTATATTGTGCTTTCATGAGTAAGAAACATTAAATAATTGTATCTTGTGAATAAATTCAAATCTGGCAACTTTATGATGTGTAATAGAGTGAATTCTAAGATGCAAAGACTGGAATCCTATATGCAATGGCTACAACTTTTTGCATATGTTTTTGAAACATGTGATAGCTTTACTATTTTCTCATTGAATAAGTGAAGTTTGCAATTGCACTTAGAATTTATAACAAATGACTTTGAGCTTATGGATGTAAGAATCTTATGTTTTTAGGAAACAATAACTATGCATGTAGAAAGTGCTTCAGTTCTTGCACAAAAATTTGATTGTCGCATGTCAATGAACATGCATGGAATAATGTCATGCTTTAGAAAAAACATTAAATTGAGAAACAACAAAGTGTTTGCTACATCAAACATGGAGACTATGACCCATGACATATCATATTTAGATACATTGATACAAATAGTAAATATTTATTTGGTACCGAATGTACCAATAGATGATCTATTGATGTTCATAGATACAACAGCTACTAGATTGGTACATGAAACCAAAATCATATTTGTTGGTGATTTCAATATTGATATGCTTCAGGAAATAATATCTAGATGTCATCTTTTAAAAACAATGCAAATGCATGGTTTTTCTTTGATATCAAATATGTCAACAACAAACACAAGCACTTTAATAGATCACTATTGGATAAATATCAATATTTAGAATACTAGATTTAGTGTTTTTGATGCATATTGGATAGACCATCATGCATGTTGCCTTCAACTTTTTATTTGACAAAATAATAATGATGTCTTTGCAAATTTGGAAAAACAATCTGTTGTTTATTATAAACAGTGTCATTTCCATAGGCCAAGTATAACTAAAAAAACAAATTTGTCATTATAGATAATCAATGGAAAATCAAAACAACAAAAGCAAAAAGATAAAAAGAATAAACATCTGAATAGATTAAGAAAAAAATAATTGTTGTGGGCCATTTACATTATGCATAGACCAGTTGTCTTCGTATTTACTCACAATCTTCAGTCGTTCATTGTTTCCACACATGACATGTCAATGTTTTTGCATGTTCATGATTTTTATTTTTTTTTGTTGTTTGTCGGTTGACAATGTCACATTAAAAATATCTAAGAGATTTTGTCGTGTTTCAAATATGAAACTATACATGTGAACATAAAAATGCATATATCAATGGACAAAGCACATTACTTATAATATTATCTTTTTCTGATTTTTAGTTGAAAAGGTGCTTATGAAAGTTTAAAAAAACATGTCCAAAAAAGTGGATATGGATCTAAAAAAATGCATAGAGCAAGATCTGCAAACAGGAAAACTAAGGCCAACAAAATGATAATATTTTATTTCTCAGCTATGATAAATTGGTTATCTTTACTTGGTGATAATTTTTCTTTGTTTCATTTTTTTCTCTTTAACAATTAAAAAAATCTAGGATGTTAATGGTGTTGTCTTGAACTTAATAGAAAACTAGATATGTGAACAGAGGAAAATGTCGACTAGCATGTCGTGATAAACTAGATAAATATCAAGTAGCACAAGGAATCAGAACAATAAAATGTGTATGTAGAAATAGATCTGAAGTAGTAGAGACCATAAAAATGGTGATTTTTTTCCTTTGTACAACTTATTATGGAGCTATGTTATTCCTAACAAGAAGTCTTTTATTTCATTTGCATGGAAATTGTGATTTGGTTTTAGTTTTTTTGCTGAAACAAATTAAAAATTTCATTATACAATAATATAAAATATTTATGTTCATGGTTTTGATCTCAAAATTGTTGTTGCAATGTAAATGCAAGGTAGAACATACCAATGTCAATCATTTATCTCTCAACAAAAAAATGGCAATGTATTTGAAGGCGATGTGTTGGTTGTCTATGGTCTTAGTTTTATTAGGAATCCAAATTTGCCATAAAAGACAAAAATAGTGCATTTAGATCTTGTTGACAAATTTGATCAATTGATGATAACTGTAAATATCAATAACAAGTTAATTGACAAGTTCTTGCCCCATTTTTTAGCTGTCAATAATCTATGCATTACAGACTTTGTGATAAAGATAGAACTCAATATGAAAGAGGGGATGTTGAGTGTTATATTGTCTTGAACATGAAATCAACAGTGGAAAACAATGTGATTATGTGCAAGGAGCGTAAACTCACACTAGATATCACCATATATGATCTTGTGCAATCAAATAATGCATATGTAGTGGTTTCATTGGTTGTTGTGATAGTCAAGCATCAAAAAATTACAACCAGTATGAGCTTCATCTGAAATATGATGAAACTGAGGAAGACATGGCAACTATAAATGTTGATGCTAAAGCTTATACCTCTTTTTTTTATGTTCTTGAAATATAATTTACAATGAGCTAACATACACATATCCACCTTTTTTTCCTAAATCGCTAACATTAAATAATTTCTTTGTAGCTTGTCATAAATGATAATTATAAACATGTATATTCTCGTGTTCAGTAAATGTTGTCAACGATAAACACACTAATAGTATTGTTCAAAAACATTGTCAGAAATGGTGTCAAAGGCACACCTTTGTTTCATGTAGGAAGTCCATGTTTTTGGACGTACTAAATGATGAACATACAAAATTTTATTTGAAAAGTTAAGCAAAAAATAATGTTGAGGCTAGTATCTATCTCTGACTCATCATTTCTAGTGAGGAAAATGGGAAAACATATATATATTTATATATATGGTTGGAAACAAACAATAGAATTTTAATAGTTTAAGAATATGTTAGTTTCTATTTTTTATTTTTTATTTGAAAATTAAAGGCCTCTTGAAAGTGAAGAATGTCTATGCTTCAACTTTTCATCCGTTCTATGACCATTGCAAGCTCATGATCATCACTGACACTTCTTGAACAAATGATCATGCATATTGCATAAATTGTCAGAAGAATCAAATATATTCATATCAATATTCATTGCAATGTGTTGTATAGACAGAAAATGGATAGATAGATTACACTTTTAATGGAATGCTTCTAAATGAAAAGTTGTTATATCTCATCAAAGTCTCTTTCAATTAATATAGATAAGATATATCAGCTATTAAGTTTTTGCTACGATGCTTTCAACTACATGGCAATTTTGTACTTATTGTAGACAACACCATCAGATCTATCAACGAGTATTTCTTTGTTCCTTTGTTTTAATTTTTTTCTTTTTTTGCTTGATTTCAAAAAACAAGATAAAACATATACCAAAAAAATAAAGTAATGAATTTATTGCTCGCATTGATTACAATCTAGTTTTTTGTTAAAGAATCTAGTTATTGTTGTGATTTTTTTGTACATGACAATTTTAACAGAGATGATGCTTTCTTTGTTTTTTATTTATTTATAGGGTGCCAAGTAACTAACTACATGAAAGATCATGCATCTGGATTGCAAAGTGTGGAATAATTATTTGAAGGGCATAATCTAAGCAAGGATGTTTATAATTCTGAGAATGGCAGGAACAACAAGTTTGGACATCTTTTATTTAGTGCAAGCAAGTTCTTTTTATATGTTAAAATTTTTCATCTCTATATATTTATTCTCTTGTTTGGACAAGTTTTTCAACAACATGACCAATGGATTAGAAAATAAAGGCCACTGTTAGTTGGACCCATGTTGCTCTTGCTTATTGTTTGTTGAATGCACAACAAAGTTTTTGGATAGTATTTCCATATCCTAGTTTTAATATACACATGTGATGTATCAAAAGTTGGTTGGAAAACTAGCACTATTTTGCTTATGTCATGACACAATTTTCTCATCTTTGTATGTTTTTTTTTATCAGTTAGAATGTAGTAAATTGATCCTTGATTTAGTGTGTTGTCCTTGTTCAATCTTATTCTTGAGCCAAAGGATTATGTGTTAGAATGGAGATTATTAGTATACATTATTTTAATTATGATGTTTCCATAAACAAACTTACTCTTAAGCATTAGCTATGAATTATATGTGATAATTCAACTTCTATGATTTGTTTATTATGTATGTGTTTGTACAAATAGATTGTTAGTGTAGTTTTCAATGTTGTTTCAGGAAAAGAACTTGATTATGAATGACACTGGTGAATTATGTCATTTTGTCTTTTACTATGCTAGATTGAGGTTTCTTAATGCTTATGGATCTGATTTTGGATGATAGGGCTAGACTTTTAAATGGTTCCTATAGAATGAAGTTAATTTTTGATATTATAATTATGATACTCTTGGTGTAAACTATATATTCAATATTGGTTGCTCTGTTTCAATTATGATTTTGATACTAAAATTATTGGGTGTTAAGAAATCAAGACAAATATTTTTTTAGTTTATTTGAACGTTTCATTTTTGTTCCTTCATACTCCATGTATAGCTACAGATGTGTGCATGCTAAGGTTTTATTGTCAAAAGAAAAAGATTTGGAATAGGCTAAGGCATGCATTGAATATAGATAAGCATGATAAGATTTTTTTTCTTGCATTTATGTTTTAGGTGGAGCTAACTTATTTATAGTGGTCGTGTCTTTTGGCTTGGCTATGAATTGTGTTATGTGACTTAGTTCTATAAATATTGTTTTAGCATTGTATTTTTATTCATCAAAATTATCTAGAGAAACTTATTATGACAGTTAATTCTCATTTCTTTGTGATTGTCATTATTTTTATAAACTCAATGCTTTGGTTCAAACATTGTTTGATAGGTCTGAAATAACTTGAAATTTTTTTAAAGATGGTCTGTCACTATCTGATTGAATTTATGACATTATTTGGATGTTGTCACATTTGACCAAAAGACCAAGAACTTGTCATTCATAGGAAAATGCTTTTTTATCATTCTAGAAATGATATGTGTTTAGATCTATCATTGCATTTATGATAGTCTATGTAATCATTTTAGGGAAGTGAAGTGGAAACACTAAATTTGATTTGTTGGTTGTGTTTTTTTGCTTTGTGTTTAATTTATTTTACTAGTTTATATTTTTTAAAGCTAGTGACCTCAAGAAAGGTCCTTTATTTTAGCATATGGTTATATCACATCATTACTAACATGCTTTAAATATGGAAAATCCCTGGATAGATTGGCTTATACTATGATATTTTAAATCAATCATAACTTTGTATTCAGATCACGGTTGGCATAGTTATTATTGTATTACTATATTTATGAAGGAACTTAGGTGTTTGGATTTGTTTTTAAAAGATTATGTTGTATGTTTAGTATATAAATACATGTTTATGCGACTAGTTGTTTCCAGTTTTGATTATGATTATCCAGTTGATTATTAAATTTAAAATTTATGAGGATGTGAGAGAAATTATTTCAATCTGGTTCTGGTTATGCATAGATGCTAGGGTGTCTTCAATTGTCTGTTTGATTAATAATTACTTCTAATAACAATATAACTCTATGTAGATATTGGAAAAATAGAATTATGTGATCATCAAATAAGCAAAATGAATATTCGTGCTATTATTATGTTTGGGAAAGTATTGAGATTCTTCTTATAATTAGAATGGTTCTGCAATTAAAAGATGTAAGTTAATTATTTGTTTCAATGCAATAGATAAGAGTGAAGGTTATGATTGAAATTCATTGTTAGATGAGGACATAGATGCATTTAAACAAAAAATGTTGGTACTATGAAGTTCTTGCAGATACTTGGAACATGCATAGCAGTAAGATAACAATATGAATAAAAGATATCTAAACAACAAAAACTATTTGGCATCATTTTAATTAGGATTACTTGGCATTTTTTATTAAATTTAAAATACAATAAATTTATAGTGATATCAAGTGATTGAATAGTGAATTGAATTAATGTGTTTAATTGAAGTGGTTTTTTGTGTGTATATGCCACAACTATATCTATGTGGACCAAATTTAACTAAAGTTCTATCTATAAAAACATACAATGAAGAGAGACTAATGAAACCCAGAGTATGATTTTAATGTGGATTCTTGCCAAACATTAACACTAGCACTTTGTTATCGAGAACACATAAATAGTATATGAAAACTTGCAGGTAAGCATAAAAATGATTAATACTTATCAAAAAAAAAGGAAAGAGCTTACTGAGAAAATACAATACTTAAACACATCATAATCATGACAAACATATACTATCAAAGTGTTGATTCGATCAATCATAGAATTATTAATAATTTAAACATGCAAATGAAATGAAATCAAACACAAAAAATAGGATTTTACAGAAGCAAAGCCTATGTTTGTAAAAAGTTTCAAAACTATTACAATTATCGATCTAAATTGGTGTTAAGACAAAAAAATAGAGTTTACAAAAGCACATCCGATCTTTTTTTTTCTTGTTCCTAAAAAATATATTATAGTTATTATATAAATAGACAAAGACTAGGAATTACCTCCAAAAAGCATAAGGATCATGTTCTAAGCCATGATGGCTACTCATTGCAATCACAACCATATTTTAAAAAAACCAAAATAAATTTAAACAAATCCATAAAAATTTTATAGGAATCATCTCCAAACATGCAAAGGTAGCTAAGAAGCACCGATTCCCAATAGTCTTGATTGGGAATTTTCAGACTCTAGTATATTTGATACTAGATCAAACTCCTTGTCGAGCTTGGCTAGGTTCATTAGAGGCTCTCTGAAGATTGCCTATGTCTAAGTTACCAATCTCTGAGAGACTTGAAAAACTACATCCATTGAGGCATGGACTCTTGAAACTTGTTGATACTTACAGAGCATTGGGTTGAGATATCCAACACCACCCAAGCTCCTTCTTGATTTGTTCTGGTCATTTTCTCTCTCATAACTTGGTTGATTTGACATAGGTGGAATTTGAATTTACTTTGTTCTAGTAGACTATCATTCAGGTGGAAAAATATAGATATATTGACCTCCCAAAAGTATGTCAATTTTCTTGCCTTCTAGCAAATTTATGGTAGTGCGAGCCAAAGTTATCCATTCCTCCATCCCTACTCTCATGTTTTTGACATAAATCTGATATAGTGCCAGATATGAGGTGGGCATCAGCTTTAGCTTTGGGAACATTCCCTTATTGATTATGACCTACAATTTCCAACATTTCCTATCAATCTCTGTTATTCTTCCCATGTAAGCCTGTGTCTCTATATAATTGAATTGGTCTCAGCTTGAGTCTATATTACATTTCTCAGGATCAAAAAAAGTAATAGGAGTGCATCTTTGACATGGACAATTAATCCAACTAGGAATGTGATTTTCACTTGAACCTAAAGAGTCTAGACTTGGCTTTATATGTCCTCAAGTAATTTCTCAGACATATCATGGGTGGCTTGTATGACAGATAGTGGGTCCTCAGATATCTTCTCCTCCCCAACAATAGTCCTCACCTTGGTAAGAGAAAATAGATCCTGATGGGTTTGGCATATGACCTAGTTCTCATATTGCACAAACCTTTGAGTCGGTTCCTCTTCATGCTCTAGGAGGTTTTGTCAAAACTCCATTGCACATCTCAGTTACCCTGGACATCCATATGTAAAGTATCTGATCTTGGCATCATCCTTTGAGCTATTAGGGTTATAGGATATGTAATTGGAATGGTGGTCATAGGTAGAGAATTATGTAAAGGAGAGATAGAGAAAGTGGAAGTAGTGAAAGAGGAAAGGAATGGAGGTAGAGGTGACATAAGAGCGAAGGGAGGGAGAATTAAAGGAGAAGCCCATGGGAAGAATTGAGCTCAGCATTATCCCTAAGTCAGGTTTCCTTGAGGCAAGATTGGTCCTATGAACGGATCATGAAATAATAGATAAGAGATGGGTTGATTGAAGCTGAGGCCAATTGGGTCTTGGGTTAAGAAGAAAAGGGGCTAAGGAGCCAGTTGCTGAGTTCTTATTACTAAAGCTGGAGCTATCGAAGGATGGGTGGTTTTTTATTTTTTTGGCTTCTTCTTTGGGTTGATTATGAATGTTGGAATGAATGGTCCAACTGTGACATCCAAAGCTGTAGGAGTTGGTGGAAGATGACTTGGAGCCACAGAAGGAATCATTGGGCTAGCTAGAGTGGAAACCAAGAGCATCTCTATTAGAGGTGATGGACTCTCATAGGCTATAACTACATTTATTATCGAGGAATACCTAGAAAAGGTAGTGAGAAGACTTTAGGATATGAGATGGGTAGAGTGGGAGGGAAAGTCAAAGTCACAATGTTGGAAAGAATCGAAGCCAAGGGAATTTGGGCAAAAGGTAAAGCAAAAAGACTAGGAAACATTGGAAGCAAAGTGGAAGTAGTGGGTGTAAGAATAGAAAGTCAAAACACGATAGGAGCAAGGGGTGAAAAGCAAATAGTAGGAGATGGAGGAGTGAGTAGCTGACCTAGAATAGGTTCTTATTGAGTGTTGTGTTCCAGGCTCAAGGTTAAACTGAAGCTAGTATCAAATCTTAGACACTGTAATACTATTTTTTGAGCAAATTATGCTTACATTGTCTATCACCATGTAGTTTAGGCTCATGACTGTCAGGGTTTTGTGAAAGTCACTACCATAATGGGTAGGGTCAAAATGCCATAAGCATGTAAGGAAGGTAGGGGTGGGGGAAAACCTTC
Organism: Torreya grandis; assembly: GCA_037957365.1. Classification (NCBI taxonomy): domain Eukaryota; kingdom Viridiplantae; phylum Streptophyta; class Pinopsida; order Cupressales; family Taxaceae; genus Torreya; species Torreya grandis. The sequence continues at coordinate 476,184 of JARHVA010000579.1, read as the reverse complement.
ATGAATTGGGGCTATTATTGGAAGTGTAGCTCAAGAAATTGGGGTTGCCATTTGAAGTGAGACTAAAAGAGCAAGTTGAGGAGGCAAAGAGGCAACTTCAAGAGTAGAAGATGGTGTGGTGCCCTTCAAAATCCTATGCAAGATCACCAAAATTACATATGGAGGAGGGGAAGATGGATATTGAGAAACCAAAATGATTGATGGAAGTAGAACTTGAAGAACCGGGACCATCGATGAAATCAAATTTTGAGAAACTGGGGCTGGTGTTGAAAGTGGAGCTTGAAGAGAAACTAAGAGAGGTGGAGGCATAGCTTGAGGGATAGAAGGTGGTGGGTGTCTTTCAATATTCCCTGCAAAATAACCAGAGAAGTTACAATCACCTCTTCTATGGGCTGAGCAGGAGCTAAAGTGGTTGCCAAGGGTTCTGCCTGAGCCTTTTTCTCTTTGTTCTTCTTCCTGGCCACTATCCATGATTGCACTTCCTAGTCATTGAAAACACTAAGGTAAAACCCATGATTGTCCTCTATCTAATGACAATAGATAATGTTGATCCAAGGTCCATATTATGACAAGTGAGCTTGAAACACCCCTTTAGGGTCCCATTGTTGAAGCTTGTATTTTATTAGAGTGAAAGAGTCTCGACCCATCGCCATTATCTATATTGAAGGAAATGTCTTGTAAATATGCCTGTTGATGCTAGAAAGTGCACCCAACGGCAGGAAAACAGATCCCTGCCCTCTCCCCGCAACATGGAAACCCCTCTCTCGCCTGTGGGACGGCGAAGCAGGAGAGGAGAGTCTCTAGATATGGGCTAGTTCCCTCTGATGTATCTTGTTTGTTTCAGGTAGCATGAAATATAGGTATATAGGTATATACTGGGGGGGATGAAAAGGGAGAGAGAAAAGCATGAAAACAAACAGCCTACTCTAAAAGAGGTGATACACCAAAATAAAGGGGTGACCTTCCAGATCCACTCTCAGAATCAGGAAAAATGCAAGTATACTCTACACATCTGGTAGAGGAATCAGGTTGCTAAGACAAAGAGGGAGGCTATAATGGAAAATACATCACAGAGGTTTACCGAGGTGCTGTGGAATGCACACTTGCAAGCAACTTACTCTATTCTGTCCTTCTCAAGTATTGCTCTTCTCCTTTTAGCTGCAGAACCGGTCCCTGTAGATAGCTGGTCTGTTGGTATTACCTGTGAAAGCATGGAGGATAATGACTAAACACAGATAATACTCAGGGCATACACAACAAATCAATCCAAGATGGAGGCAAAACTATATTTTTATTGATTCAGGGGGAAAATTTGCAGAGCAGTGCTCTTTACAAAAGTCAGGAAGATCCCTTGAAAAATGACTAAGTCCTTGTATTTATAGCAGGAGAGCCAAGAGAAGTTTCATCGAAAAGCATGAAAAACACTATTAATGACATCACAAGTCTACCAAGACCATGCTTGTTGCCTCATTTTGCGTGCTGGTCTTCTCCTTCGACGGCTGGGTGGGTTTTTTATTGTGTCTTTTGTTGTGATGCCGACGGCGGCGGTTCTGTTGACGTCGGTCTCTATAAGGTGCCGACGACGGTAGTATTGCCGACGTCGACCAACGTCTTTCCTTTTTTTGTGTTATGGGCGGCGAATTTGCCGCCCTCTGCATGTTTGTAAGTGGGCTCATTTTACCCGCCCTTGTAGTGGGCGGCAAATTTGCCGCCCTCTGCATTTTGTCTGCCCTCTTTTTTGCCTAAGTGTTGAAACGCTCCATTTTTTCCCTTCTTCTCTCCTTGCGTGAACGTTTGGATATTCTGTCTTTCGCCACTGTGAATGCCAATGAACTGCAATGGCGCTGTCGAGACCTGAAGGTGGACCTTGTAACCCGAAATGATAGGCCTGTAAAGCAGGTGTAGGAGGTGACTGAAATCTTGCCTGAGAGGCAAAATTGGGTCAACAAATTGGTGACTCACAGGGGAAGCGTGCTTGCTATGCTTAGAACCCAGTTGCTTTGCATATCCATTGGGTGTGGAGTCAGATGGTGACTTTGAAGTGAGTTCACAACAGCTTTGATAATCCCAGAATCAAAAATACAGAATTTACTCCCACTACAAAGGGAAACACACAAGACTAAAAACAACTAACTGTGCAAACTACACTTAGGGAAAACAGGGAAGAAAACAAGGGAAACTATGTACAGCCGAATCAAAAATTAGTGGCAATGCTTCAGATGTATCCCGTTGACTAGGATACGCAATTCTTCGCCGTCCAACTTGGAGAGCTGGAACGCGTTATGCTGCTTGCACTGAGTAATCACGTAAGGACCGCTCCAGAGGGCATCAAATTTTGCATGTTTTCCAAGCTTAGCTCTATCTTCGTCCCATTTTAAGACAATGTCTCCTTCGACGAAACTTTTTGACGAAGACTTCTTTTCGAAATGTCTTTTCACCTGATGCTGGCGACTGATCATAGAGACCATGGCATGGTTCCTTACCTCCTGGAGCTCCATTAGTTCACACAATCTGACCTCCATGCTGCTTCCTTCTTCTAGCTGCAATTAATGTGCGAGGTCCAGCGCTGGCAATTCGAGTGAGATAGGAAGCCTTGCTTCCCTTCCATACACAAGCGTATATGGAAAATTTCCGATTGATCTTTTCGGAGTGATTCGATCGGCCCATAGAGCTGTTTTCAACTTGGCATGCCAAGTTCTCTGATTTTCTTCCATGGTCCTCTTTATAATCTTGATCAAATTTTTTTTAGTGGACTCAGCTAGTCCATTCCCCTGCGGGTAGTAATTTGACGAAGTGTTGAGGTATATACCATACCTTAGCGCCCATTCACTAGTTTTGGTTCCCAAAAAAGCCAAGGCGTTATCTGAGATTATAGTGGCTGGGACCCCAAAACGTGTCACTAAGTCCTCATAGAAATCCAGGACTGCGCTTTCATTTGCTTCCTTCAAAGCAATGGCTTCCACCCACCTAGTGAAATAATTTGTAGTAGTCAGGACCCACTTGTGTCCAGCACTGGAGGGGGGATTGATCATCCCTATGAAATCCAGGCCCCACTGCATGAATGGTTGTTCAACTTGAATGGGCTGTAGAGGCATGGCAGCCAATCGTTGCTTTCTGTCAAAAAGTGTACACTTCTGACACCTTCTTACCCAGGCATGCGTATCCTTGAAGAGAGTGGGCCAGAAATAGCCAACTCTCATTATTTTTGCTGTTGTGGTCTTAGGGGCGAAATGGCCGCCTGCTGGCCCATCGTGAAACTCAGCCAATACCTTGTCAGTCTAACCAGAGTCAATGCATCTCAGGAGAACCCCAGAGAGATCCTTCCTAAATAATACTCCATCAATCAAAACATAGGGAAGGGACTGAAGTTTAAAATACCTTCTTTCAGCCCTACCGAGACCCTGTGGACATTCACCCGTAAGAAGGAAATGCCTCATGTCCAGTGTCCAATCCCTTACGACAGTTGGTTCTTCTGCAGTGGCTGCATCATGGATCAACAAACTATCTTCATCCTTTTGTCTCAAATCTGCAACTAGCTGTTCACACAGGCCCCTTCCTCTCACCAACTTGGTGATTTTGATGTCTATGTCGTACTCTATTACCTTGGTGATCCATCCCGATCTTTTCTCGTTTAAGTCTCGATTGGTTAGGAAATCTTTGACGCCAGGATGTGGAACCATGAGATGGATCCTGCTGTTTGATAACATATATCTGAATTTCTTCAGGCTGCGCACTACTGCCAGGACTTGCTTCTCTACATAGGTGTACTTGGTTTCGAAGTCCTCTAACCCTTGGCTGAAGAAGGTGAGTGGTTGCTCGAGGTCATCACTGTTTGCTTGGGTAAGCATGGCAGATATTACTTCTCCGTTGCTGAAGGTGTAGAGGTTGAGGTCTTTATTGAAGTCGAGGCTGATTAGAGCAGGAGCCTGGGTCAAAGCTTGTTTGATAGCTTCAAAGCTGTCCTTTCTTGGCGTTGTCCATTTGAATTCTTCACCCTTCTTTAGCAAGGAGGTTAGGGGTTTAACTATTTCAGCAAAATTCGGAATGAACCTCCGAATGAAATTTATCCAGCCAAAGAAACTCTGAAGGCCTTTCTTGTGCTTTGGTAGGGACATCTCCAGAATGGAGCGGACTCTCTCTGGGTCAATAGACAAACCTTCCTTGGACACAATGTGGCCAAGAAGTTTCCCCTCATGAACCGCAAATACACATTTCTTTGGATTTAGGGAGATGCCAAATTCCCTGCACCTCTCAAAAATCTGCCTGAGGTGCTTCATATGTTGTCTTGCCTCTTTGGAGAAAACTGTTATATCATCGAGGTACACCAGCACGTTCCTATTTATCAAACCACTGAAAGCCATGTCCATGGCTCGCTGGAAGGTAGCACTGGCATTGGATAGCCTGAAAGGCATCTTCTGGTAGGTGAACGTTCCCCATTTAGTGGTGAAGGCTATTTTGTATTGGTCGGAGTCACGCACCAGAATCTGATTATATCTCGAATAGCCATCCAGGAAGGAGAAGCGTTCGGAACCAGTTACCTTTTGGAGGATCTGCTCCATGTTTGGAAGGGGATAATGATCCTTTAAAGAGACTTTATTAAGGTCTCTGAAGTTGACGCACAGTCTGATCTCCCCATTTTTCTTTCTAACTGGAACCAAATTGGCCAACCATGAGGAATGTTTGATCGGGAATATAATGTCGGACTCAATCAACTTGTCCAATTCTTTCTGCATAAGGAGCTCTACCATCGGGTTAATAGGTCTCTGCTTTTGTGTGACTGGTTTTGCGCCTTCATTTAATTCAATGGTGTGTTGGGCGAGCCTTGGATCGAAGCCTTTCAAGTCGCTATAATTCCAGGCAAAAATATCGGCGAACTCCTGACACAGCAGAATGAAAGTTTGTCTTTCTTGAAACGTGCAGACCTTACCAAGCGCTAGTAACTTGTCCTTGAAGATTTCAACTTTTTCATAATTCTCCTCTTTGGTAGTGATGCATGCTTTGTCATCTCTTAGTTGGTCCTCTCCGTTGAAAATACTTTCAAGTGTGACCAGACCCTTAGGGAGTTTATTGTTCTTCAATTGAACAATCTGATTTCCATATTGCTGCTGTAATTTTGCCTGATTGTGGGCCGCAAACTCGGCTTCTTCCTGCAGGAAAAGAGCTATTTGCTGGTCGCTTTCGAAGCCCTGCCAATTTGTAACATTGTCTGGAATTGAAGGCCGGACCACCACTTTTAAATGGCGTGAACCACAACCCCTGCTTATCTCTTTTGAAACATCAAATTGGGCACCAACAGCTGCCAACCTGTCAGCCTGCTTATTCTGTTCCCTGGGAATCGAGGTAATGTTAAGAGCAAGGAAATCTTCCATCAAGTCCCAGACTCTGTGCTTGTAAGACTTCAGCAAGGAGTTCTTGGTCAGGTTCAGGCCTCTGATTTGGTTCACTATTAGTTCACTGTCCCCCAGGATTTGAAATTTTTTGATCCCTCTCTTTCTTGCCCACTCAAGTCCATGAATCAAAGACTCATATTCTGCAACGTTACATGTGCAAGAGAACTAGAAATGAAAAGCTGAAAAGTACCTTCTTTAGAAGGAGAGACTAACATTGCCCCACCACCAACGCCCAGTTTGCTTTTGGAACCGTCGAAGTATAGCTGCCAAAGGCCAAGATCTTCTTTGTCTTCCTTCATTATATTGGGCATGACGGCACTCTCTTCATGCAAGCAATAGACGCCAAGGTCTGCCTCTTCAATAAACTTATAAGGATCGTGCTTGAAGTTATCGCTTCCCCACTCATCCAAGAGTAGATCTGCGACTCCTTCAAGAGCAGAAGATGAGGACTTGTCTGTTTGAGATTCTTCTAGATAAATGATAGTGTAACTGACATTCGCTGCCTTGGGTGAATAGGGCTCTAGGTGGTCCTTGTAGACTGGCTCAGATTCGATTTTCACTTTGGTACCGTATTTGGTTCTGAAAACCAAATATGACCAATTCGCTGCTAGATAACCACCTATCTTGGACGTAAAGTCCCTAGACAAATAGATTGCAAAATATGGAAGAACGTCCGCTACCACTATATCTTGGGGAATTGAGAATGTCAGGCAGGCATGCAATGTTAAACTCAATCCTTTCAGGGCTCCGACTATCTTTGCAGGTGTCCCATCTAGTTGCAAGACTCCTTTGTTCATGGCTTCGTACTTTAACCCCATCTTATCAGCAATGCATTTAGGCATTACTGAAGTGCTGGCTCCACTATCAATTATGCAATTATGTATTAAGAAATCTCCTATGATCAAAGATACATAAAAAGGGGGAGTCTTTCCTTCTTTCTTTACCTGACCTGGAGCCGAAGGCTGCCCATTCATCATTAAGACGTTATTAGTGTCTGTTGAGATGGCCTGGCGATCTAGCTCATGCAATTCTTTCTTCAATACCTCCTTTTGTCCTGGAAGAGACAATGAATCCCATAGATAAATATTCACATGCAATTTCTTCATTTGATCAACTATATTAACTTGGGGACTGACTCCTTTCATGTTTTCCTTTGGGCTGATCCCGATTGGAGCTGTAGACTGAGGAGCTGGAGGTGCAAATGGTTGTCTGGGAATTGGAGCCTTTTGAAAAGGGTGTGGTGGAGGATTCGCTGCTGCCTGAGGGGAAGCTTGCACTTCTCCAACTGCTCTTCTTTTAAATCTCGTATTGGCCGCAACGCAATCAGCATGATTGCCTGTAGCGCCCCCATGATTAATTGCACAGAGCTCGCCCTCTTCGTGATTTATCAGGGTAGAATCCGGCTGAGTCTGATTGTTACTTGTGCTGGTTTGAGCTGGGAACTCAAAAAATTGAGAAAAATCAGCACCCTGATTTTCTGAATTCTGGAAAAAATTCATCATGTCATTCGTGTGGACAACTTGCTCTTGACCTTGTCCCATGTTTGAACAACCTGGCTGCTCCTGCACTAGATTGTTCTGAGTAGGTACCATGGCTTTAGATGACGAAGGAGGGCCTGAGTTATAATTTTGATAAGGCCTGGTTGTAGTGAGCTGCCCCTGACCTTGGTTATAATTTTGAAAGGGGGGTCTAGGGGCATGGCCATAATTTTGATAACTCTGGTTTGGCTTGTGGCTTTGCGCTTGCTGCCTTTTAAGGGCAACAAGTTCATTTGACATGCTCTGCAACAGGCCCTTAACTTCACTTAATTCATTGGATGGAACAACAGTTGGCTTCTCAATGACAGGTAGGGGAGCAATCGTGGGAGTGACTGCTTGAATTGGGGGCAGCGGTTCTGGAAGAAGTGGCATGTGAGGTCTAGGGGCGATTTTCCCGGCTTGAATTAAGCAATTTTCGACCGCAATGGCTATGTCATACGTAGCTGGGAGTATGTGTCCCCCCATAGATTGGATCATCATAGCAATGTCACTATTTAATGCTTTTAGATAGTACAAGAAAGCGTAGCTGGGGGTCGGCCTTACCAGAATAGGAATTCTATCCCAAGTCTTTTGAAACCGCGTGTTGAAGTCCTGCATATACTCATGTGGAGCTCTTTTTATAGTTGTCAGCTGCTCAGCAAGAGAGAGGCCATCACTTTTTTCCCCAAAATGATCAGTTAAACGAGTGCCCAATTCGTTCCAAGAATGTATGGAATTCACAGGCAAGGTGCCGTACCAGTCGAGAGCTTTCCCTTTCAGAGACAAGGCTAACAGTCTGATGGCAATATTTTCTTCTGTTACATTGTGAATATTGCAAAGGTTGGCAATATTTTTGATATGCTCAACAACTGTAATAGGTCCCACTCCATCAAAACAAGGCACATTCTTCAGAGCTGTTCCGGGGATCGGATCATAGCGTGGGAGGTTTAAGGGGATCTCACCATGAAAAGCTGCAAAATACAATGCCATGGCTAGAACAGGTTGTATTTGCGGCTGAGCTGGGTTGGTGTTCCTAGCAACAAGTCGAGGAGGATTTACTAGTTGATAAGGGCGAGTTATTTCAAATCTGAGCCTTTTAGCAGAGTTTAAGGGTAGTTCAACGAACTCAAAGGGGACCCTTCTTGAAGCTGACCTGGTGGTAACTTTTGGCATAGAAGTTAAGTAACTGGTCTTAAAAATAAAGAACTGAGCTCTTACCAGTGGAGTCGCCAGATGCTGGAAATCTTTGAAAAAATCACTGTAGCAGGACCAGCATCAATCTTGAAATACTACTGCGTTAGAAACTTGATAAAATTACAGTCCCAACGGGCGTGCCAAAACTGTTGACGCTGGAAAGTGCACCCAGCGGCAGGAAAATAGATCCCTGCCCTCTCCCCGCAACATGGAAACCCCTCTCTCGCCTGTGGGACGGTGAAGCAGGAGAGGAGAGTCTCTAGATATGGGCTAGTTCCCTCTGATGTATCTTGTTTGTTTCAGGTAGCGTGAAATATAGGTATATAGGTATATACTGGGGGGGATGAAAAGGGAGAGAGAAAATCATGAAAACAAACAGCCTACTCTAAAAGAGGTGATACACCAAAATAAAGGGGTGACCTTCCAGATCCACTCTCAGAATCAGGAAAAATGCAAGTATACTCTACACATCTGGTAGAGGAATCAGGCTGCTAAGACAAAGAGGGAGGCTATAATGGAAAATACATCACAGAGGTTTACCGAGGTGATGTGGAATGCACACTTGCAAGCAACTTACTCTATTCTGTCCTTCTCAAGTATTGCTCTTCTCCTTTCAGCTGCAGAACCGGTCCCTGTAGATAGCTGGTCTATTGGTACTACCTGTGAAAGCATGGAGGATAATGACTAAACGCAGATAATACTCAAGGCATACACAACAAATCAATCCAAGATGGAGGCAAAACTGTATTTTTATTGATTCAGGTAGAAAATTTACAGAGCAGTGCTCTTTACAAAAGTCAGGAAGATCCCTTGAAAAATAACTAAGTCCTTGTATTTATAGCAGGAGAGCCAAGAGAAGTTTCATCGAAAAGCGTGAAAAACACTATTGATGACATCACAAGTCTGCCAAGACCATGCTTGTTGCCTCGTTTTGCATGCTGGTCTTCTCCTCCGGCGGCTGGGCGGGTTTTTTCTTGTGTCTTCTGTTGTGATGCCGACGGCGGCGGTTCTACCGACGTCGGTCTCTATAAGGTGCCAACGACGGCAGTATTGCCGACGTCGGCCGATGTCTTTCCTTTTTTTTGTGTTGTGGGCGACGAATTTGCCGCCCTCTGCATGTTTGTAAGTGGGCTCATTTTACCCGCCCTTATAGTGGGCGGCAAATTTGCCGCCCTCTGCATTTTTGCCTAAGTGTTGAAACGCTCCATTTTTTCCCTTCTTCTCTCCTTGCGTGAACGTTTGGAGATTCTGTCTTTCGCCATCGTGAATGCCAACGAACTGCAACGGCGATGTCGAGACCTGAAGGTGGACCTTGCAACCCGAAATGACAGGCCTGTAAAGCAGGTGTAGGAGGTGACCGGAATCTTGCCTGAGAGGCAAAATTGGGTCAACAATGCCCTTGTATAATGATGGGGAGTGAAGGGCACGTCTTTTGCTAACAATCTATGTAATGGCCAAGGATACCATTCACTAGTTGATAAGTGAGTTCCTGCTCTACTAAACAGTCAGGCACATAGTATGGCAAATGTAGTGGTTCATATAAAAATCCCATGTCTTAGATCACTATATCCTTTTTATAAAGCAAGTAGTATCATATGGTTGTGATAGACTCTTGTATTACATTTGAAAGTTGGGGCATCAAATCTTCATTGAATGCCTAGTACACCACTAGGTAGAAATGCTCATAGACATCCTGGACATATTGGTGGAAATGGTAACCAAAGAACTCAAAGAACATAACATAGATAGTTTGGCTAATAAGAATCCTGGTAGGAAAGACTAATGGGTTGATTGACAATGTTCCACATATGGCATCAAGCATATAGCCCATCGTGTAGAAATTGCCCCCATTTTAGGCATCTATAATGGCCTAGACCAAGTTGAAATTGATCAATCCTCCAAGGTATGCAATGTTGGAGTGATTCAAAATCATGTGCAATAGGGGCACCCATAGCTCATTAACATGCAAACACTCTAAGTTTCCAAACAAGGGATTCATAAGGATCATGTCTACTCGTACCTCTTCTCAAAAAGTGCATACTATGTATGCATTGATCTTTTCTTTATTCATCCATTTAGAGTCTGGGTTCTCAACCTAGTCCTAGAGAATAGTATAGATCTGACTATCGTCTACCCAGGCTGATACTATTAGTGCATCATATGAAAATAAGAAGTCCAATAGGTAGTATTATGTCTTGAAGGAACTTGTGGATATGTTAGTAATATGTTGTTGAGAAGCAGGTGAATAGACCCAATCATGAACACCATCCTGTACTCAGATGCCCTTATGAAAAATATCAACCATTAGTTCAGCATAGGGAAAGGTCTTTGGTCTGGCTATGGCTCTATCGAGTCTACATCTTTTATATGACCTAAGGGCATCCTCGTATTCAACCTTCTAGTCATTGACATCACCAGAGTCCCTGGGGATCAACTCTATTACTTTGTATATGCCACTATAATGCTTGAATATGGTTAAACTAGTAGGGAAAGTCGTGTCTTGGTACTAGGGATTTGGTTTTGTGTTAGAAGATGTACAAACCATTGAAATGGAATAGAAAATGAATTGTGAAGCTTTTGAATGTCAAATGTACATGATAAAGAAGTTGTTTGTGGATTTTAGTAAGAAATGCAAAATTTCTTGAGTTGAAAATGATAACAGTTAATGAGCTTTTGTTAGGCTTTAAAATCTTGTGCATGCATGTCCTTGCATTGATGTCATTTGACACCTCACTTGCCACGAATTTGAAATTTAAGTTGGTGGCAAGATTTTATCTTTTTAATTCCAAATCTATAATTAAATTCTGAGTGCATGATCCTCTACCACCAACTAGATATATCATTGGTGATGGGATATTTTCCTAATCTATCCAATCTAGACCAACTTCCCATTCCTTTGATGATGAGCATGTGGTAGACACACGATCACATACCTCAGAGTTTCCTTGACTAATCCTTATTTCTAGATATGTGTCCTTGTTCTATCTGACTTTTATTAATCATCACCATCTAAGCATGGCCTCACATTCCATGCCTTTATCCTAAACAAGAGCATGTCTCATCGAGGGACATATGCCACACCCCAATCGGACCTATTTAATAGCTCTTAATCTATTCTGAGGTTTCCAAGTCACAAGTGGTAACTACTTCATCTCTGCATTATACAATGTGATAACTTCTCCTTCAACTGGGATCTCAAAGCTTAAGACTCTTCTGACATGTCTAAGAGACTCACCTTTATCCCTTGCAAAAGCATTGCAGACACGTGATCACGCACTTTCAAGTTGCCTTGGCTAGTCCTTGATTTCACAAATGTGTCATTAGTCTAGTGGATTCTTATTGGCGTTCACCATCTAAGCATGGATTCATAATCCATGTATTTATTTTGACTAGGATGATGTGTTACCTGTGGACAAATATCGCACTACAATCAGTTACACTTGATAGATCCTACTTTTTTCTGAGTTTTTCAAGTCACAAGTGACGATCAATTCATCTTTGCATTGTATAATACAATAACTTCCCATCTAACTGAACTCTTCCAACCTCCAACATCTCTAGCAGGTTCAAGAGACTCATCTTTCTCACTTGCAAGCATGAAGTAGGCACATGATCACATGCCTCTAAGTTGCATCAATTAGTCCTTGCTTTATGACAAATGACATTTACCTATTGGATTTTATTACATGATCATTATATAAACAAGGTCTTACATTTAATGCTTTTGTCTTGAGTAGGACGATGTTTCACCTGGCAACAATTGACGTGCCCGATTGGTTCTACTTGATATCTCCCACTTTATTCTAAACTTTTCAAGCCATAAGTTGCAACTAATTCATCTTTACATTATGTGGTGTGATAACTTCCCATCGAGTTAGCCTCTCCCAAGCTCTAACATCTCAAACATGTCTAAGAGGCTCACATTTCTCACTTTGATTGGCACACTGATTTGTTGATGAGCTCTGCTTTCTTGATCTCTGACATCTCTGATATGTCCTCTACACTTCCCTCTGTGGATTTGAATAACATGGTAAGTGCCCATTGCAATAAGATTTCTTGAGTTCTGACATTTATGGTAGTTCTGAGTGAGTGGCCTTTATGATTATGAGTAACATGATGATGTCATATTAGCCTAGGTTATCTTGACGTATGATAATTATGATAGGTCTGGGGAACTGCTCTAACTAGCTCTGAATCATGTGGTGATCTCCCACTTGATTAGGTTATCCCAGGTTTTGACATCTATAACAGGTCTCAAAAACTAGCTTCTCTGACCCCGAATGACACCAATTTCTCATTGGATGGTGTTCTCTTGGGCTAGGACATTTTTGATAGGTCCAAGACACTGGTCTTTTTAACTTACATTAATAATGTTTATACTTTCTTGGACCAGTATGAATGGTGTCTCGACAATCGTGGCATATGACATACATGTGACTATGTACCTTTGAATTAATTTTTATTAATGGTCGCTATCAGAACATGGCTTCATAATTCATACCTATATTATGAACATGACTATGTCTCAGCTAGGAACACAAACCACACTCTGATTGATCATGGTTAACTACTTGTACTTTATTCTAGGCATTACAAGTCAAAAATAAATAACCATTTTACCTTTGTATTATATAACATAACACCTTACAATCGAGATAGGCTCTCCCAAGCTCAGACCAGTCTAAGAGACTTGTTTTTCTGACTAGGAATGACTTGCAAATATCCCATTGAGATCGATTGTTTCATTTTTTGATACCTCTAACAAATCCTGGTCATTTCCATTTCTGACATCGAATGATAGAGCCAATGCCCATTACGATGAGCCCTCTCAGGCTCTTACATCTCTGACAGGTGTATAGATTAACCTTTCTTGTTCAAAATGATGTGGTGATCTATGATTGACATGGCTTTTATTAGCCTCTAACATTTCTGATAGGTTTGAGAGACTTGTCTTTCTCATTGGCGAGTGCATAGTAGACACATGAACACGTACCTTTAAGTTACATTGGCTAGCCACCATTTTTTGGCACATGCCATCTGCCTATTAAATTTTATTACTTGGTTATCATCTAAATAAGGTCTTGCATTTAATGCCTTTGTCTTGACCAAGATGATGTGTCACCCATGAACACATGACACGTCCCGATTGATAGCTCCCACTTTATTCTAAGCTTTTCAAGACACAAGTGGTAACCAATTCATATTTACATTACGTGACATAATAGTTTCTCATCGAGATGGGCTCTCCCAATCTCTGACATGTCTAGGAGGCTTGCCTTTCTCACTACAAATGACATGTTGATTTGCATTGAGCTCTTCTTTCTTGGTCTTTGACATATCTAACACATGTTTTACACTTCCCTCTTTGACTCATAATGACATGATAGGTGCACATTAGATCAAGGTTTCCCAAGACCTGACATCTCTAACAAATGCAAGTGAGTGACCTTTTTGATTTTGAATAACATGGTAATGGAGCATTAGCCTCCATTGTCCTAGCATGTGATAACTATGACATGTCTGAGGAATTGCTCTGACTAGCTCTGAATCATGTGGTAATCTCCCACTAGACTTGGCTTTTCTAGGCCCTAACATCTATAACAGGTCTAGGCAACTAGCTTCTCTAACCCCGAATGACACATTGACTCCCCATTGGATGGTGTTCTCCTAGCCTTTGACATTTTTGACAAGTTCAAGAAACTAGTCTTTCTGACTTAGATTGATACTACTTATACTTGATTAAACCAACATGAAAGGTGGTGTCCTGATACTCGTGACACATGACTTGCATGTGACCATGTACCTTCAAATTTTGTGTGTTAGTCTCTGTTGTCTAGCATGTGGTATCACTCAATTATTTTTTTATTAATGGTCACTATTTAAACATGACTTTTCACTCCATACCTTTATTCTAAACATGATGATGTGTCACCCAAGAACATGGACCACACCCTAATTGATTATGGTTAAATACTCATACTTTATTCTAAGCATTAGGAGCCACATTAAAAAATGATTTTACCTTTGCAGTGTATGACGTGGCACCTTGCAATTGAGATAGGCTCTCCCAGGCTTTGACAGGTCTAGGAGACTTATTTTTATGACTAGGAATAACATGTGGATCTCTCATTGAGCTTGTTTATTCCCATTTCCCATAGCTTTGATAGGTCCTGGCCATTGCCATTTATGCCACTGAACGACAAAGCCAATGCCCATTACGACAGGCTCTCCCAGGCTCTAATATCTCTGCAGGTGGATAGAGTCACCTTTCTAGCTTGAAATGACATGATGATCTATGATTGGCATAGATTTAACAAACCTATAACATCTTTGACTAGTATGTAAAGCTGCCTCTTCGACTCTGAATGATAGGGCAAATTCTGATTGTGTTGAGTTGTCTTGGCCTGTAACATCCATGACATGTCCGAGGAATTGGCCTCTTTGACTCCAAATAACACGACACACTATCATTGGGTTGCGCTCTCTTGAGCTCTAACATTTACAGCAAGAATGGTAGTCCAACATTTCTTATTATGAATGATGTGGTGAGTTCCTATTGGGCTAGGATTTACCAAATTCACAAGATTAGCTAACAATGACCAAAAAGAAAGCCATTCATTAAAGCTTATCTGTTAGCCATAGAGCATTCTATTTTTTCGTATACGATAACGAGTTTCTTGCTTTGGTAAAAAATGCATTTGTGAAACATTTGATCATGAAAATCAATCTGCAATGCTACCAACATGATATGCTAAAAATAAATAAATAGTACTTGGTATTTTTTCTGAAAAGTTTAAAAAGTTTGTTAGCGCCTGCGCAAAATCAAAGCCATGTTTATTCTCAAGTTTCTAGCAGATTGCATGGCATAACAGGTAGAACATATACTTCTTATACAAGTGTAGTAACTATGTTGAGATATTTTTATTGATTTGCTTTCCATAATTTAGTAATTGTTAATGGCTTGTTCAAAATCTGAACAGTCCAGTTTATCCACTATTGTATAGTTTATGATTTTTTTTAATCGTATACTTTTTTTAATTTTAGGTTTGTCTTGTTTATAACTATCTATATTTTCCTATTGTAACATTTAAATTTATAATTGCTATTTTTTAAAAATCAGATTATGTTTATAGGGCATACAAACTCTAATTTTTTCAGTAGTTAAAATGTGTCCGGCCCATTTTTTTCACTGTATGAATCCATACACACAAAAAAAAAATCGACGACTGCCTGGATTTTGATATTGGCATTGGGGATCGTTAATGGACCTTGTTTAGGCTTTTATGTCTTGTGCATGCATTTTTTGGCATTAATGTCATTTGACAACTCACTTGCTTCAAATTTGAAAATTCGAGTAGGTGCTAGGATTTTATATTTTTTATTTCCAAATCCAGAATTACATTCGCAGTCCATTATCTGTTGGGAATAGTTTTCATATTAGGTGAAAATTGGTATTTACAGAAAAGTAAAAAGTAAATAGTACATAAGTTGATATTTACCGGTTGGTAAACAAGTAAATATAATTGGTTAATTCGTATATCAAAATATTGTCATATTAACAATATTACGATAATAAATATATAGTTAGGATATATTATTTATATTGTTATAACAATATATTATATTGCATACTCATAAAGTGAGAGATTTTAAGTGAAAAATCAAGGGAGAGAATATAGGAATATAATTCCTATATATAAACAAACTCACTGGATGTTTTATAATTCAGAATAGTGTGTGCAGAATATTATTTGTGTTGAAAGAATTGTCTCTATGTGATTAGCTCCATTTTACAATGCATGTCTATTTAAATCTCTGCTATTAGCTCCTCCAATTTCTATCATTTGGTATCAGAGCATAATGAGATATTGATTCTTGTATGGGGCAGACCAATTGATTTTTGTGGTTATCCCAATCGATGAGAGCATTATGAGTAATGAAAATTAAAATATGAAATAATGTAGATAGTAGGTGTGTATTTTAACTTTGTGTCACACAGTCAATAAAGAGAAGTGTCTCAGGAAATTGCTTCAACACATCTTCTATTTTATTCCTAAGATCTCACATGCCGTACCATGGCCAGATCAGGCATCATGGTTTGAATTTCTTGTTCATTGCATTGAGTGTCAAGATCATCATCATTATATGCATTGATTCTCTAGAACCTGTATTTGTAGCAGAGCGTACGCCATTATTACCACAGTATCACCCAGCTTCATGCAATTTTGCACTCAAATGGTGACCTCAGCATCAGACTCGGTTTGTATCAGTTTGAGACAGTCTTGTCTTTTCAGCTTGGGCAACATCCAAGATTATACAATCAGATTGTGTGTAGGAGAGAAGAAGAGGATGTGATCTCCTGGCCATTGGACGTACCATTTTCTGGTCAAGCATAGACTCTACCTTGATTTCTCTCTGTGTGGGGAACGGTAGATGTCATTAATAGCTACGCATTGCCTTTAGAAGAGAATAACAAAGATCCAAACATATGTTCTTTTAGATCGTAATTATCATGAGTCTATGTTTGAAATGATGTCAATGTGTTATTCACATCTCTAAGACATTACCGTCAGTCTGTACTCCTTTTGGTTGGACATGTCAGGTTCATGTGTGTCTTCACATGTTCATCCTGGTCGCGATCTTTACATACACAAAATAGTCTGATTTTCATCACGGTTGCATGCACCAGTTCGCTCCACCGCCATTCTTCAAATACCAATCGATCCCAGTTTGCATGTGTTGGTCTTGTTTGAGTTTTGATTTATATTTATTAGTAAGTCGAAGTCATTAAAATTATTCTCAATATTGAGGTCCGAAGTTTTAAGTTTTGTTATCGAGTTGAATCATTTCATCGAGTTGGGTCCATAGTCAAGTATTCGTCAAATAAAGATTGTATTGTCTATGAAATTTATTAGTTAATAGACTTTATGTTAGAAGTATATTATCAAAGTGTCATTTGATTTTTTAAAGTTTTGTTATCGAGTTGAATCATTTCATTTAGTTGGGTCCATAGTCAAGCATTCGTCAATAATTTTTATGAGTCATTGTCTTGTCAAATAAAGATTGTATTGTCTATGAAATTTATTATTTAATAGATTTTATGTTAGAAGTATATTATCAAAGTGTCATTTGATTTTTTAATGTCTTTTATTTAAATAAATGTCAAAGTCTTTTTAATGGGTTATTGTGATATTTATATTGAAAATTTTAAATATATTCGTAAAAGTCATTTGTCAAAATCAAAAGCGTCAAAATGTCAATAATAAGTCATTAATGTATGTCATTTTGTTAAACTTTTTTTTTTAT
This sequence comes from Torreya grandis, assembly GCA_037957365.1. Taxonomy (NCBI): domain Eukaryota; kingdom Viridiplantae; phylum Streptophyta; class Pinopsida; order Cupressales; family Taxaceae; genus Torreya; species Torreya grandis. The sequence goes on along the minus strand of JARHVA010000579.1, from coordinate 458,777 downwards.
AGTCATCAAGTCATGTTATTGTATAGAGTCAAAAATTGTAAAAATAAAAAAAAATTATCTTACGAATGTATTTTCTATTATATGCGATGTCCGCATTGTGGGGGGAATTTCTCTCAAAAATTTCATGACTTCATTAGCTAAGTGAGCAATATCCCTTACTGGACGCTGGAGGCTACACGAAGGAAAGAGGTCTTTCAACGACCTCTCATCAGTTGCCAATGATAGGGTCGCATCATATTTTGGTGACGTGTGTGGTGTGTTTTTTCATTTCAGTTATTTCAGTGTGGTAGTTACATTTCTATTTCAGCATGTGTGACAAATAAGAATGGTTGTACCTATTCACTTGTGTGTGATATTCCCATGTAACTTTTTTTTTGTATTTACATTGAATAATGTTGATCTAAAAAACATTGTAGCAATCATGATGAAAGGTAATGATAAACCTGGTAAAACCATGTTGTAAGGTTAATAGTTAACCTGAGAAAATCATTCTGTAAGGTTAGTGGTGACCCTGAAAAAACCATTTTGTAAAGTTATTGATTAACCTGTGAAAACCATTTTCGAAGGTTATTGGTAAAACTGTGAAAACCAATTGCAGATGAGTGTGAAGGAAGAGATGTGCGATGACACATGTATGAAGATCATGAGCACACGGAGGTGGAGCAAGTTAAAATTATAAAATAGAGATATATTGTACCATGTAAAAACTATGGGGGGAAATGTTGGGAATATTTTTCACAACAGGTGAAAATTGGTATTTATGAAAAGGTAAAAAGTAAATAGTAAATAGGTTGATATTTATCAGTTGGTAAACAAGTAAATATAGTTGGTTAGTTTGTATATCAAAATATTGTTATATTAACAATATTACGATAATAGATATATAGTTAGAATATATTGTTTACATTGTTATGACAATATATCGTATTGCATAATCATACGGTGAGAGATTTTGAGTGAGAAATCAAGGGAGAGTATAGGAATATAATTCCTATATATATGTAATCTCATAGAATGTTTTATAATTCATAATAGTGTGTGCAAAATATTATTTATGTTGAAAGAATTGTCTTTGTGTGATCAACTCCATTTTATAGTGCATGTCTATTTAAATCTCTGTTATTAGCTCCTCCAATTTCTATCATTATCCTACGTTGCTAAACAAATATAGCAATGATGGTATGATGTTTTTTAAAACTATCCAATCGGGTCTAGTTTCCCATTCTGTTAACAACAAGCACATGGTAAACATGTGTCAACATCCTCTAGAGTTTTCTGTAATTACCCCATGTTTTCTGACATGCGTCACGCCTCTCTCTCTCTCTCTCTCTCTCTCTATATATATATATATATATATATATATATATATATATATATATATATATATATAGTATTAACAGTCATCATTTAAGCATTGTTTTATATTTTACAACTTTATCTCTTACAGGATCATGTGTCACACAGGGGACTAGTGACATATCCTGATCTGCTATGGTCAACCAGTGGCGCTTCACTCTCAGCGTCTTAGGTCACAAGCAGCGACTAATTAATTTTTGCATTATATAGTGCTATAGTTTCCCATTGGGCCTAGTTCTCTTGGCTTCCAATATCTTTGACATATCTAGAGATCTTACTTTTCTGACTCTAGATGGTTCGGCGATCTTCCATCCAACCATGCTTTGTTGAGTGTTCCTATCTCTAGTAGGACCAAGAAACTATTCTGTGACACTGAATGATGTGATGAGTCCCCATCGGACAATGCTCTCTTGGGACCTGACATATTTGACAGCTCTCAGGGACTCATTTTCCTAACTCTAAATAACACCTTGATCTATGATTGGGGGTAACTCTTCTAGGATCTGCCTTCTATGTCATTTCTAAGAAACTACCCTCTCTGACTCTAGATAGTATAACAAATCTGTTCAAATTCAATTCATGCCACATAAGCTCTTTGTTAGAGCATTAAGCATTAATAAATGAGCATTAAGTAAATTCATTACTTTGAAATCTACCACAACAAATAAAAAAAATGTCATCGCATATGCCATAAATATCATCACACATGTTACAATAACTTAACTAAATAGATACATAAAATTACTAATGCCTTGACAAATATTGCAATGGACCAATAGATATGTCTTGTCATTGATAATTATAATTATGCTCTGCTAACAACATCGAGCATTGATATCTGTAATCAATTTCATTTTTCTCTTTCTTTGCCTTCACCGCCACCATATTTTAGCTATGATTCATTCATATCTGTTTATTCCTTTCCCAATGTTTTCTTTTTCCATAATGTGACTTTGAACTCCTTGCTCTTATCCTTTGGTTCCACTCAAATTTCAATGGACCTTGTTGTGCAAGAAGCTTTGGCTCATCCTTTATTTATATACTCCAAGCAAAAACCACAAATGGCTTTCATTGGTAGAGTCTCACCTCATCGTATGTACAACATCTTCTAGATTCCTTTTGAGCAAGTTTTCAATGTTATCTGTTTTATCCTCAGTGAAGAATTTCTCTCTACCACTAACATGATCAAAGTTAGTTATATGGTTGCTTCTGTGTTTGCTACCAATATAATGTTTCTTCTCTCTGACAAAGAGAAGGTAAAATCCTTGGTCAAATTTTTTGTTAATCCAGTCTTCAGGGTCAGTTTAAATGAAGCTATAATGGCCTTGGATGATGATCAGGAAGATGCTTTGTCATTCTTTGGTAGAGACAAGTTTGGGTTAGTGCCGATGGTCATGTTGAGGGACCTAGAGAAGAGATTCTCTCTTCTCCATGATTATGTGCAGTCCTTGGTTTTTAAGATGAAATCAGATAGGTTGTTGGGTTCTTTGCTTCCCTTATCAGCTGTAAATAATGCTGTATCACCTCTGTCTACTATAGAACACATCCATGTTGTTCGCCACTTGCAACAAAGAATTGAATCAGTCATATTCTTGGCCAAGCTTGTGTTTCATGACATTTCCCCTTTTCCTCTATAGCTGGTCAGACAAGCTTTGACAATAGTTACGGTGGCTCCATGCGAACATTTGATTGTAGACAGATGCAAGTTCGAGCACTTGGACACTCCCTTTGCCTCAAAGGTTCCTGGTTCCAATGTGGCGATTGTTGATTCAGCGTGTGACAAGCATCCTTTATTGGCTGGTGATTATTCCAGGCTTGTCTCTGCTTTCAAGTTTATCAAAATTGTGCCAATTGACTAGATTTGTGAATGTACCTTTTTTTATATTTGATAATGCTTTTTTTTTTGGTCCTCTTCTAATACATTCTAAGTTTTTTTTTTTTTTTGTAATTTGACCTGTGATATAGTAAAGAAATTAAAATCTTTTGCTTGGTGTTTTTTCCCAGTATATTCTTGTTTTTGAAAAAATCGCGTGAAGACTCGAATTTTATGACTTGCTCAATATGTATGCATATTTTTTTTAATTTTTAATTTATGATAGTTTTAATGGTTAGTGTTTTTTATTTATGGCCACAGTAGTAAGTAAATGGATAAAGTTATGTCTATCACTGGTTCATGTATGAAAATATTTTTTTTATTTTTTTATCGAGCATGGGTCCCATAAACTCAATGCTTATTAAAAAAATGTGAGGGGTGGGAGGCGGCGAGGGAGGGGGGGGGGGGCGAGGGCAGACAGAGAAGGGGGGCTGGGGGGAAGTCTAAATGTTGTCAAGTATTGTAATTGATTAAACATTTGTACCTACAACCTTTACAAAGCAATTTAGATGATAAGAAACTTTTTCACACAATATCTATCTTGCAAACAATGTGATGCCATAGCTTATATTGTCACATTTGAGCATTAACCTCTTTCTGCGACGTTATCATAATTAAAGTCATTTCACAACTACACACTTTCTTTGCTAGACACAGGTAGTAAAGCCGTTTCATGGCTCTTATTTTGGAAGTAATTTTAGTTGGGAAGAGTTTAAGACTAATAAAGAATGACATCAACAAAGAATATTAGAAGGATCATAACTTTGTAAAGAAGGTATAAAGGAATTATATTTTCTAGAGATTATGTTGGGTTGTATATATCAATTTGGTCAAAAGAACTTTAAAATGTATAGTTGTCATTATCATTGTCATCAATATTCATCATTTTTCAACTCAGTGTTAAGTGGTTGTCAGTCTATTAGTGAAGTTGCTTGGCTCATAGGCTATGTATACAAGGTAGAAAAGCACTTTAGCGGGCTTAAAGTAATTTTTTTGGGAGTCGTACATGCTTTTCTACAATACCCTAGGGGGCCTTAGCTTGAGTAAAGCTCTATAATTTCATGTTAAAAATTCTGACAAAGATAAGACAATGCATCCTCAAATTACATCATGACAAGTAAGAAATTTTGCACCGAGTAGTGCTTTTGTGCAAGTCTTCATGTATGCAAAGCTTGGTTACATCATCAAAGACATAGCTTCAAAATACATTTTTTTATATACACGTGCATAAATTTTTGGAAAACCCACTAAAAATCATTTCTTGGGAAGCGTATGCTGGATTCTCAAAAAATCTATTAAAATTCAATTCTTGTTCAATATAAACATAACACCATAAAAAATGAAATTGGAATATAATTTATTACTATTTTATGATTAAAGATTTATTGATTGTTTCTAATTTAATGTAAAGTAGTAAAAAAAATATAATATAGATCATATTGACAGATATACAATGACCTCATTGTACTCCCCAGATCCCTGGCCTGACCGGCTGGCGGCTAACAGAAACAATCCGACGGAACGGCATTTTAAAAAAAAAAAATATACGTTTCATTTTTGGTGGTTAATTGACATTTTAACCAATACATCATGACAATTATATTTTAAAAATAATTGGTCTAAAATAACTTAAAAATGTGTCAATCGATTTCGAGGGTCCATGGCTTCTTTTCAAAGGTTTAGGTCGTATTTCACTATAACAAAAATCAACTCGTAGCTTTCCAAGAAAATATAAGATTTTTTAAATTATACTAAAAACATATATTGTTTATTTATTCTCAAGAGAATATAAGATTTTTTAAATTATAATAAAAGCATATATTGTTTATTTAGAAAGATTTTTTTGGGTTTAAAAAATTATAATATTTTAAGTATCTATAGAGATTCGAATTTGTATAATTTATTTGGAAAGATTAAATTCAAAATAGATGTCTTGAAATTAATATCGTTTAACGTTTTTAATATATATTTAAAATATGTTCCAATGTCTATCCATATATACATTATGATCATGGTATCATGTTATAATAGTAAAAAAAAGTATGCGTCGTCGAGATTATTCAAGAATGGATCTACATTAAGATGATCTCACAAATTTTAAAATGTGATAACTTTATAATCAATAAGAAAATTTAGGAGGTATGCAAATCAATAGATGATGGAGGATCTTCTTTCTCGATGAGGGAGAAGATTGGCTTCTCATTGTGGTTAATTCTACTCTCCTTACTTGTGTCTTTTTGATCTTTGGTGTGAATGTATCATCTTTAGTCTCTCTCCTTGAGTTTCGTTCGTGTTGTTATTCACTGTTCTTTCGCTGTGGGACATTGACATTGTTTTCTACTTTCTTTTCCTTTTAGTTGGGAATTGTGTTTTGTGCCCAAAGTTTTTCTATGTTTGTATAACTTCTATTAGGACCTCTATAAATTTTCAGTTTTTGACCTTTTTGGAAATTGTACCCTCTATTTTTCTCTAATGTCCATCACAAGTTGTAAGAAGGAAGGGCCCCTCTCAAAACCCTCACTTTACCTATATCAAATTATTTTTTTAGTTGTTACAAATCTTTAGCCCCCAACTTCTACTCATCCATGAAATCGATAATTTTTTTTTTTTTTTTTTTTGATGATGATAATTTATTCAACATTACTCTTTAAATGTTAGTATAATTTATAATAAAAGAAAGAAACATTAAAAAATAATTTATATATTTATTATAATTATTTAAAGTTTTTGACAATCTTTTCAAAATTTTACCTTACATTTGATATGATATTCTTAAAAAGTTGATTATATTTTATAAATTTAAAAATACAAATATAACGATACAGACATCAAATTTAATTCCTCCATAAAATCATTTGTTAAAATTATTGTATTTTCACAATGGTTCTCAATGAATCCTAGAAGACTTTCTTTCTAAAAGAGGGTGACAAATAACGTAAGCCTTTTTGGAGGACGGTTAGCAAGTCTTGGTTCGAGTGTTGTATTTTTTATCTCCCATCTTTAGAAAATTTTAGTTTTTCTCTATTGTCTTTTCGATTTAATGGCTTTCTATAATTTTCGCTGAAATTAGTGAATTCCATTTCTCCTCTTTCCTTAAAAACCAATATTCTTTATGCTTTTTGTCTCTTATCTTTTATTTCATTTAATTATAAGAAATAACTCTCAATTATATCTCATATCAATTCATAACTCCGAACAAAAATTGCCAAATAAAAAATTTATTGCATTTACTCTTGTATAAGTCCAGAGTGGAAATCAATTATATTTCTTGCTCTAATGATTACTAAAACCTAGGGGGGAGGAACTTTCCACAACATTGGGACAAGCAAAAACCTTGCGCCAACCTTTGATTTTTTTTTCCAATGTTAATCTTTGGAAAAATTTCCATATACACATTTTCCAAATTCGTCGCCCCACAACGATTTTAGCCGTCCGATTCAAAACTCTTCATTTCATCTGGACCGCACAAAACCCTCCAATTTAAAATGCGAGGCGCACGAGGATGGCGGGCGTTGACAAGACGCCGCGGAATGACTGTTTTTTCTACACCGACACGCGTCTTTCCCATCCAGCATATGACCGGTTACACCAGTATTTATATTTATGATTATGAAAGAGGGGTTTCATTGAAGGGTAAAGTAATTAAACCTGGTTTCTGGTTGCTGGCGTACGAGGGGGCTCAAATTCTTTTTCCGATCAACGATAGAAATTGACAAGATTTTCGTATAGATCTGATTTTGAGCTCTTCAGCCATCCAGCAGCCGCAGAATTTGGTGATCTGTGGAGAAATTAGGGTTGATTTGATCATTTTCTTCTTCAATGGCAACCACGGGCACCAATAACATGCAGGCCAAGCTGGTAAGTTTTATGTATAGACAATACAATTGTATCTGTGTAGGATTTTCGAGGGCGATTTTTAATTTTTTTGATAATTGTTCTAAATTGTGACGGGGTGCTCCGGCATAGCTTTGGCTAAAATTTGCAATGATTAATAGTTATATTTATTTTTAATTTTGAGTTGGCGAGGCTCGGGGCTCAAAATCATCCTAAAGGGATTGTTCCGTGGACCGTGGTGCCACAATCCCCGACAAGCTCTAGCTGGTGAATATTCACCAGTTTCTTGCATGCGATTCCTAAAATCCGTGGAATACTTTGAATTGCTTGCAAGCGATCCCAACAACCCGCTGACTGCATCAGATTGCTGGAGGAATCACCCCGAGCCTTGCGAACAGTAAAAAGCCAAAAGTTTAACCTATACTTGTCTTGCAATGGGGTTTGCCATTGAAGCGCGCCGCACACTCAGAATTGGATGCTTTATATGCTTTATATACCACGTAGCATAGTTACAAAACCTGTGGGAAATTGTCGAAAACTAGCGGGACTTGCGAGTTTCAGAGCTCTGCGACTAACTCGCCACTAACTCCTATAGCGAGTTTCTGCAGAGTTCTCGCGAGCTCATGCAGAAAACTTGCGAGTTTCACAGGTCGGTGAGTAACTCGCCACTAACTTGCATGGCGCGTTTCTGAGAGTACTTATGAGTCGGCAGATTTTTTCTTTCTTTTTCTTTTTCATTTTTTTTTTAAAATATCGTTTTCTCAAAATTTGTGCCTAAAATTAATGGAAAAACTATCTATGCATTCTTTTAATTCGTGTTTCATGATTTTTAACAGTTGTTTGCATGTTACTAAGGTTTATTTTATGAATTTATATATTTTTTAATTACTAAGCAAGTTTGAGTCAAATCTTAGGGCTGCCAAGTATTTGCCGAAGTCTCTGTTTTTGAACTATGCCACGTGGTATTTCATATTAACCTGGATTCGAACCTCGCTTTTGCTATGAAAGTCTTTTCGATTGACCCCTTGAGCTCATTATAATTGATGCAATGACGACTGAGCGTATTAATGTGTTTATCTGGGATTCGAATCTGGGCCTTTGCTATGAAAGTCATATCGATTTTACTGATTGAGCTTATTTCAATTGAGGCAATGAGGATGGACCTGGAGACGTCATTAGAGAATATGTTTGTGTGGGATTTGGACTGGGGCCTTAGCTATGAAAGTTCCATTGATTTACCACTTGAGACGAGGCGAGTTGAATTGAAGACCTCATGACACATTGATATATCTTTTGCAGATTCACATTGATATATCTTTTAGGTATTTAAACCTAGGTCTTTTTGATGAAAGACTCATTGGTTTAACACTTGAGCTCACTGGAATTGTTAAAATGGGAATTGGATCATCTGAATTTACACGATGAGAATTGAATCATCTGAATCGACGCAATGAAAACTGATTTGGAGGCCTTACTGCTCATTTATATATTTCTTTGGGTCATGCAATGAGAAATGAATCTGGAACCTTATTACACTTTGTCATGTATTTTGTGGATTTAAACTTTGGTCTTTGTTATAAAATCCCCATTGAATCGAGCTCATTCCTATTGACACAATGCGAATTGAATCCAAGGCTTTTTAAATTATTAGACATTATCATGTCTTTTGGGGAGTCAACTCTAGGACTTTGTATTGAAAGCCCTATTGGTTTATCACATGCAACAATGAGAAATGAACCTGGGACTGAATGACACATTAACATGTGTTTTTTTGGAATTCAAACTTTTAGGTCTTTGTAATGAAAGCTCCATAAATTTACCACGAGAATTCATCCTGACTCGCACAATGAGAATTAATCGGGAGACCTTATTGCACGTTGATATGTGTTTTGGGGTTCAACCCTGGGGCTTTCCAATGAAGGTGCTAATTGATTTACCACTTGGGATAACTAGAATAGAACATGGGATGTTGTTACACATTAACATGCCTTTTGAGGTTTCAAACCTAGGGATTTGCTATGAAATCTCTGTTGATTTGCCACTTGGGATCATTCATATTGACACAATGAGAATTGAACACAGTAACTTATTAGACATTAACATGTTTGTTGGGGATTCAAACACAGGTCTTGGCTAGGAAGACTTATTAATTTACTTCTTGAGCTCATCACAATTGATACAATGAGAATAGAATGCAATACCTCATGCACTAAGCTCGTACGCACAACCAAGTCATCTACGTGTTTCTTCTTTGAAGGGTGAATTGTTGACTTTGTGATTAGCAGGTCAAGTAATGACTTTTTTATTCCTTATATTAAGAAATTTGCTATAATCTGTGTGATATTAAAGGGGGTCAACGCGCCACATTGGATACTTTATGATTGATTTTGTACCTTTTTTTGCATCTAAATGGTTTTTAAGTGCATCCAGCTGGGTTTTATGGATTTTTTGAAAGGTTTAATTAGGAGATGAAGTTTTTTTTTTTTTGGATCTGCGATCTAGTGTTTTTTGCAGATAGATTTTATGCTTTTGAATTGCATGTGTGCAGTTTGCTTAGGTTAGAGGACTTCCTATTTCACAAACTAAAACTGTGCTAATGTGGGTTTTTTTAAATCCTTTGGTAGCAATGTAAGCTTTTAGTAATTCTCTAGTTATTATGTATGCTTGAACAAAATGTGCATTTGTATCATAAGCATTTTCTCATTTTTTATTGATAGGCGATCCACTGTAATTTGGATGATAAGATACCCATTTTATTAATTTTTGTGCTTCATCTTAGGAGCTATGATTCTTACCTAGGACAGTACTTGCAGAATGAGAGATTATTCATAGAAACAGCAAATTTAATAGAAATAACAGTTTGTGATGGCGTATATGTTTTATGAAATTTTCCAGTGATTAACTTGTTTAATGAACTTTACATGATAGGTGCTTCTTGGTGATATGGGAGCTGGAAAATCAAGCCTGGTTTTGCGGTTTGTAAAAGGCCAATTTTTGGACTATCAGGTTAAATGTTTTACCACTTCGATTTGTTTTAGTTTTGTAAATTTGTTTTATGACTCTCATTTTAATGAGTTTGATTTAAGGTGCCCTTCATGGTTTTTTCAGGAATCTACAATTGGAGCTGCATTTTTCTCTCAAACACTTGCTGTGAATGAGACAACTGTAAAATTTGAGATATGGGACACTGCAGGACAGGAAAGATATCATAGCTTGGCTCCTATGTATTATCGAGGTGCAGCTGCAGCTATAATTGTCTATGATGTAACGAATTCGGTAGGTAACATTTCTCACTTACACGTGTTATTTTTTTTAATTTTAAGTGCAGAATTATAATTTGATATTGATAAGCTGATCTGATTTTGTAAAAGGGCAGAAAAGTTAATATGCATCAAATGATGAAATGACAAACTAATGTGAGTTTTTTTTGTTACTAAGAAAATCAACTAATCTAAGTCAGCCCAAAACACTGATAAAATACACCATTAATTTGGGTATTCAACCTATGAAGCATGTGAAGGAAAAAATTAGAGAAACTTGAAAAATCAGAAATAACATAGAATCCTTTCTTTCCCTTAAAAAAATTGTTTTAAATCACAGAAAGAAAGAGTTTTTTCAGATTTAGCACTGAATGAATAAGTCCCATACAAATTCTAGTAACAGTGCTAAAATGTAATATCCCCAACCAATAGGGACTGTAGAAAGACAAAAGCTTTGATACCACTGTAATATCTCCAACCAATAGGGACTGTAGAAAGACAAAAGCTCCGTTACCACTGTATTATCCCCTGTTTCCCTTGAATTTTGAAATTGAATATTTTATATTGCTTCCCTGTATCTTACTTTTTTTGATGCTTTTGCATGAAATAAGATGCAACTTTTGTGAGATAAATTCAATCAAATAAATAAACAACAATATAATCTATCAACTGGGTAATCAATGATCTTATTGTTTTTCTAGTCGATTACAAAATTGAGTCTCTGTCATGCATACAAGAATAATATAAAAAATATTGTCTTAAAAAACCCTGGTTCTTCTAGCAAACTGGAAAATAATCTAAATCTGGACTGCTCGGGTTGTTATGTCGACACACAGTCGCTGACGTCGGTTATGATGCCGTCGTTGGTCGGTAGACTGCCGGCGTCGGTCACTGTCAGTCGGCTACTCTGCCGACGTTGGTCTTCAGTCGGCTGATGTCGATCTCTAATGCCGATGTCGGTCTCTGTGCGGCCCGCGGCTTTGTACGGCCTGACGCAGAACGGTACGGATTTCCCTAATCTGTACGGATTCCTTACAGGAACAAATAGAAGCTAGTGCGGCCTGTATGCTGTGCTCCAGATCTCAAGAAATATGATGCCAATACTGAAGATCTTTATTCTGGATAATTATTGAATCAAACCCTAATAAAATAAATACTTGAAATTTTTTGTGACAACTTCTGTATGAAGCTATCCCTTGAACTGGCAATAGATCGGCTGATCTTTCACAACCTTTGAATTGCACACACTGAAGAGTGGACGTTCTCCAATGCAAACAGAATCCTGGAACCCTTGGCTTAGTCTTCTCAAAAAAACCCTTAGCAAAATTCTCCAAAATCAATAATCATTATCATAATCATAATCTCATAATATGACTTTCCCCCCCATGAGAAACCCTTATATCCTCCAAAAAGGTGTGCTTGCCTTAATCAGGGTTTCATAATTAAGAATTAGGTTTTCATAATTAAAATTAGGCCAAATAATTAATATTTGATAAAATCAATCAAATATTAATATCTCCCTCAATACATGTCGGATCCTCGAACTGTCTGAAGCTAGTGAATCAAGAGTGATTCCGCACATGACCATACCATAACAGGGATGCTCCGCTGCATGTCAAATATCCCTAAATAATAGGAGCTCAAGCAAACGTGTCCGAAAGAGCCCGAACGAAAGCCAACTGTAGAAATTCTGCTAATCGAAGCCAAGCCAAGCTCCATCAAGACCCTCTATCCATCCTCTCAGCGTACGAGGGTCGCATAATAGGCTAATCATCAAGTCTGAAGATGTCAACTGAAAAGGGGACATGACATAAAAGGAAAGATATGAAATCAAAATCTACCTTACTTGAAGGTAGCAGCCGCGAGGTTTGATAAAAGAAAAAAATTGATCTCTTTTACATACAAATAATTAATAACTGGTGCAGCAACTTTGGAGAAGAAAAATTTGCAGGGTAGAGCAGGATTTGATAGCTGAACACAAAGATAAACCTGAAAGGATTGATTTTTCTTCCAATAGAGTGAAAAGTAGGGGAATGATTCCAGGAGATTGATGAAATAAGACAAAATAGCCTGTCTATTTGTCGAAGAAACAACTTCAAATCAGAAACAATGGGTAAATGACAGAATGATGCCCAAAATCTGCTAAGACAGGTTACAACAGGTTTAAACATAAAAGTGCTTAAACTGAACGATATCCCACCAACCTAACACATGCTGAAATGCTCTCATAATCATAAAATATGCTCAAAATTCATTTAATGCTCAGAATGCGGGATACTGGAACTGCTGTCTAAAAAATGCAAGATAATAAAGCTAAGTTCCAAAAAATGCTGATCAAAGGCCTATTCATAGGTCCTCAAAATGGTGACTGTGTTCCAATAAAATTTCTGGTACTTCCAATCATGGAAAAAGTTGTGAAAATAAGCTATAACCCTCTGGATACCCCATAATGGGATTCACCCAGAATTGCAGTATTGCAGAAGAAGATGAAAAAGGAAAAATGGCATGCAACATGAAGGGAGAAAATAGAGAGGCAAGGGAAGACAGAAAATTATAGTAGGCTGGACATAAAAGTGACTGAAATGATGGAAAAAGACACAAGCAAAAGGTGGAAAATGATCAGGGGAGGCCTGATGCGGACAAAGCATACAACAGGAGTTCTGTTCATAACTGGTTGAGTAGAGGAGCCTTTTCCTATCTTGATGGTGGTAATGGTAGCCTCTTCAATTTAGCTCTGACTAGCATTGTCTGCTCCTTTCTTGCTCCTCTTAGGCCTAAGGCTACCCTTTGGAGATGTACAGCAGGTGTCTCTTTGAGCACTAGTGTCTGTTCTCCCTATGGATCTCATGCTATTTAAGGCCCCATCTCTCTGCCTCTATCTGTATCATAGGTAGGGCAGTCCTTGCTTCTGCGGTCCTCTCCCTTCTATCTTCTTTTTCCATCTGCCTAGTCATGGATATCTCTCATGTAGTCCTCTGCCCTCAAATGACTATCTGGGCTGCTGTACCAGATTACTAGTAGGCTGGACATAAAAGTGACTGAAATGATGGAAAAAAACACAAGCAAAAGGTGGAAAATGATCAGGGGAGGCCTGATGCGGACAAAGCATACAACAGGAGTTCTGTTCATAACTGGTTGAGTAGAGGAGCCTTTTCCTATCTTGATGGTGGTAATGGTAGCCTCTTCAATTTATCTCTGACTAGCGTTGTCTGCTCCTTTCTTGCTCCTCTTAGGCCTAAGGTTACCCTTTGGAGATGTACGACAGGTGTCTCTTTGAGCACTAGTGTCTGTTCTCCCTATGGATCTCATGCTATTTAAGACCCCATCTCTCTGCCTCTATCTGTGTCATAGGTAGGGCAGTCCTTGCTTCTGCGGTCCTCTCCCTTCTATCTTCTTTTTCCATCTGCCTAGTCATGGATATCTCTCATGTAGTCCTCTGCCCTCAAATGACTATCTGGGCTGCTGTACCAGATTACTAGTGAAGCTACTGGTGACAAGCTGGAGGCCATGCCTAGGAATGTGCCCCCACCCTCTTTGAGGCAGGTTCCTCTCGAGCTTGCTTTCTCCTCCATCTGTCCTCAAGCACTTTGTCTCCTCTTCTATATATCCGCAATTAAATCGATATGCTTTTGCCCATGCACGGGGTGATGTGACCTCCTGTCCTCCTCTCGCTTCCCCACCCCAGGGTATTTTGTTTAGATGATATTGTCTCATTGTAGTCCCAATGTCTCCTCCACCATCTCCTTTGATCTGCTTTACTCTATATCTGTCCCCTTATCTCCCTCCATGTAGGTGTTTGCATCCTCATCTACTAAGTATATGACTACTGGTTCAAGTGGTGTATCTTGCTGACTATCTTCTAGAAACAAATAAAGAAGGAAATTATATTAATGCCCACAGATAACCAAATGTAGGTCAATGGGACTCCAGGATACATTAGTTAACAATAGAAAGTTCTAGGAAGCTATACAAAGAGAATCCTAGAAGCCAAAAAAAGGAATGAAAGTACATAAAACAAAGTAAATCTATGTGCCACTTATAAAGGTGGCAATGGAACCAATACAAATAGCAATGAAGGGCAAACAAGAGCCCCTAAAAGCATGTGTAGATGAAACTTGGAAGATTTCATGGAGTATAATCTATGTGCCACTAACAAAGGTGGCAATGGAACCAATACAAATAGCAATGAAGGGCGAACAAGAGCCCACAAAAGCATGTGCCAATGAATCTTGGAAGACTTCATCGAGTATCTCTGTCTGTGCTTCTAGTGGAGGAACCATCTGAGCCATCGTCATTTACTATGAAAAGATCTAATAGTGCTCGTCGAGGAGTACCTAATGTCAGAGGGGCTAGGCTGGGAGATCCTAGGAGGAAGCAAAGCGCTTCTTCTATAATCTCACGCAAAATCCAAGGCCGATGTACTTCTCATCTACGTTGTCTGGAAACAGAAACAGAAAAGGAGCAGAGCCACAATGTTGCGGGAGAACAGGATGGGGGATATGATTAGTTTGAGTAGAAATGGTGTGCTGAGAGAAGCGTTGCCTAATTGATCTATCAGCTGTGATGTGTGGTGTACTGGTGTCCAGAATATCTGTCTCTAGAAGTGTTTTGGTCCTCCCACTCCTTACTTTGGTATGTTTTAAATTTTCCATACCACAGTCTGTGCATGTATAGTTTCTATGCATGGGCATTTCATATATCTACTCCTTTGTAGTGAAGCTCATGACTCCCACCTCCTTGTGTAGCTGTGTTGGGAACACAGTCTCCACTAGGGCACCCTCTGGGCCTTATGATCAGTAGCCTCTCTGCATTGCACAGCATGAGAGTGACACAGCTCAATGAATGGTGTTGTTTGTGTTGTATGTATGTCTGTCATCTATCTGGTGAATCTGACTAGGATATAATGTGTCCAGTCAATGCTTATCCCTGTATCAGCTCATCTCACTTTCTGATGGAAGTCGAGGTGGGGTCTGTTAGTCCTCTTATCATGCATTATTCATACTATAGCTCCCCATAATAGCCTATCTTGGGTGTAGTATGGCTTGATCCAGCACGTGACGCAACAGGGACCCCTCTTCATTGAAAAGGGTCTGTCCTTTGAGGTAGGCAGGTATCTCCAGTCTATCTAGTTTTGCTTTTCAGCTGGTGGTCCCTATCTCTCTCTTGGTTGATGTTCCGAGTATTTGTAGTGTGTTCTCTGTTGTCATTGTCATCTGGCCCATGAAAACTCAAAAGTACTTGTTCTTAGTGCCCTTAAACTGCTTAACTCAGTTTCCATTTTGTCACCCTGGTAGTAGAATTAAAACACACCCTATACAGTTACTGTATTATCTGTATCTCCTCATTGCATGCAGTTGCTAGTGCCGGTAGCCCTGCTACTGGTCTCTCCAAGTTCTTATATCTTTCGTCTCCCATGTTACCCAACTCTTGCTCATGCTGCTCATGTGTTAGTGGAAACCGATGCAGTAGCATTGAATTTCAGATTTTATTGAATGTTTTTGTTACTTGTGTCTTAATTGTATAATCTTAGTTTAGAACTCCGGTAGCCCTGCTACTGGTCTCTCCAAGTTCTTATATCTTTCGTCTTCCCATGTTACCCAACTCTTGCTCATGCTGCTCATGTGTTAGTGGAAACTGATGCAGTCGCGTTGAATTTCAGATTTTATTGAATGTTTTTGTCACTTTTGTCTTAATTGTATAATCTTAGTTTAGAACTTTTTGTTGTTGTTTTGGGGTGGTGATGGGGCAAGTGAGGGAGGATGAGAGGGTGAAATTCTTCATATTTGGAGGTATGCTGAAACTACGTGTGCAGATCTATTGAAACTTGCCATTGAATTTAATAGTGGTGTTTTGATCCCATTTCTTACATATGTAGGATTCTTTTACCCGAGCAAAGAATTGGGTTCAGGAGCTTCAAAAACAAGGTAGCTTCTATCTTTGTATTTGGAACAAGTTTCTCTTGTTTATGGTAGAAATTGAGAATTGATCAAAGTCCTGATGGTGTGTAAATTGTAATTATTCACTAAAGCCTAAAGGGTAATCTTTGGGTGCAGGCAACCCAAACTTGGTAATGGCACTTGCTGGGAACAAGGCTGATATGGCAACAAAGCGGAAGGTTGAACCAGAGGTATTATTTATGTTTAGCGATATTTATCTTTAGTTAGTTTATTGTTTTTTAATTGTAAATAACTACACTAATCCGTTCTTTTGAAATCTAAAATGAACAATTTGTCGCATAGCTCCTTCCAAAACATTTGCATGCAAATTGAAACTGTGTGCAGAGTTATCTTTATTTACAAGCAAAGCCCCTGTTTGTTGTTTATCCATTTTCATTTTCTTGGAGCCCATAAATAAGATCATGGATCATTGCATTAATATTCAGTCTCCCATTAAAATTGCTAGGTCAATATGTATTTGGATGTAATTTGATGAGTTGGCATTTGTTCATTAGGGTTTGATTGTCACAATTTAAGCTTTTTATCAAAATCTAGTGGATTTCATTAAGATCAGTTTATAACATTGGATCCCATGGATTGCATTGATTGGTATTAAGTAGTTTGGAACAACATATATAAGGTAAATTGAAAAAGCCTTGCTCCCAGAAGGGGGAACCCATTCCCCAACAGGCTGGCTGGCTAGTCTGGGACCTAAACAGTCATATTTACCTTTTACCTTTCTATATATCTCTTTGGGTTTCAATGAGCAAGCATGAAAATCTAAAGTGAAAATAAAAGCATATTCACTACAACAACATAAAGTTAGGTTAGTAACACAGCAAACTCTATAAGTGTATTTCTGTAGTTAAGCTAATTCAAGACAATAGTTTCTGCAGCATGCATATCTATATTCATACAATGATGTCAGTAAAATCTATAAACAAAGCTCATAAACCAGTTGTTCAATTGTGACTTCCCTCATAGCATTTGATTTTTACAATGGACGTAAAGAACTGTTAATGGGCTGCCAAGTTGCTTTGTAATCCCTATCCCATAAGATTCTATATGCCTTTCACTGCCCAAGTAAGGTGCTATATCAAGGCTTGAAACATAACACATTCCTAGCTTTTAAATTGTTGGAAATTGCAATAACCCTCTTTATTCCTTAATTATATTTAAAGCCAATGCTGAATGATAAGAGGATCATGTATATTGGTTATTCTATCCTGCTAATAACCTTTTGGGATTGCAATTTACATCTTATGTATATTTTATAAAAGAATGCTGTTTTTCTTCCTGATCTTTAAAATGTGTTGATTATACTTTGTAAAACATGGAGATGAGTAAACCCTTTACAATTCCCCTCTATTTGTTATCATCGAGTTTCCTTATTATATCCCATTACCTTTTCGAAACTTTACTAAGTGGTGGAGTAATAGTGAATATTGAAATTTGCTACCTTGTGTGAGTTATATTTAACTTTCAATGTGTTAACGTTTCTACACCATAAGTTCTATCAAACACATGAAATTGCCTTGACTTAGTGTGCAAGGGTGTCTTAAATCATGATAAAGCTAGACATTAGAATAACATGGTTAGACATGATTTTCACAAATGCAGCTATTATAAAATTGAATAATATCAGTCAACCTATGCATAAGGTCTTGTGAAGTCACCAAATCTTGCCAAGCTTTTAACCTTTGATCCTTATTCCCTATAAGCACAATTCAAAAGCTCACAATGTTTTATATTGTTGTACCCATAGTTCAAAAACTTGTACTTGACAATTATTCGGCTGCCCAAAATTTTGACTTGGACTCGGGACTTGACAAATTTATATAAATTCAAAAAATAAACTTAAATAACATGTAAAACACATTTAAAAACTTAAATGATATGAGATATGTATGTAAAGAACGCATTAAGTATAAGTAGAATGCTTAGTTTTAATTTAAAAAAGAGTACAATACAACTATAGTCATCAATGCACCATAATATCATCTCCACCGCCTTCCCTGTTGTGCCCTAGAAGTGGAAGGTAAAGATTCCTCCTTTAGAACAAATCATCCACAAACATATCATTTAGATCATCCCCAATCCCTCTTGATGCCTTTGTTGCCCATATTGCTATCGCTTCCTCTACTTCCCTCTCTAAATTTGTGACCTCCTCACTAAACATGGGTTGCTCATCTACACTTTCAGGTTCAACAATCTAGTGTGCATATGGATCAGTATCATCCAAGTCAATAGCCTCATGACTCTTTTGCCCCTCCACTTGTCTCACACAAAGACGAAGATTCTATCGCACAAAAACAAGGTCATTGAGGTGTTGTATTGTTAATCTGTTCGTCTCTTTATATGAATGGCCTCAAATATGTTCCAATTATGTGCACACCCAAAAGAGTTCATTGTTGTCACTAAATGTAAATGGCTAGCCTCTAAAGATTTGGTGTCTTTGCACCACAATCTTTCAACCACAAACTTGCAAATATGACATTTACAACTTTGTAAGTCAACTAGTTTTGCATTTACTAAAGAAGTCTAATATCTATGAATAATGAAACTACAATCAAAGCACTCAATTTGCTTTTAGTTCTCGGGTGGGTCATTCTCTTTCAAATGCATAGAGGCAGAGAAAATAGCCTCTTCTTTGGTGTCTTGTAAATCTGTAGTTCATCAAGAATTGTCTCTAGTGGCTTCGTCAGGGATCGTCCTTTCTATGAATGTGTTGAGTCCATCCATAACCTTTTCATCAACCTTAAATGAATCAGAGAAGAAAAACTTGGAGTTCTAGTATATGTTAGTGGCGCTGCATGTTCCATCTCTGATCAATTATATGTGCCAAATGGGTTCATTTTTTTTTTTGCTCATGATAATTTGTTATGCCCTGCTTAGTCCATGGCTTCATATAGATAACTCATTCATTTTTTCCTTATCCACCAAGCGTAGACCTCTAATCAAAGGTTTCGGCATGTAAAACAAAATAACGTTCAATTTTAAAATTAAAATTAGGAGAATTTTGAATCAAAAAAATTATTAAAAATAAATGATAAATAAAAAGTTGTTAAATTCAAAATTACCTTAAAGATCTCATCTGTGTTCTTTGCAAACACA
This sequence comes from Torreya grandis, assembly GCA_037957365.1. Classification (NCBI taxonomy): domain Eukaryota; kingdom Viridiplantae; phylum Streptophyta; class Pinopsida; order Cupressales; family Taxaceae; genus Torreya; species Torreya grandis. Next base: position 439,404 of record JARHVA010000579.1, on the reverse strand, counting down.
TCATCAAGAAATGGTCATCATGACTCTTTCTCCTTTGCCCTTTTTACAATAGGGAGACACTAACCACCGTGTGCTCACAGACATTTATTTGAGAGATGTCAGTGAGACGATGATGCTTTGCAACAAGATGAAGGTTGTGAAAAATCATGTGACTTCCGCTTGCACAAGCTCCTTTCCATTGATGTGCTTTCTCATCAAGCTCAACACCCAAGGTTGATTTTTAGATAAATTTTGTGATATTTATGACTTCTTCAACTACACTTTTTATCAATTTAATTTTTCTGATGTCCTCAAGTAGGAGATCAATGCAATGGGCTGCGCAAGGGCTTTAAAAATGTGTAGTGTGTCTCTCTTTTGGAAGTCTCTCTGCTTTTGTATTGTCCGTCACAACTTGGATAATATCCTACACACTCACTTTTATGACCTCCTCATGCAATATATCACACAAAGTGTTTGCATTTTTCACTTGGTGGGAGGCATCAATTGACGCAAAAAACATCAATTGTCCATTTGAAGCCCCTAAAAAGTTAATCAAAGTGTGACTCTCTTCATTCGTCCATCCGTCCATCTATTAGACAAAATGTTGGAACCCTTTTGGCATTATATTCTTTTGCTCATTTACTACAACTTGCATATTTTTGATGGCATCCTCTAACAATGGTTCACTCAAATCATGAAGAATAGGTGCTTTGAACCCCTTTTTGGCAATGGTCAATGTAGTTAAAAAATTCTAACAATATGGGCTTTTTGCTACATTGAATTGTATTTTGTGCTCTAGTTGTATTTCAAGGGACAAAGAAGACTTGACCATGTGAACCCAAACTTTCTCTAGAACCCTTGGGACAATATAAGAGACAACTAAGTCATCAAAATCAGCCCTCACCGCCTGCCTATTCATTATGGATGCAAGTGTTTCAGCTGTTTTTTTTTCCATTTTTTTCCCCTCATAAAGTGCGAAGGACAATAGTCATCTCTCTTTGAACCTCACGGTGCACATTTTTGCACATTCGTACATTCATTATGGATGCAAGTGCTTCAGTTGTTAAATTTTTACTTATTTTTTCTTCTCATAAGGGGCAAGGACAACAGCCATCTCATTTTGAACCTGAGGGTGTATATTTTGGCACTTGCCCATCATCACATGCAATTCGTGTGAGTTGTTATTTGAGGCAAGTGGCGTCTCCATTCATCTTAAACCCACAATAATTGCTTATGACAAACTTCTAGTTTGGATTCTCTTCGCAGTGCTTCCAAGTAGGGTCATTAAATTCTTAGTCTTACAAATTGGATGTCATTCTTGTAAACCATTATAAATTGAATGCAATCTGCAAGTAGAAACCCTATAAAACAAATTAAAAAATGTTCCAGTTTAAAACCCTGGCTGCTAGTGCATATCCAAGGAAGAAGAAGAAGAAAACTGAAAACAAACATTTTTTAAAATTGGAAAAAAAATAAAATAAAATTTAAAATGACAACTCTAACCTCTCAAATACATGTCAAAATTCTTCTAAGCTGATCAAAATCACAGACAATTATGTTGTAGCAACTCAAAAATGATAAAAGTCACCTTAGTTGAGCAAAAACAGCTGAAAATTGTGACCAAATGTAAGAAATGAAGTTTTTTAATCCATGGGAAGCTATTAGCAGACAATAGCTGAGTAGTAATCCCAGCTTTTTTTTGCCTGTCGGGTAATCGGTGAACTTATCATGAGCCGAGTAGTAAGCCCAGATTCGCAAGTGACTAGTTGCCATTACTTGCTAGTCTGAGCTTACTACTTGGTTCATGATAAGTTCACTGATTACCCGCCAGGCCAAAAAACTCAGGTTACTCATGGTTTGTTGGTTGTCTCTCGGGAGTTTTTGGGGTATGTTAAATATGTTGCTAACTTGCCTTTCGACAACATTTTCTGATTCTTTGAATTATTTTACAGGAAGCGGAAACATATGCAAAAGAAAATGGGCTGTTTTTCATGGAAACGTCAGCAAAGACAGCACAAAATGTGAATGAACTGTTCTATGAAATTGGTAATTTTGCCTATCATGCTAAAGATTGATACATCACTTATTATAGTTTTACTTTTCTGTGTCTGTTTGAGTATACTTTCCATTGTATGACAGGCTATGTTACCAGGAAATGGAAATGTGTATGGGTACTAGAAATGCCAATTTTTTTTGGGTCCTGTATACTGTATGGCATGGAAATGCCCATACATAAAATTAAAAAATAAAATATATAAAAAAACATAGAACTTATCCTTATTCTGTGACATTTAAATTGACAGTAATTTTTGCCTTTAAGAGCATCACAATCTTTTAGCAGGACAACATCCATGAGGTCCTTAACCTTTATAGGGCTTTAGCCTGCGTTTTACTAAAAGGCCAATTCTGTTGCTAGCCAACCCTCCGACCCGCCCTGACCTGCTGCCCCCCACACACATAAACTTGGCAAATTAAATTGGTCAAAACTTGATCAAAATTATCCAAAACATTGACGAAAATAAGTAAAAATGAGTACTCCAGGCTGTAAATCCTGTTTTTCCTATTATGGGTGCTGCAAAACAGAAATCTAAATGTTTCAATGAGGGAGAGAGGCAGTTTACCAGCTTTAAGGTTTCCTTAAATTTATGTCTGGATGTTTTAATCATTGAGTGGTGAGTTTCCTGAGTCAAATGGGCTCGTGACTCTGCAATATTTTCTTGAGACTTGAAGATTCTCAGAACTATGGTTTATTCTTTGTTAGCAGGCGTCCCTGAAATCCTTGTCAGGATGTGCTAAAGTTCTAGTCTGTTAGAAGTTACCTAAAGTCGCAGCGTAGATGGTGTGAAAATACATATTTGCAAACTATCTTAGCTTGGCTAATACCTAATTATTACCATAATATGTTCGTATAGGATTGTGAAATGCACATAGCAGACATGCTAAGGATTCATATACTTGCTTATAATGGAACTAAACACAACAGCAACATGTAAACTAACATCAGATATATACACATAGCTTCAAGCAAAGTATATTGGGTAGGGATACATCATACGACAAAATACAGTGTGTCCTCTTTCTTTCTATCTATGTCTGCCGAACTTAGAATAATGAGCCAACTTATTGCTGTGGGACTATACACTATTTATTGATTGTACATGACTCTTTGGCTTCTTGACTCTTCCTTCCTCCTTCCGTTCAGTCCTAGGAAGTGTTCAACCTTCCGTTTGTCATACCCATTTACATCATTGGTTACAAAATATACACGTCACAAATAAAGCTATACAAAAATGCTTGTGAGGTACTGTTTACAATCATCTACTAGCATTCTTTAAGGCTGTAATCATCAAGGAGGAATTTCTTCAACTCAGAGCTCCTTGCTGTCTATAGGAATATTCTCATTATAAGGCCTGCAATTAAACATCTCCACTCCGTCTCCAATTTTCTTGGAGTTCTATCCAACATTTAAAGTTACTATTCCCAAAATATTGTCATCAAAATCCCCCAAAATGTCTATCCCTCTCATTTTACATGGATTTTTATTCAAAGTGGCATCAAAATGCAGCTCAGAACAGTGTTGCCACTCACAATAGAGACCAAATTTATGTGGAGAATCGAGAAACCCACTAGGGGAAGAAAGCTCCACAAGAAAAGTATGACTACTTTATTTTCCTTAACAATATGACGTTATACAGATGTTGTATGGAGAATTCTTTTTGGAGTATGGAAATATTTGCTAACTTAACCTTTGGTCTGTGACGGTTCTATGCATCACCCTTCCCTGCTTATCCTTGCCTGTTTTCCACTCATCTGTTTGGAAATGTGCCAACAACAACCCTATAGGTATAAATTTAAATGTATTTTTAATGTAGCAAGTGCGGGTTTGAGCATTTGACTGATTAAATTCCATAACCTGTCCTTACCCAACACTTCGGGAATCTCACATGTCAATCTACCTTCCAGCTCTTCCTGTAACTCCACACCTTGGTGTTTTTACCGGCTAATAAATCTTCCTTGACAGTTTTGCCACATTATGCCTTAGGCATTGAAAACAGCAGGACAAACTTTTTTAAATCTGAAATGTGGATCATGATGCTGACATAATTCTTATTCTGGACATATATTTATCTTAGAGTTTTGTGAGGTATAATACCATCTGTCTTCACCTTGTTAGTTACACTGTATTGTTTACTTCTTGTTGTCTGAACCTGTGACTAGAAACTGATCCATCGTAGATCAGCTGTGCAATCTGTATTCACACTGTCATTTGCTAGCCATCATTCCTTAATTTGTATTTAATATTTATATATGGTAGGTGGTGGGCGTTTAACTGATGGCTTACGTGAAGATGGGTGTTGAGCTAGAGTTACCTCCCTTCATGTCTACTAGGCCCTGTTTTCTTTACAAAACTATCCTTTCTTGACCTATTTAGGCTGTAACATTATTGCATGTAAATTCTGGAAAGCGTATTCAAATTTTGCGGCTTTTTACTAACTATATTGTTGATTTATAATTAAAGTTATGTTAAATATATTTTATTCTGTATGCAGAAGTAACAAAGAATTTAGTATTTAGAATAATTCTAATAACCAGGTGGTTACGAGTTTGTACTTGCCGAACATTTTGGATGTTCATAAAACAAGAAAGGATAAAATGGAACGAAAGAAGGTGAAATACTGTATATTAAAGCATCATCTGCTTAAATTTCATGCAAAAATGCATACAGATGGTAGTGCAATGTATGCAACAGTCGGCTGCAAATCTTGTTCAGTTTTATCTTAGGTTTTACACTTTGATATCTGCCAAGGTTGTACCACTATCTGTATTCATCCAGATTTTTTCTGTCTTAACAATATATCTGAGAAAATTTTGAGTTTGTTTCAAAATAATTGATTGCACCAAGAAAGATAAATATAACAGTTTTTGCTTTTTTTTTTGGGAAGTTGAAATTTTAGGTTGTTTCTTCTTTATTTTCTCTCTTCTTTGACACACTTGCATTCAGATCTGTTTCTTTCTTCCGTGTCATCTTATTCTTGTATAGCTAGTTAAACTGGGATCTTGATTTTTTGTGTTGTGTGTAGCACGGAGGTTGCCTAAAGCTCAGCCTGTGCAGCATCCTGCAGGCATGGTTCTCACAGACAGACCTGCTGAAATAACAAGAAATTCTTGCTGCTCCTAAGGTAAAAGAATGTTCTACACACCATTCAAACGAATCTTGATTGAAAAGTTGTTGGGAGGGTGTTACGCATTCCTCCAACATGCTTGCTAAGGATTATTACCTTTCTGTAATGTCTCTAACAGGGACCAATTCACAGCAGAACGTGTTTTGCATGCACCATTTAGTTAATTAGTTTTTGCCGTCAAATAGGTCAAAGTGCAGAGCTCTTGCTCCGTATCTTAGTAAGTGGTGATCCTGTAGTGGGCCTTTTTGACTAAGTAAAGATGATATATGTTCGGTTGTCATCTTTATTCTTGTCAGAAGGCTAAGTGGATTGGATTGATTGTTTATTTATTTTTTTATATGCATTTATTGTGTTTTCAATTGATATGTATTTAAGTAAAATAACAAAGTGTGTACAGGAATTTACGCTGTTGCAACCATAATAATATAAGATTTGCCTTTTTATTTTGCTGGTTAAAATTTTCTTGTGAATTAAATTTCTGAGTCAAAACCCGTGACATAAAAAACAAACTGAATTAACAAAGAGACTTATTGCAAGCAAGAGTTTAAAGTATTTCACAAAATGTAGTCAAAAGTTTCTGATGCCAGCATTGCATTTTAGAAAACATTCGACCTAGAGGAGGCTGAGACAATTAATTTGATAGAACATAAAAAACACACATAAGAATGTTGTTTGTTAGATGTCCTCGAACATTTATTTATGATGACTTTCAACATCTTTTAGGCCAAATTGGTCTGCAGGACCTATCAAAGTTCATATATTTAGATAGAAATATATTTAGATAGAAAGATTGTTTCGATGATTGTTAAAGATTTATGATAGATTCTCTGAACTTTGTTTCATTGTCTTGATACAGGGTTTCTTGTACTAATTTATGCTTTGCAAATGTCCGTATTTATGATGACGATCACAGTTTGTGGCACCTAATAAAGTTCATCTCTTTAGATAGAAGATTATTTAGCTTTATGATAAATTCTCCAAATTTTGTTTCATTGTCTTGATGTAGGGTTTCTTGTACTAATAAATGATTGCAAATGTCTATGCAATTGACCGTAATATCATTATTAAATGTCAACAATGTAACTGAGTTAAAAAAAAAAGAATCAAACATATTACATAATGAGCATGTATTATTAAATGCCAACAATTTTACATGATTCAGCTAGATGATTATGCAAACACAACTTGTTTATTAATCTTAGTAATATAAAGAAAACATAGATAACTAATTATGTTTGGAGCTCCACCTTCACTTAGCAAATAAAAATTGACACTTTCAGGGGATTTGTTTCCCAAAGTTTTGTATCCTTATCCATAATAAGAATCAGATTGGAAAACCTGATATCGAAATCAGAAAGCAAAGTTTTTTTGTGTGCTTAAGCTCTCGATATTTTTTGGCTACATGTTAATTGTTTTCTAAAGGAATTGAGAGTTAATGAGAATTACAATTCATTATCCAGCCCAGGATAGAGATATAGCATAGTTACCAAATCTGGCCAGAGCTGGACAAAATTTGGCTGGATCTGAATTTTTTTTGCTGGCCCAGATAAGTTCGTTTGGGTTGGTCTTGGTTATTTTCAATGTTATTTTTTTTTAAAAGTTTTTTACGCAAAAAAAGTCGAGAAACCATAAAATATGATATGATATTAATATTTTTATATTATTTTATTAATGCTTTTCATTGTATTTATCCGTTTTGCTTATTTATAAAATTATGCTTACCTATATATTTATATAATGTTCCGGATCGGATTTTTGTGAACTTTTTCAATAATTTTGGATTTTGAATTTTTGGCTCTCCCGAATGGATCCGGATTTCCGAGCTTGATAACTACGGATTTAAGTGCTTTTTAGTCTTGTAACTCATGTTTCTATAAATAAACTTTGAATTGGATGTGACTAAACAATAGTCAAGAAAATTTATAAATTTTTGATAGTTCATCCAAATCATTCCATACATTTTATGAACGTCTTTGGAATGATTATGAACTCTGAATCATTTTGCAAGACAGTTAGCTGCTTCCAGTTTAGTCTATATGACAAAGTGATCAGGTAGATCTGTCCTTTGAGGATCCAACTTTAATCAAAGCCATTTTATGTTTCGTAATTTAAGAGGATTGTATCAATGATAATTTCAATTCAATAAGGATTTTTGATCTTCGGAAGGTGAACTTGGAATATTTGTGTAATAGGTTAACAAGAATGTCTATATTTTTCAATTATATGGTGCGATCAATAATTTGATTTACAACTAAAAACATTTACATTGATCATATCCTCTATCCATAGGCTATCCTCGTAGTCATGTTTGTATCCCCAAATTTCAACATTGAAAGTCATCACATTTTTTCCTAAAAGCCTTTGCCAATAACAAATCTTTAGAGGTGTTTGTGTATTGTGGGTCATCGTTATTCATAAATCTAGAGTTAAAAGGTCACTACTTGTGAAAAATAGTAACAATGGTGATAGATTAAAAATATTTTTATGTAATGGAAAGTTTTAAAAAAATAAAATATTTAAATAATATTCCACTCAATTGCTTATAACAAAAAAGTTCGGTTGTAAAGCTTTGTCAAATGGAAAAGAGGGAAGAAGGTGAAAATATAATACTTTTGTCAAATTGAAAAGAGGATATAGGGTTAAAATACGATAGTTGTGTCAAATGTAAAAAAAGGCTATAGTATGAAAAGACGTATGCTTTGTTAAATGGAAAAGAGGTAAATAGGTTGTAAAGGGTAAAGAGACGAGAGAGATTTTCTTTAAAACAAAGGTTTATTATGCCTTATTATATGTTTTGTGGTTCTCATTACCATGAACTTATTCATTAACGTATATGGTGACTTAAAAGGTCATACTGTGTATGGTGGTTTAAGAGGCCATACAAAAATTATTCATTGAAAATAGTTTTTATGGTGATGAATTGAATATTAAAAATATTTTCATGCAATAAATGATAAAATTTAAGAGGCCACAAAAAAATTAATCATTGAAAATAGTTTTTATGGTGATCAATTGAATATTAAAAATCTTTTCATGTAATAAATGATAAAATTTATATACCAATAGCGATATACATATACATGATAGATCTAGGGTGAATAATGATTAGCAAAGCATATAAATGAGCATAGATCAATTAACACAGTACACAAAGATTTCAAATGGAAAAACTTTCAGGAAGTAAAAAAATTCACTAGTGATATTTAATATATCGTCTTCTTGATCTTCTCAAATTTTTTTCACAAATCAATATTTGTCACATGCAAATGCAAACATATTTTTCACAAAAACTTGTGTGAATGATAATCGCTGTGTTTAAGATATAAATTTACAATAAAGGTAAACTCTATTTCTAATATTCATGAGAGGAGGTGATTATTGTAATCAACGGTTCAATCTTTTTCCCAATGAAAATTTAATTATATTGATAATTATTAAACAAATATAATTTAATTATTTATTTTCACGATGTTTTCATTTCATGTAAATAAATAATAAATTATTATCATTTTTTAACTCTCAAAGTAAATTAAGGATGAATCAAACACTATTTAGTCATTAAATGTTCTAATGCACCCCTTTCATGTTAAGTGGGATAATTGTCAATCATTTTAAAAAAGAATTATAATATATACACAATTAAAGGATTTAAAAATCATGCTAAACATTACATTTTGAAATAAAATTAATTATAATCCATAAACTATTGAGAGTAAGTTTAGACTAGCATGATCGTGAAATAATCTTACAATTTTTTATGAATAATCATTAAGTATATTTGGAGTCTTTATAACATAAGGACTTTCATTATAAAATATGTTTTTAATGTATTGAGGTACAAAACTAAGCTTTTCACACGAAGTTTATTTAAATTATATAACTTTTATTCGAAGTTTACAATGACTTTACAATGAGAGGAAGTATAGAGAAGAACACATGACTGTTGGGAAGTGATATTATCATGCACACTCCGCCTCAATGACAATTTCAAGAGGCTTAACATTGCACAAAATTTGATAGTACTAAATAGTTTTAAGAAGATATCTGTGACTTGTTCATCTGTAGGATAGAATTGTAGATTTATATCACTATTGAGGACTTTCTCTCAGATAACATGTAAAAGAACTTCAATATGCTTAAATTGTTGGTGTTGTGCACCTATACAAAATTTAAACATATCCAAAAATAGATTTATGATAGTATAGTATGGTTAGTATCATAATGACCAAATACATAAAAGATAAAAATGACATTTATCTATGGTAAATCACATTTTAAACAATCAAGTCATGTTTTAAGAAAACAAGTTCACTATTTCAATTACAAAGTTAATGACAAACATAAATAATTATATGTAATTAATTATTGGATGTCTTCAATATTGACAATAAGAACGTCTCCAATTGTTATGCGATGCACATACAATAATTTACTAATTATATGATACTAAGTTTAATCAAACATTAAATATCTTATTAATAATAACTCAGTTTATCATTTGAGTCTTATCAAAATTTTGTAAGTTTAATATGCTTCAACAAAAGATTGAGGTATAACCTCTCATACGTCAAATATGGATAATTGTAACATGATATGCAATTATCCAATCAAACAGATATGAGACTAAAACAAATAAGTTCAAAAATATATAAATATGATGCTCAGTGAAAAGAGATGAAGAGCTAATAATACAAAGTCCATTTACACTTTGTATATCATAAAATATCTTATTATCAAATGAAACATATAATTATTTTAGCATAATCAATCAAATGATAAAACAATCATATTAGTATGAAATTGTCTTAATAATCAAATAAAAATGTTTTAACAATTAAAACAAAAAAACATCCAAATTTATCAAGCACGATCTTTTTACAAAATGTAATAACTAAACATGCTTATTTTGTCAAATTTAGCATGATGTTATGTGTATAATGCATTTCCATGCTAACTCATATGAATTGAAAATAATCATAATATCTATATATTTTCTTTACTTTCTTATGTAAGAAATATATCTATTATAATATAATTATAATAAATATTTTTTAAGCGTCAAACTAAATCATTTCACTGACAAATACAATGTAGATGAGACACTATCAATGTAATTAGTATATCTAAAGTAACAACAAACTAGTTTTATCAAAACAAATGAAATGCCACGAGTTTACATCTTCTTTGATATATAAAAATGCAAAGATTAAGTATAGATTCTATTCTAAATATACACAACACTATTTATAGCTTTGATCCATAATAACTAAGAGAAACATTTGCAGAATATAACATTGTTCTAACCATTTCAATAATGGTGCGATTTTTTGTTTACGCAATATCATTTTGGTGAGAGGATTAGAGAGTCATTAATTCTCTTTGAATACAACTAATGTAAAAAGAATCAAACTTTTTATTGATGTATTTACTACTATTTTTATATCTTAATCTCTTAAAAAATAAATAGAAGTATTATTAATAAAAGTTTTAAATTTTATAAATTTAAAAAACACTTCAGATTTCTTTTTAATGAAATATGACTAGATCATTATAGTATAATCATCTATAAAAATAACAACATTTAAAAAAATCATTAAGAGATACAACTTTACGAGGTTCTACATCACTATGAATTATTTTAAAAGACACGAGAAATTTGTATCATGATTTTTGTGAAATATGATAGTATGTTGCTTACCATTTAAGCAACCCTCACAATTTTCATGATGAAAAGTTATAAAAAGAAGTTCAACAAGATTCTAAGTAGACACATCATGTAAACTTATAAAATTAATATGACATAATTTTTCATATTATAATTAAAATTCATTCTTGCTATGCGATGAAATGAAACAAGCAGAAGGAGAGAAAATGTATAAGTTATTTTTTTGAACCATTTAATAATCAAAAACCTAGATTGGTTGTTAATGGATCAACTATATTTAAAAAATATTACAAAAAAATAATCATTAATAAGTTATGAACAAGATAACAAGTTCTTTTTAACCTTAGGTACATAGAAAACATCATAAATAACAACATTTGAAAATTTTGCTTTTCCTTAGTTATTTTTAAAAGTGAATTATCTCCGAAGTGAATATTTTCAAATAAATTTATATTATCAGATAAAATATGAGATAAACAAGTTATATGATGTGATGTATCACTATCTAAACACCATTTATTTTTATTAGAAACAAATAAGATAATTAACAAAACAATAATGATAATATTACGATCTGATTGTTATTCTGATCAGGGTTTTGATTCCTTTGTTTGTTTTGATGAGATTTATTCTCTTTGTTATTTTAAAAAGATTTATTGTTAAGTCTACCGTTATTTTTATAACAAGTTTCACTTTTATGATCAAATTTATCATACAAATTACAATTTCTATTAAACTTAGATTTATGATTCTTATTACTAGATCTCTTGTTCCTATTTTTGCCTTTAACAAAATTAAGATTAGATTTTTGGTTTCTATTATTCTCAGAACCAGGTTTGAAAGCGAAAAATATCTGAGTGGCACTCTCCTTAGAATTAAAATTAGTCATAACTTACTCTTCTTGAATTAAGAGAGTAGACAAAGTGATAAGGTGAAGGATATCTTACTCAATTTGATATTTAGAGTTCAAAATTAAAATAAAATTAGAAAACTTATTATGAATACTTAATTGAATGATAAAATAAAATAATGGGTCTTGAATCAAATTACAGTTACAACTATCTAATTGAGTTTAATGTTATTAATTTTAACAATAAAATTCATAACTTTTTCATCACTTTTCATAGGTGTAGTTAGTAATTGAGGGGTTAACTTAATAAATTTTAAGAGGCGAGTGCCCTCGTGCATAGATTCAAAGAATTTCCAAGCATCACTATGAGATCCCTGATTATCAATGTGGAAAATAAATTCATTCTTAACACTTTGCAAGATAATGAACATAAATTCTTGCAATTTTTGTTGAAATGCAATAATAAGCTCAGAAGTCACATGTCATCCAGATTGAGTTTTTTTCAATCCCAATGATAATATTTCATAACTTGTAAGTTATAAATTCAGTTTTAATATGAATTTTCTATATATTATAGTTATTATCATTAAACATTTGAGATTTATCAAAAGAAAAATGAGGTGAAACTATAGCTACCCTTCAAACAAGATAGTAACCAAATACTTAACAAGAACTATTTTTAATGTGAAATTTTAACTTTATTTGATAGTAAAATAAATTTAAAATGCAAATACATAAAAAATGTTCAAATTAATGCCAAACAAATTAAGAAATTTGTAAAAGATTATGACAAAACAAAGCGTCACAAATGTCGTAAGGAATACACTAATGTAAAAATAATTTAACAAACAAATTAACATTTTTAATAATTTTTTTGAATTATTTTTTAAAATAAAGTGAATCACATGTGTAACTATAATGAATTTTAAAATTTAGATACCAAATAATGTAAAAAATTGAAATAGAGTTGCACTAAATTAGGTGTCAAAAGAGTTGCATTCAAAATAACCATCTAAACACTATTATTTTAAAAATATTAAAAAATTAATAATAAGGGGTTTCAAAACATAAAATAGATCATGTGGATGTGTACAGAAGGTGCCAAAACTAAAGAATAGATTGGTTACATGACTATATTTTATTAGGATTTGATGAGGTCAAATGTCACACAAAACAACGACAAAGGAGAGGGGTTTGTATGTGAGAAGAATGCATGTAAAGCAATAAACAAAATTCAAATGAAACGAAATTAAAAATAAAATAAAATAAATATTTTTAGGTGATATTTGAACTCAAGACCTCCTTATTACAAACTTTTAGCAAAAATACTACCACCAACCCATCTAAGAACTTTCTTAAGAGCTTATATGCACTATTTATGATTTATACGTTTTTGTTTTCAAAAATTACACACACACACACCATATGTAAATTAAAAAAATAAATTCAATATTATTTTTTATTTTTGGATTTAAAAAAAAAAAACCAAGGAAGGTGGGGCTTAGGCTCACATGAAAAATATGAAATAAAAAATAAAGTATTTATTAAATATTTCGTCAAAATTATAAAACTAACATTTGAAAGCTTCCATGGAGATATGACGTACATGTAGATTTTTTGGATTGCACAATAAATTATACGGACTACCAAAAGCCTCAAAAATTTGTAATCCTCTTAGTTTTTCCTCTTGATGCTAGAGATGTCTTCAAAATCTAATTTTAACTAAAAAATAAAATTTTAAAGGGATGGTGCCATATGGTAGCCCATGGAGCTTTGAAAAAAATAATATGAAGCCTCAGATGCTTCAAAAGGACCAACAAGAGTTTTGTTAGCCAATATAAATGACAAAACACCTTTCTAACATCAAAACAATAGAAGTATTTAGAACAATTTTCAGAGTTTTCTTTAAGCAAGGGCACCATACATGTGTGCCATAGGGAGCTTGGAGGCTGAACAAATATTTGAATTGTCCTATTGTTATTTCAAACTAGATTAGATTTGATTATATTTGTCAGAGTGCTCCACATGAACTAAGATACCAGAAAATAAATTTTATTAAAGAAAAAAGCTTTAGGTGCCTCCCATGGCTTCACAAGGGCAAAATGAAAGCTTGCATGCACTATAGAGGATTTGTCTGATTAATGACACATAATTGACCTCAAGAATCTTGGACATATTTTTTTTAGATTTTTTCAGGTGAAAGGGCCATACAAGTGCTCAGGTTTTGAATAATAAAACCTTTGAATAAATTAAAATATCAATTATTCATATTTAATTACACACAATATACTTGCTGATCATATCCATCCACTAGGGTTTGAAACGATGATAAGATTTATGTACTAATAACAAAATACATACACTGGATAGATCTAGAGTGAATAGTGATAAACAAAGCATATAAATGAACATTTAAAGTGAAAAAACTTTCAAGAGGTAAAAAACTCACGAGTGATATTTAGTGATTGAGAAGATCCAATTATAACCAAAATACATAAAGTATTTTTGATCTCACTTCTTAAAATTTCTTCACAAACTAGTATTTACCACATGCAAATACAAACCTATTCTTCACGAAAGATTTTGTGAATAATAATCATCGTATTCAAGATATGAATTTACAATAGAGATAAACCCTATTTATAATATTCACAAGAGGAAGTGACCGTTCTTATCAATGGTCTCATCTTTTCCCCATGAATATTTAATTATATTGATAATTATTAAATAAATATAATTTAATTATTTATTTTCATGAGGTTTTCACCTCATGTAAATAAATAATAAATTATTATTATTTATTTAACTCTTAAAAAAATTAAGGGTGAATAAAACACCAGTTAGTCATTAAATACTCCAACAATAAAAAATTCACACATAAAATATTCAAAATAGTAATACACCACAATTTTTTTTTATGGTGATAAATTGACTACAAAAAATATTTACATATAACAAACAATCTCACATATATAAAATATTTTAATAATATTTATTTAAATTAAAATTTAGATATAGGGAATATATCGTTAAAAGGGTAAAGATAACTTAGGGCATAAGGATGATAGACTATCTCTAAAGCAGGTTAAATAATTGTAAAACTCAGATAAAATATATACTGAATATATTATGTTGAGATATGCTAAAGGTAAAAAGTATAATTATATTAGTTATTGCAATGATAGTGAACATAAGATACTTAGCTGATTATGATGTTAATATAGATCTAGATCCGGAACAGGGAGAAAGTAGGTTAGATCTAGGTTCTATATTAGTCCCTTAATTTTAAAAATTATACCTCTATAGTCATGGACACTTGCGTTAACTTGAGACAATTACGTTAATGTTACTGTTTAACTCAGAAGCATTGTCTAGTATAGAATACCTGTTGAAACTGGATGCGACTATTTGGATGTTTCTGAGTTTTGTGTCATCTTTGTTCTGGTGCATTCAGATATGGGTCATGGATTGTCACTCATTGTCAAATAACAAAATTCTAGTTCTTTATCTTCATAGACGCTGTGAGAAAAATGGGTTAGTGAGCATATAGTGTCGAGCTATCCCAAGAATCCCTTTGTTAATGAAGGCTTCTTACATAACCAATACTCTAAAGAAGGCCTTAGACTTATGTAGTTCTCCCTTACGTATTGGGTTATATATGTATCATGCAATGTGTGATAAATACATAGAGTAATCTAACTTATAATTTGGTAAATGTGGCTCATGGAGTGTTCCTTCATTACTTTAGACATGTAAATATATTGTCCTTATGACTGATATGAAAATAATAGAAAATAAGGAAACTTTACTTATTTGAGTGTTTGATTGAGTGTTTTTTGATTTGTGTTAGGTGAATAATGAATGAGGATTGATCTTGTATGTATATCAATCTCTTTGAAGAATATCTCCAATTAAAGCACTTAATTGACCCTAGGAATATATTTCATTTATAAATTGGATAGCTTTAGGGCATTGGATGCTTACGTCAGGATATGACATTTGCAACAATATAGATGTCTGACAGGGATGAAAGTGTCTGGAAAGTTGAAAAATAAGCATAAATTAAAATTTACAAAAATAAAAGATAAGTAGGTTTATAACATTCTAGGTAAGATAGAAGGTTTGAGTCATTAGAATAATATTGGTTGGACAAAGAGATAAACAGTTAGACATATAGAGATAGTGTATGCAAGCTTTTTGGTAATGAGAAAAATCTAAATGTTGAAGGTAAAACCATGATATGTATTTGTCAAGTTACAACATTGAGGTGCTATATAATTTAGAAATAATGTCAACATTCTCCCCCTTTAATCTAGTAATGAAAATGCTAGTTTAAAAAAAAAATTACATACTTAGGTGTGTATAACACACCTTACCTTTGTTTGAGTTCAACTTGAGTGTTTTATTGGTGACTAACCTGCAACTAAGAGCATGTTACAATATATAATCAATGCATATAATCTGAAATTAAAATCATTGTAATGATTGAAATTAAAAAAGAGTAAGGTTTAATATTACTCCTGTATATTGATGCAATTGCTTTACCTTTTGAAAATTTTGATTTAAAAATATATATCATTATGAATCATTAGAGTTGTGATTATGACAAATATGAAAATATGAAAAGTAAATATATTTAGAGAGATAGAGAGATTGGAGGATATATGGCTCCAACTTAAAAAAAAATTGAGTTGCCATCTAGTAGTTGAGATTAGCTCCACAATGCAATCCAATCATACTTATAACATGGTGAGTGCGAGTGAACAAAGTCAATTCACACTATAACTCTTGTGAGACGGGATGATGTAATCAAGTCCAACCTATAAACTTGAAAAGATTGAGTAGTTTAATCACCTCAACCATATCAAAAAGTGAACCAACTACTACAGTAGATTGACTCAATATAATCCGTAGAAGTCCACTTTGATGGGTGATGATAATTAATGAAAGTGTTTGAAATCTGAAACTAAATTGATTTTATAATTTAGGTGCCCTTTGCATAACATATGCACCTTAGATATGTCTCATGTTGAAACTATGTATAACAATGGTATCAATATATAAAATTCTATCACAAATGTGTATTTAAATCTTATAAATGTGAATTTGGCCAATTTAATACCATGTAAGTGTGGAGAACATGTTTCTAAAATATGCCTTGACTATAATTTGAAACTAAAAATTGGTCTAAATGTGAAGAACATATTTCCAAAACATGCCTCCACTATAATCTCAATATAAGAACTGGTGTAAGTGTCGATGTGGAGGACATATGTGAAAAACATATCCCCACTATAATTTAAGTATATTGCATACTAAATAAATATGGATAACATGTTTTCAAAACATGCCCCTACTACAATTTGAATCAGTGAAGCAATGTAGAAGTCATACCTCTATGGCATGACCCTACTAATATGCCCCCTTTTGAGGCAAGAGAAAGTAACAAATAATAGTTACCTTACCTCAAAAAGATAAGATAAACATGTAAATTGTGAATGTACTAAGTAGCATATAGAGATAACATGTCTAGGTAGATATACCATTGAAGCATGAAGATGTCATCACACCAAGTCCTAAGATGCATGATGTAGATTATGACAATGTCTAGATAGTAACAATACAAGATCAACAAGTAATTAAGCACACACACATGAACACTCAAAATCAAACCAAAAGATAATGGTTAAAGAAGACCTTAAAAAAGGGGCATGTTCAAATGTTGCATAATCGAAGGGACATGACTTGGTCAAGTCTATAAGATAAGAAATGATACATTTAAATGTCAACATACAACAAACCAAGACATTTAAATGTCAAAGAGACAAACAAAGACACAAAGGCCTCAAAAAATAGATCATATTCAAATGATCAAACAAACAAGATAATAACTGTAGAGTAGTTTCCTACTCTACACCGTATTTAATTTATTTTTTGGTTCGAGCACTACAATTTTGGTTTTTGTGCATCTCGGATGAAGCTGCAGAGTTTTTGGAGCAAAGGACGGGTTCGTTTCTTGCCTAAGTGTCGAAGTGCAGCGAAAGATGCCAAGTGTCACCCTTCGAGCACGAGTCTTTTTCCCCTTCTTGTTTCCTTCATCTCATTTTGCCTGAAGTATCGAATTCAAGCGGAAGTCACCATGTGTCAATTTTTGGGAGACAAAGATGGATCGCTGGCATCCTCCGAACACCCTTTTGTAACTTTCAAGAAGGCCACAAAATGTGCCACATTCCCAGTAGCAGCTAAGCGGAACGCACTGCTTGTCAGCATCTGTGTCTCTCAGAGGCACCCACATTTCATCCTATTTCTCAGCAAAGACTTTCAATGAACTAAGCAACAGAGAGAGCGAAAAGCGCCAGGTGGCAGTTGTGGAGGCCCTGAATTACCTTTTTGAAGAAGTAGCGGAAGCCACCACGTGTCAGCATCTGAAGGGCACCTGGGTTCATGCTTTGATTCAACGCATAAAGGCGTCATTCATTTTGCTAAGTATCAAAATATAGCGGAGGCTGTCAAGTGTCACCTTTCGGGTCCCTCTCTACTCCATCCCCAAAGAAAGCGGAAGGCACCACATACCCCCAATAGGAGAAGTGGAAGATGCCATGTATCTTCCCAAGAGCAGTGAAGGTCACCACGTATCAAATTTTGAGAGACCACCTTCGAGCCTAATCACCAAATGAAGATTGTGGTGGGTCTCGGATGATATTTTAAAGTACTGATGAAGCACCGAGTGTCAACAAGTGAAGACTGCCACGTGCACCCATCTTTCTTAAGGGTTTTTAAGGCAAAGAATGCACTGAGTTTTGTTTCAATAAAGCTGTAAAGTATCGAGGAAGTGGGCTGCGACAGGTGTCGAAAGCGGGGTGTTCCTCAACAAAATATAAAGAAAGTAGAAGCGGCCAAGTGTCATCCTCTGGTGCCTTCTAGATCAAAAGGAGAGGAATTTCATAAATTAAGTGTCCTCGTCCCTGTCTACCTGTTATAGTGAAATGGAGGGAAATTTATGAAGAGTTATTCTTGGTAGATAGAACAGTGCACGAAGTAGATTTTTGGGGCTCTCAAGCATTGAAAGTGCCATCTGTTTGTCCCCTAGCAGCAGAGGTAGAAGAGATAGTTGAGTGGCCAAAATAGGGATAGAACGAAGAATTTTAGGTGTAAAGAGAGGTACTAGACACAGATCACCATGGCACAGTCAGGGCAGTTCTTGATAAGACCAAAATGCATCCAAGGCATTAAATGCGCCATCTATTTTGTCCCTTGCGAGTGAATGATGGAGTGAGATCGCACGGGAAAGGGGAGTCATCAAAGGAGACACCTAAGGCTATATAAGAAGGATTGTAAAATCTAAAAAAGGGGGGGAAGATTTTTGATAGTTTAGACTTCTTGTAATTTCGATCGATAATATCATTTGCTCTTGTCTTGATTTCCTAAAGTTATAAAAGTTGATATAATCGTGCATGTTTCTGTGCCCTTTATGTGGTTGAATGAATTAAGGAAATTTAAGCTCCATGCCTTGGTTGGTGTTACCTGTGTCATTTATACAGTAGTCTATGCTGTAGATTTGCTAGTGTTGTGATTGAAAATGTTATTTGCTTTTGTCTCATTTTCTGGAACCTGAAGTTCTACATAACTGTGCGTGACTTTTGCACCTCTTATGTGATTGAAGGGTTCTATTAAGAAGATTGAACACTATGACTATGTTGACAATTCCTATATCTCAGCAAAAGACTCCCCTGTTGTGAGCCTCTATTTCTGTTATTCCAATCATTTACATTGATCATGCACCTGTCTGCTCTTATATGTAATTGAATCATATAATAGTTTCTCTGTGCTCAAGTTAGGATTAGGATTACACTTAGGTGCATCAACATAATTTAGGTTTCAATTCCTGCATTTGCGTTTCTGTTTAATCTCCTATCCCTTTTCTCTAATACCCGCTACAAAAGAAGAAACCAGCTTCTCTAAAATCTGGAGGTTGTTTCAAGCCGCATCATCCCATAGCTTGAAACTTCCCATTGTTGTTGATTAAAATCAAGCGCAATTTTAAGGCATCAATAATAAAAATACAATAAACTCAAATAAATAAATGAATAAAAGCATAAAGAACCAATGTAAACATACTATACTAACTCATGGTTCATGTTTGCAAAAATTGTCAAGTATATAGCATATTAAGTACATTGTAAAAAATATAAGCATGGATAAAGGCATGTGTAAGCACAAAATCTTAAAAATGATAATTTAAAGTGACTATAACGTGATATAACCTAGGTGTATCATAATCAAAGAAGTGGATGCTCTCAATGTTCAGATGACATGAGTAGAGGGAAGACCCAACATATAAAAGTGCATAGATCATGTATCTATGTATACCTGTATCACACTCAATAGATGTGTAAAACACGTGTATATATAAAATATTAAAATTCCATCTACCAACATGGAACCAATAATATATATGTCAAGGAGTTAATATAACATGTAAACGTTAAAAATATATTTTGATTGATTTTTGAAGTTTTTTGTTTTTTTGGGTGTTTTTGGAATACTTGAGAGGAATAATTGAGGAATTCCTCATCGTTAAAAGGTGTAGGATCACTTGACGCATTTTTAATTCTTTGTTTATAGTGAGACATGACCACCTCTTCAATGTTTCTATGTAATGGTATTTCAGAAGCCTTCAGCGGAGAAGGGTGGCCATATCCATCATGGTGTAACCAAGTCTCCCTATCCCTAATAATAAATGTAATACATATATTTGCATTATGTAGTGTTGTATTTCAATTAGCAAACCAATGTTGTCCAAATTTGAATGTCAAATATGGGTCTCGATCTAATATCCATATGTTTAATACTAAAATTTAGATATGGGGGATCTAGGGATAAAGGGGCAGAGATAGCCTAGGACACAAGGATGGTAGACTATCTCTAAACTAGGTTAATTAATTGTAAAACTCAGATAAAACATATACTAAATTTATTATACTAAGATATGCTAAAGATAAAAAGTACAACTATGCTATATATTATAATAATAATTAACATAAGATACTTAGCTGGATCTAGTATTAATATAGATTTGGATTTTGAATAGGTAGGAAGTAGACTGAATCTAGATTCTAAATCAATGACTTGATTTTGAGAATTGTACCTCTGTAGTTGTAGACACTTGCATCGACATGGAATGATTATGTCAATATTACTGTCTAACATAGACGAAGGTGTCCAGTACAAAACACTCGCTGAAACTAGATGTGACCACTTAGATGGTTTTGGGTTCTATGTCATCTTTGCTTTAGTGCATTTGGAGTTAGATCATAGACTATCACTCCTTGTTAAATAGTAAAACCCTAGTTATTGATCTTCATAGTGGCTGTGAAAAAAATGGGTTAGTGGGTACATAGTGTCGAGCTACCCCAAAGACTCCTTTATCAATGAACACTACCTAAATAGCCAATAGTCCAAAGAGAGCCTCAAACTTATGTAGTTCTCCCTTACATGTTGGCTTGCATGTGTATTATGCAATGTGTGATAAGTAAGTACACATAGTGACCTACCTTATAACTTAATAAATGTGAATGATGGAGTGCTCCTTTAATAATTTAGACCTATAGATATGTTATTTCTATGATTGATATGAAAATAGGATAAAATAGAGAAATTTTGCTCACTTGAGTGCTTAAGTGCTTTTTAGTCTATGTTAGCTGAAGAATGAATGATGATTGATATTGTATTAATACCAATCCTTTGAAGAATACCTCACATTAAAGTATATGGGCCAAACATAGGAATACACTTCATTTATAAATTATATGACTTTAAGGCACTAAATGCTTGCATCAAAATATGACACTTTTGTTGATGTAGGTGTTTGACTAGGATATAAGTGTTCAGGTAGTTAAAAAACATGCATAAATCTCAAATTTGAAAAAATAAAAGATAAATAGGTTTATAACATTCTAGATAAGATAGAAGGTTTGAGTCATTAAAATAACATTAATTGGATTAAGATGTAAGTAATTAGGTATAGAGAGATAATGTATGAAATTTTTTTGACAATGAGAAAGATTTAGAAATTGAAGGCATATCCAAAATATATATTTAGCAAGTGTACAAAATTAAAGTACTATATAATTCAAAAATAATATCTACAATACTACACTACAAAAATCCTTACAACATATTTTTTGGGATTATAATGGCTTGCCTTGATAATAATATTGAGAAAAGAAAAACATTGTATAAGACATAAACATGTAAAAACTAATTTTTTATTGTCATTTTTTTCTCCATATTAACAAACACTTATAATTATAAGTACCATTGATTTTAATTCTTTGCTAATATGCACACTGTTAAAAGGTTATAAAAATACTTATTTTGAAACAATCATTATTGTGGTGACTTAAGTATTAAAAATATTCTTATATAATGAAAAATCCAACAAATTCTAATTCTCTTATCATTTAATAAATTATTCACCAACTTGCATTATGCACTAATATGTATTGAAACAAACATGCCATGCAATATGTATTGTACGAGTATATTCACCAACTTACATTATTCATCAATATGTATTGAAATAGACATGCCATGTAAGATGTATTGTATGAGTAGTTTACATAATTAAATTGTAGTATTTCAATCCTTAAGTTTTACCTTTGAGCTTTGATGTTTCTAAGTGAAAGCAATTATCTTGTTAGCACTTTTGATTTTAAAAAAAAAAATTACAAGGATTTAACCATTTACAAAATACTCGAAAAAAAAGGTGCACAATTTTATTCCCTCCAAAGAAACATTGTATTTCAATAATAACAATTTTGAAGACAATTTATGAATTTAAATCACTATAATCCAAATTTTGTAGATATTCTGCCAAAGAAACCTCTGAACAAGATGAGGTTTTACAGTCATTTGTTCTCTTATTAATTGTTAATAATTGATTAAATTAAAAAATAATTTAAAATTTAAATGTTAAAATAATAGAGATAAAAGGATAAGAAGTTTAAATTATGATTCTTTTATTAATAGATATTTATTATATTTATATTGAATCCTTTTATTTTATAATTAATATTAAATATATATTTAAAAAAATATTATTAAAATAATAAATATTTATGGAGATCATCTTAAAATGATCTAAATATATTGTAGATTAAATCTACCAAAAAATAACAATTTATTTTAATTACTCATAAAAACCTTCAATTAATAATCACAATCTTTATTGTCTTTATTTATATAAATAGGGACTTTGTAATTCTTTTCCATTTTTAATTAATGCTTGAAATTTTTACAAATTTAATTAAAGAACAATTTTATAAAAAAATCACATATACCATATTGATATTTTATTTAATATTAATTATAAAAATTACATTTTGAATTGTTATATAAATAGTTTTCATTATAAATAATAGATAATTAAAATTATAATATTTACATTAATTTATTTTCTTATTAATAATTGATAATTGAAAACATTCATAGAACAATCTTGGTTGTTCTTATTAAGCTGAACGTTTATTATGAAGGGCCGAAGCCCCAAGATTCGTTTCACAAAACGACAAGAAATGGAATATGCCTTTTAAACCCTTCAAATTTTGACTTGTGGTGTATGGGATTTCATAGAGGACAGTTCCTAGGTTTCCATAGAATAATCTAGAACATTTAGCATGCAATTGTGATCGCACTATCATCACATTATGGTCCACCGATTTCTACCTTATTTACTGGCTTTGCTTAACTATTTCTTTGAGAAAGTGTTGGAGAAGAACGCAGGAGGAGGAGGACCATATCCAATTACATCGCCACCGACATGGTCGATGCTTTACTGCAACAAAACGATTATGACACCATCAAATTATGTTAAGGTAATTTAAAATTTGCACATTCAATTTGTTCCAAAAAATCTATATTATTTTCCAAGTTAATTGTAGACAATTTCATTTACCACATATTCACAGTTGTAGCACTGGGTTGATTCCTAAAAAAAATGAAAAAATGATACAAGGATTATACTGTGATATTTTATTCCCTGTACCATTCTTAATACTTTTGTTGTAAAAAAAGTAATTATTTTTGGGACTCAGTTTATTATTGAGCGTCATAAAGTGATTGAAGGTTATCAAATTTTAATGGATTTGATGCCAAATAAAGACCACTTTAATAGAATGACCTATTACCTCTGGAATTCTTGTTAGAAATAAGGCCCACTTCCCTTGACCAATGGCACAACTCAAAACTCTGATAGAAAAATCTTTGCCTTAGATAAGTAGCATGATGCCATGTGGAAATTTTTCTCCCTTTTAGTTATAGCTACATAGTGGGCCCTACCCATTATTTCATCAAGTAATGGTGCACCTTAAAGTTCTTAAAAAAGAACCCTTCACTATCGAGGAGCATTGTGATGCCACATGGTGAGCTAGTTCTACTCCTAGGGAAGATGAGAACTTTTTTACAAAGAATGAGTGTGGGGATGCTACATGGCACTAGTGGAAGGAGTTGAAACTTAGCCAAAAATAAAAAGGGGACTTGTTAAAAATCCCATAAAAAAGGTTTGTACCAAAAAAAAAGCATTAGATATAAAATCCTAACAATAATAGAGCTATCAAACCCTAGAACACAAGATCCTTGAAAATACAAAAACCATACCACAAGATGATAGTTATGGGGTGATATTTGTGTCATCTTCTCTCTCACGTAGTGCTGTGCAACCATTGTTAACAGTGGTGCCATTCATGCTTTTTTTGCTCTTGAACTTGTAGCAGATAGTATCCCAGCTCCCATGTCTTTATTATCAACATGCCCACCCTAAAAGTGAGGATATCAGGATGTAAAACCCTTGTAAATTTGCATAATATGTGAGGAATTTAAATGGTGAGACCCTATTAAATCTCAATTTGTAAAAAATAAGTTCAACTATAGGATGAGAACATGCTCACACAGGAAGTTAATCACATATGAATGGAGCTTACGGTTGATAAATTCATGCAAAAATTTACCCTACCACATGGCTATAGAATACCATAATTTTAATGTCCTCACTACACTTTTATTGGCTTCTCTACCATGTTATGTCTTTGCTGGTTTGTTTCAAATTATCTCTGCCTATACAAAACAAAAAATATGTAAGCTGCCAATGCATACAAATTGTATATACCACCAACCTATAAAAACAATGGGTGTTTGCCTTGCCTCTGCCCACTCTTTCCACATGTCCCATTTGCTCCACACCACACTCAAATGTTTTTAATTATATGTAGATTTTTGTTTGACATCAAGTTAGTTGACAGGGTGTGGTCACATTATGTCTCTAACATGTGGAACTTTAGAAGTTTTACATGTAGTTGTTACACCATTATAAAAGCAATGTTGGAGTCAATTACGAGCTGGAACATTTCACAGGGTTGAATTTAAGTTTTCCATATGCTTAGCAACAGACAAATATATGGTCTCTGTTGACCAATTTTTACCCAGGACAAAAAATCATTCACCTTCTTTATTCACTTTTCGAAGACAGTGTTTCCAGGTTGAACAACTTCAATGCCAATGTTTTCTCATTTTGGTTCAAATGGCTCAGTTCAACGAAGAAGGTCATCAGATCTAGTTCAGCAGTCATTGGCATGCAACGATTGAACCGTTGAACCATTTTGGTTCAACGGGTTCAGTTCAATAAAGAGTTCAATGGCCTGGTTCAAAGCTTGGTTCAAGGGCATGCCCTTGAACCGAAGGGTAAGTTCAAAGGCTCAGTGCCATTCCGAAGGGCCAACACTTCAAAGGAGAGGACCCAGGTAAGTTCAAAGCTCAGGTTCAAAGTTTAATTTGTTTGAATTTGACTAAGGAATTTGGGCCGCTAACACATTAAGCTTCAAGCAAAGGTAAAGGTAGACAAAATTTTTGCAGACTTTTGTCTGCGGGAAAATGTCTGCGAACAAAAGTTTGCAAAAACATTCAAAGACCCGATAGTAGTCCGAAGAGCCAAGCGACCCACTGAAGTATACAAGGAAAGAGTGCCTGCAAAGAAATTAAGAGGGCCCAAAGCCAGCAAGCCATAGAAGAAGTCATAAGGCTCGAGGACATCATAGAGGACGTCAAAAATTAATGAAACAAAGTAGCCGTTTGCCTTCAAATGAAAGAGCGCTAAACATGGAAAGGAGCTCAAAATGCAATGACCCGCCTGAATGTTCACTCCAGGGGCTTAATGAACCAGATAAGACAAAATGGAGGAAAACCAAAGCGACAAACAAGGAATGAGTAAGCAGTCAGTCCAGTTAGCGCTAATCTGAGAAGCGACTCTAGTAGGTGAAATAGTGCTAGCGAATTGATCATTTGGGGATGCAAGCAGCTGGTAAAGCAATCGGTTTTCTCTATTTTTCATTAAATGAGAAGGCAAATCATGTATTAACCTTGACAAAGGTAGATTTCAAGGGGACAAAGCGCACAGTTCATTAATGATTTTGAGTGACTTGTTTCCTTTCATGAATAGATGCAGTAGGCCACTTGTAACCAATGAGCACCAAATGAGCCTCTTGGATTTTCCATATATATTGTGAACTTGGTCATTTTGTAATCATCTTTTCACGAATTTTATAAGGCCTAGCCCTACTAAAATTTCCACCTGAATTAAATAAAATCAATTTTTACCTCTTCTTGGATAAATATTCTGTGTATGTCCTGAGTGTTTGATTTGTGTTTAGTCATTGTCTATTGATGCTCTCACAGGTTCAGCACCAACACACCAGTTATCTACAAGGTGCCATTTTTTGTAGTTGATAGGAGAAGAGCTCTATTTGGAAGTATAGAATAGAGGAAGTCATTTACAGTATGTATTTCACATCTTGGTGAGTCCCCGTTCTTGTGTTTTCATAAGAACCTCCCTGCCATTTTCTTACAGCCTGGTCCTTCTGCCAAGTCTAAGTGTATGTATGTTTCTTTTGTTTGATCCTGAGTGTGGATGTGGGAATGTCGACTTATTTTGGTGTATCACCTCCTTAGAGTAGTTTGATTTCTTGCAACCTCTTTCTCCCTTTTCATCCCCCTCCATTATATAGCTATATATATATATATATATATATATATATATATATATATATATATATATATATATGCCTATGTTTACTTGCTGAAACAAACATGATACATCAAAGGGAGCTAGCCCTTATCTAGAGACTCTCCCCTCCAGCTTCACCAGTCCCACAAGCGAGAGAGGAGTTTCCATGTTGCGAGGAGAAGGCAGGAGTTTGACCTCCTTGCCTAGGTGCAATTTCTTGTGTCAACAATTTTGGCATGCCCGGTGGGACTCAGTTTTATAATGTAGTAAAGTTTCAGGGTTGTTGCTAGTCTTGATACAACCAATTCAAAGTTTCTAGCACCTGGCGTCAATAGTTTTGGCATGCTTGGTGGGACATACAGTTTGATAACTCAGAGAGGTTTCAGGATTGATGCGTTCATGTCACAAAAATTTCAAGTTTTCCAGCATCTGGTGACTCCACTGGTAAGAGCTTTAGTTCTCTAATTAAGACCAGTTGCTTAACTTTCTATGCCTAAGGTCACCACAAGGTCTGCTTCAAGAGGGGTTCCTTTCAAATTCGTTGAATTACCTTTAAATTTTGTTAAAAGATTATGATTTGAGAGAACCCATCCTTATCTAACAAGCAATCCTCCTAGACCTATTATAAGAGACACATCCATAGCAGAACCTTAGTTACAACCAATCCCAGCCATGGCATTGCCTTTTACGTCTTTTCGTGGTGAAAGGCCCTTGAATCTCCCATGCTACGACCCAATTCTGGGAATAGCTCTAAAAAATGTGCCTTCTTTCGATGGAGCAGGATCCATTATAGTCATTGAGCATATTAAGAATATTGCTAACCTTTGCAATATTCACAATGTAACAAAAAAAAATATTGCCATCAGACTGCTAGCTTTGTCTCTAAAAGGCAAAGCTCTTGACTGGTATGGGATCTTGCTTGTGAATTCAATACATTCCTGGAATGAATTAGGGACTCAATTGGCAGATTGTTTTGGGAAAAAGAGTGATGACCTCTCACTTGCTGAGTAGCTGGCGACCATAAGGAGAGCTCCACACGAGTATATGCAGGACTTCAACACATGTTTTCAAAAGACTTGGGATAGAATTCCCATCCTGGTAAGATCGACTCCCAGCAATGCTTTGTTGTACTATTTAAAGGCATTAAATAGTGATATTACTGTGATGATCTAATCTATGGGAGGGCATATACTGCCTAATGCTTATGACGTAGCCTTAGCAGTGGAAAATTGCTTGGTTCAGGCTGAGAAAATAGCCCCTAGGCCTCACATGCCACTTTTTCCAAAAATGCTGCCTCTAATGCAAACTGTCACTCCAACACTAACTCCTTTGCCTAGTGTTGAAAATCCAGCTACCGCTCCATCTAATGAGCTTCACGAGGTTAAATGCCTGTTGTAAAACATGTCAAATGAACTTGTAGCTCTGAAGAGGTAGCAAGCCCAAAGCAACAAGCTGAATCAGGGATATCAGCACTATGGTCAAGCTCCTAGACCTCCTTTTCAAGGCTATAATCAAGCACAGGGTTAGCTCACTCAGACCAGGCCTTTTCAAAATTACAACTCAGGGCCCCTTTCATCATCTAAAGTCATGGTGCCAGTTCAGAATAATCTAGTACAAGAATAGCCAAGCTATTCAAACATGGGGTATAATCAAGAATAGGCTGTTTACACAAATGAGATGATGAACTATTTTTAGAATGCAGACAACCAAACAGCTACTCAGTCTCAGGTCCTCGAGCCTTTAATGCAACCCAGCACAAGTAGTAATCAGGCCCAACCTGATTCCACCCTAATGAATCACCTAGAAGGGGAATTTTATTTAGTAAATTATGTGGGTGCTGCAAATAATCAAGCTGATTGTGTTGCAACCAACACAAGGTTTAAAAGAAGAGCAGTGTTAGAGGCCCAAGCTACTACTCAGATGGTAGCAGTGCCTCCTCCATCACACTCTAATTCAAAATCCCCAAATTTCAGGTAGCCGTCTACACCTTCAGCCCCTCAGCCTACAATTCAGCTTGGAATCAACCCCAAAGAAAACTTGAAGGGAGGCAGCCCTAAAATCAATATAGTGGACCAGATGAAGAAGTTGCATATGAACATCTCATTATGGGATTCATTGTCTCTTTCAGGCCAGAAGGATGTATTGAAAAGGGAATTGCATGAGCTGGATCAACAAACTGTCCCAACAAGCACTAATAACGTCTTGATGACAAATGGATAGCCTTCCACTTCAGGTCAGGTAAAGAAAGAAGAGAAAACTCCCCCTTTCTATGTATCCCTAGTTATTGGGGATTTATTGGTAAATAATTACATAATTGATAGCGGGGCCAACACCTCAGTGATGCCCAAGTGTATTGCTGACAAGATGGGACTAAAGTATGAAGAGATGAACAAAGGAGTCCTGCAACTAGATGGGACACCCAAAAAAATAGTTGGGATTGTGAAGGGTTTAGGCTTGACATTGCATGCTTGCCCAACCTTCTCAATTCCCCATGATATAGTGGTAGCGGATGTTCCTCCATACTTCACAATTTGCTTGTCTAGGGACTTCACGTCAAAGATAGGTGGCTATCTAGTAGTGAATTGGTCATATCTAGTTTTTAGAACTAAGTACAGGACCAAGGTGAAAATTGAGTCTAAGCCACTCTACAAAGACCATCTAGAACCATACACGCCCAAGGCAGTGAATGTCATTTACACAATCATCAACTCAGAAGAGTCCCAAATAGACCAAGCTCTGTCCTTTGCCCTTGAAGGAGTCGCAGACCTACTCTTGGATGAGTGGGGAAATGATAATTTAGAACATGATCCTTACAAATTCATTGAGGAAGTAGACCTTGGAGTCTATTACATGCACGAGGAGGGCACCTTCATGCCAAATTTAATGAAGGAAAGCAAAGAAGACCTTGGCCTATGGTAGCTATATTTTGACGATTCCAAAAGTAAGCTGGTCGCTGGTGGTGGGACGATGTTGGTATCCCCTGCAAAGGAAAGGTACTTTTTAGCTTTTCGGTTCCAATTCTCTTGCATGAGTAATGTTGCAGAATATGAGTCTTTGATCCATGGCCTTGAATGGGCAAGAAAAAGAGGGATTAAGGAGTTGCAAGTCTTGGGAGACAGCGAGCTGATTGTAAATCAGGTGAGGGGCCTAAATCTGACCAAGAATTCCTTGCTGAAGTCTTACAAGCATAGAGTCTGGGACTTGGTGGAGGATTTTATTGCTTTCAATATTACCTCTGTTCCCAGAGAACAAAACAAACAAGTGGATAGGCTAGCAACAATTGGCACCCAGTTTGACGTTTTAAAGGAAATAAGCTGAGACTATGGTTCACACCACCTGAAGGTGGTGGTTCGGCCTTCAGTTCCTAACAACATTGCAAATTGGCAAGTTTTTGAATGCGACCAACAAATAGCTCTTTTCTTACAAGAAGAAGCTAAATTTGCAACACAAAATCAAGTGAAATTGTAGCAGCAATACGGCAATAAGATTATTCAGTTGAAGAACAATAAACTCCCTAAAGGGCTAGTCACGCTTGAAAGCATATTCAATAGGGATGACCAATTAAGAAATGACAAAGCATGCATCACAACCAAAGAGGAGAATTATGAAAGGGTTGAAATCTTCAAGGACAAGCTGCTTGTGCTTGGAAAAGTTTGCACATTTCAAGAAAGGCAGGTTTTTGTTTTGCTGTGTCAGGAGTTCTCTAATGTCTTTACTTGGGATTACAACAACTTGAAAAGCTTTGACCTAAGGCTTGCCCACCACACTATTGAACTAGAAGAAGGTGCTAGGCCAGTCATTCAAAAGCAAAGACATGTAAATCTAAAAATTGAGCCCCTCATGTAGAGGGAATTGGCCAAATTGATTGATTCTAGAATTATATTTCTAATCAAGCACTCCATCTGGCTGGCCAACCTTGTTCCTATTAGAAAAAAGAATGGAGAGATCAGGCTATGTGTCAACTTTAGAGACCTTAATAAAGTCTCTTTGAAGGATCATTATCCCCTTTCAAGCATGGAATGGATCCTTTAAAAGGTAACAGGTAGTGAGCGTTTCTCCCTCCTGGATGGTTATTTAGGGTATAATTAGATTCTAGTGCGAGGTTGTGATCAGCACAAAACAACCTTCACTACTAAATGGGGAACATATGCCTACAAGAAGATGCCTTTTGGGCTATCTAATGCTGGTGCTACCTTTCAACGAGCCATGGATATGGCTTTTGGAGGTTTGATGAATAACAATGTGCTAGTCTACCTCGATGATGTGATGGTATTATCCAAGAAAATGAATCAACACATAGAGCACCTCAGGCAAATTTTTGAAAGGTGTAGGGAGTTTGGCATCTCCCTTAATCCAAAGAAGTGCATGTTTGCTATTCATGAGAGAAAACTCCTTGGCCACATTATGTCCAAGGAGGGCTTATCTATTGATCCTGAGAGAGTTCGCTCTATCTTGGAGATGTCCCTACCAAAGCACAAGAAAAGCCTACAAATTTTCTTTGGCAGGATTAATTTTATTCAGAGATTCATTTCAAATTTTGCAGAGATACTTAATCCACTCAACCCTATGCTGAAGAAGGGTGAGGAATTCAAATGGACAACTCAAAGGAAAGACAACTTTGAGGCCATAAAGTAGGCCATAACTCGGGCTCCCACTTTGATCAGCCCGGACTTCAACAAAGACTTCAACCTCTATACTTTCAGCAATGAAGAGGTGATATCCGCCATGCTTACCCAAGCAAGTGGTGATGACCTCGAACAACCACTTGCCTTTTTCAGCCAAGGATTAGAGGATTTTGAAGTTAGGTACATGTTTGTAGAGAATTAAGTCCTGGTAGTAGTGTGGAGCCTGAAGAAATTCAGGCATATGTTGTCTAACAGCAAGATCCACCTCATGGTCCCACATCCTGGGGTCAAGGATTTCTTGACCAATTTAGAGGGCAGGGTGGACTACCAAAGTGATGGAGTATGACGTAGACATCAAGATCACCAAGATGGTGAGGGGAAGAGGCCTGTGTGAACAACTCACTGTAGACTTAAAGCAAGAGAGGGAAGACAGCTTGTTAATTCACGATGTAACCACTGTAGAGGAACCAACTTTCATAAAGGATTGGATATTGGACCTAAGGTGTTTCCTTACTACTGGTGAGTGCCCACAGGGTCTTGATAAGACCAAAAGAAGGTATTTCAAACTCCTATCTCTCCCTTATGTCTTGGTTGGTGAAGTATTATTTAGGAGGGATCTCTTTGGGGTCCTTCTAAGGTGCATTGACCCAAACTAGGCTGCTAAAGTATTGGCTGAGTTCCATGATGGGCCAGCAGGCAGTCATTTCGCTCCTAAAACTACCACAACAAAGATAATGAGAGCTGGCTATTTTTGGCCTACTCTTATTAAGGACACCCATGCCTGGGTAAGGAAGTGCTAGAAGTGTGCACTTTTTGATGAAAAATAGCAATTGGCTGCCATGCCTCTACAACCCATCCAAGTTGAGTAACCATTCATGCAGTGGGGCCTAGATTTCATAGGGATGATCAATCCTCCCTCCAATGTTGGGCACAAATGGGTCCTGACTGCTACAAATTATTTTACCAGGTGGGTGGAGGCCGTTGCTCTAAAAGAGGCAAATGAAAGTGCAGTCCTAGAGTTTTATGAGGACCTGGTAACAAGATTTGGGGTTCCAGCCACCATAATCTCAGATAATGCCTTGGATTTTTTGGGAGCTAAAATAAGTGAATGGGCACTAAGGTATGGAATATACCTCAGCACTTCATCAAACTATTATCCACAATGGGAATGGGCTGGCTGAGTCCACCAACAAAAAATTGATCAGAATTATAAAGAGGACCATGGAGGACAATCAGAGAACGTGGCATGTCAAGCTAAAGACAGCTCTATGGGCTGACCGAATTACTCTGAAGAGAGCAATCAAAAATTCTCCATATATGCTCGTATATGGAAGGGAAGCTAGGTTTCCCATCTCACTTGAATTACTAGCATTGGATCTCGCCCACCAGCTACAATTTGAAGAAGGAACCAGCATGGAGGTCAGGCTATGTGAGCTAATGGAGCTCCAAGAGGTGAGGGACCGGGCTATGGCTTCTATGACAAGTCGCCAACAACAAGTAAAAAAGGCACTTTGACAAGAAATCTTTGTCAAGAGATTTCTTTGAAGGAGACATTATCCTAAAATGGGATGAAGATCGAGCTAAGCCTAGAAAACATGCAAAATTTGATGCCCTATGGAACGGTCCTTACATGATTACTCAGTGCAAGCAGCATAATGCATTCTAACTTTCTAGGTTGGATGGCAAGGAACTGTGCATCCCAATTAATGGGATATATCTGAAGTGTTGCCACTGATTTTTGGGTTCACTTGTACATATTTTTCCTTGCTTTCTTTCCTATTTTCCCTAAGTGCTATTGCATAGGTAGTAGTTTTCTTAGTCTTGTCTGTGTTTTCATTTTGTGGAGGTAGATCTGCGTGGCTGGTTCTAAGTTTTAACAAAGCTGTTGCTAGTTTCCAATGTTACTATTTGACTCCATGCCCAATGGATTTTTCAAGGCAGCTGGTCTTTATGCGTAGTAGGGATGCTTCCCCTGTGAGTCACCAACTGTTGACCAATTTTTGCCCTAGGCCAAAAAATCACACCTTATTTATTCACTTTTCAAAGATAATGTCTCTAGGTTAAACAACTTCAATGCCAGTGTTTTCTCATTTTGGTTTAAACAGCTCAGTTCAACGAAGAAGGCCATCGGATCTAGTTCAGCAGTCATTGGCGCGCAATAATTGAACCGTTGAACCATTTTGGTTCAACAGGTTTAGTTCAATAAAGAGTTCAATGGCCTAGTTCAAAGCTTGGTTCAAGGGCATGCCCTTAAACCGAAGGGTAAGTTCAAAGGCTCAGTGCCCTTTCAAAGGGCCAACACTTCAAAGGAGAGGACCCAGGTAAGCTCAAAGCTCAGGTTCAAAGTTTAATTTGTTTGAAGTCGACTAAGGAATTCAGGCTGCTAACACATTAAGCTTCAAACAAAGGCAAAGGTGGACATAATTTCCATGGACAAAAGTCCACAAAAACATTCAAAGACCTGGCAGCAGTCTGAAGAGCCAAGTGACCCACCGAAGTATACAAGGAAAGAGTGCCCACAAAGAAATTAAGAGGGCCCAAAGCCAGCAAGCCATAGAAGAAGTCATAAGACCTGAGGACGTCACAAATTAATGAAGCAAAGTAGCCATTTGCCTTCAAATGAAAGAGCGCTAAACATGGAAAGGAGCTCAAAATGTAGCGACCCACCTGAATGTTTTCCCCAGGGGCCGAATGAACCAGATAAGACAAAATAGAGGAAAACCAAAGTGACAAGCAAGGAATGAGTAAGCAGTCAGTCCAGCTAGTGCTAATTTGAGAAGCAACTCTAGTAGGTGAAATAGTGCCAGCGAATTGATCATTTGGGATGCAAGCGGCTAGTAAATCAATCAATTTTCTCTATTTTTCATTAAATGAGAAGGCAAATCGCGTATTAACCTTGACAAAGGCAAATTTCAAGGGGATAAAGTGCACAGTTCATTAATGATTTTGAGTGACTTGTTTCCTTTCATGAATAGACGCAATAGGCCACTTGTAACCAATGAGTGCCAAATGAGCCTTTGGACTTTCCATATATTGTGAACTTGATCATTTTGTAATCATCTTTTCACAAATTTTACAAGGCATAGCCCTGCTAAAATTTCCACCTGAATCAAATAAAAGCAATTTTTACCTCTTCTTGGATAAATATTGTATGTATGTCTTGAGTGTTTGAATTGTGTTCAGTCATTATCTGTTGATGCTCTCACAGGTTCAACACCAACACACTAGTTATCTACAAGGTGCCATTTTTTTGCAGTTGACAGGAGAAGAGCTCTATTTGGAAGTATAGAATAGAGGAAGTCATTTACAGTATGTATTTCACAACATCTTGGTGAGTCCTTGTTCTTGTGTTTTCATAAGAACCTCCCTGCCATTTTCTTGTAGCCTGGTCCTTTTGCCAAGTCTGAGTGTATGTATGTTTCTTTTGTCTGATCCTGAGTGTGGATGTGGGAAGGTTGACTTATTTTGGTGTATCACCTCCTTAGAGTAGTTTGATTATATATATATATATAATCAAACTATATATATATATATATATATATATATATATATATATATAATACACATCTTGGTGAGTCCCTGTTCCTGTGTTTTCATAAGAACCTCCCTGCCATTTTCTTGCAGCCTGGTCCTTTTGCCAAGTCTGAGTGTATGTATGTTTCTTTTGTCTGATCCTGAGTGTGGATGTGGGAAGGTTGACTTATTTTGGTGTATCAACTCCTTAGAGTAGTTTGATTATATATATATATATATATATATATATGCCTATGTTTACACTTGCTGAAACAAACATGATACATCAAAGGGAGCTAGCCCTTATCTAGAGACTCTCCCCTCTAGCTTCACCAGTCCCACAGGTGAGAGAGGAGTTTCCATGTTGCGAGGAGAAGGCAGGAGTTTGACCTCCTTGCCCTGGGTGTAATTTCCTGTGTCAACAGTCTCATCATCATGCCACACACTATGAAGAATCTAAGGATTGAGTTTATGAGATCAAGAAGCACACATACATTTATTAACATAACATCTTTGAATAATATTATTAATGGGACCCATAAAGTTTATGGAGTTAAAGGAAGGTTAAAATTGGAATTGGTGTAACATAGAGAAAAGGTTATCGACATTACTTCAAAGATAATATTGATATATGGGATATAATCAACTCCATCATTAAGCACATTCAACAAATCAGTGAAACATTAATAAGGATATTTTGTTATGAAAACATTGAGCTAAAAAAATACCATAGATAAAATGGTAGATTCTATTATAAACAAATTGGTTTTGAATAGTGGTAGTTTGGGTGAAGTGGTGGTGTAAAGCAATTTGGTAGCGTATGATGCCATTT
Organism: Torreya grandis; assembly: GCA_037957365.1. Taxonomy (NCBI): domain Eukaryota; kingdom Viridiplantae; phylum Streptophyta; class Pinopsida; order Cupressales; family Taxaceae; genus Torreya; species Torreya grandis. The sequence continues at coordinate 403,702 of JARHVA010000579.1, read as the reverse complement.
ACGTTGGCTAATAGTTAGGAGTTTCATCAACCATGTTGTTATTGCTATTTCAGCAAATTGCCCATCATAAATGAAGAATTTTACCTCTTTATGGACACTTTGCAAAGGAAAACTACCATAGGGATAAATATTATGTGATATTAAGCCCCTAAACCTGCCATCCTTCTCAAAACCTCCAAACATACGGGCAAGATGATTATTATTAATATTTTTGTTACTACTAACCCCTTTGGTAAAACTAGTATTTCTGAAGTAGTGAAGCATAAGAGGGCACTAATTGAGCCACAAGTTCGGTGCTTAAAATGCTTCTCTCATGATTCAAAAAAGTGACCTGTTGCAATCCTTTTTATCACCACATCCAAGGTTCAAACTTCCCAAATCATCATTTTCATCCAACAACATTAACGTTGTTACCATATCAAGTTCTATTCTTTTCTTTTCTTAACTCAACCCAAGAGCAACACCACCACCATTCTTTTTATCTCAGCTATTTCAACTCAAATGAAACTGCATCCCATTTCATTCAAGGATTTCAAAGGACTCAAAAAGTGTCTGGATAGGACACATATATAATGTATATGTACTTTGGTCATGTTTATTTCTAGGAGTGTGAGTTGCTTCATGTCTATTTCCTATGTTTAACAATTATATCATGAAAGTGACTTTCTTCCCTTCTGTCATGAGTTTCATTATACTTTAGCTGGTGCATATTTGATTTTACGTTCCTATGAATTGATGAGAATGGTAGAGGGAGACCCACATTTAGCTATTTAATATAATTTATGACTGGTTATGGGGGCTCTATTTTGGAATTAAATGGCAGGGTTAAAATCCTCAAAAGGGGTGACAAACAACAAAATTTATTGTCATTTTGACAAGTCATGAATGGTCTCTTTCATCCTTTCAATATATTTGGTCTTTATTTATTGATCTAATCAATCTCCCATTAGCCTTTAGTTAGGATGCATTTGATGAGTCCTCTCCAGCTTCTTCCACTCCTATTATACCTCCTTCTATGAGTGCTTCTCCTAAGACCACTCAAAAGCATATTTATTTCTTCCATTGGATAGATAATCATTCTTGTACCTATTATCATAATTTGTGAAATTATATTGATACTTTTCATCCTTCCTCTCTTACCTTAGAGAAATAAATGCCTCCCCTAAAGGTTCTACCTAAATATATACCCAAGTATGGTGAGGTGTATTGTCTATGGAACCAATGTGGCACCCATCACATCGATCATTGTGATATACTTCAATAATACTGTAAGGATCACCTTGTAGCTATTCCTAAACCTTCTTATGTTCCTTTCATAGGTTTTTCCCAAAATAAACATCCTCCTTCTTCTCCCATTATACCAACACCTCTAATGGTTCCATCCCCTCCTATGATCCTCCGTCACCTTATGTACTTCTACGTATGATTCTTTCACCTATGGACCTTCCCTCACTTGTGGATCCTTCTCCACCTATGACTCCCTCACTCATGGATCTTTCTCCATCAATGATTCTTGCATCTCCCTTATAGCCTACTCCCAAGCATCCCTTACCTAATTTTCTTCATCATGATCCTTTGAACATTCCTACTTTTTCAATTGAGGATATTAGAAAATAAGTCTTTTCTTAGTTTTCATTGAAGATTGATAAGACATTAGCAATAGTCCATATCCAAATTCATAGAGATTTATCTGATGTCTTGGATAATGTGTGTGGGTATATTTATTAGTATTTATGAGCACATGCATGGTGCCTTCACATTTACATCCTGATTGGATGTGTGCTCCAATTTCATTCTTATCTGTCTATTATATCACTTGACACTATGTCAAATTCATATTTTTCTTAAATAGTGATCTTAATTTTGATAATATATCTTGCTTATATTATCATTTATATTCATATATGATTATCTTTCTTTATCATTGTCTTCTCTTTTTTTCTTGAGTTTTTCTCAAAACTCTCTTCTTGTGTCTTTATAATTGTTTATTTTTTTATTTGTATTTTTCACAAATAATTGTCATTATGACTTAGTTATACAAACCCTATTCCCTTTGGTCCTTATCTCCCTTTACCATGTGATCATTTAGCAAAAAATACATCTCATTATAATTTCCTTTCACTATTCTACTTTGCATCTCCTTTTTACCTTCTTCCTTTTTCACAAAATAATCATATACATGGTTGAGACTTGAGATCACATGCTAGTTCATTATTAAACCTAAGTGTCCCAGTCAGTATTTATCTTTGGTTACTTAGCTTCCTTTAGCCTTAGCCTAAATCTCATTCATGTGTATCAATACATCTCTCATGATTGGTCATTCCAAATCCATATGGAGGAGGAATATTAAAAAGCCATAAAAAATTAAAAGCAAAATCATTTTACAAAAGGTAATGATATAAAAGGCAAAAATATTCTTAAAATTCAAATCACATTAAAAGACATGATTAAAATCACATCTCCTTCTTATAGTTAAATTTCAAACTCCATAGTTGGCCTCATGATAGAGTCGAGGTCCTCTAGGGTGCAGTAAGCTAGTATATTAGAAAAGGAGAATAAAAAAATATTTTAGTGCTACCTACTTTCTCACATAAGTACCCAGTCTTTGCATTAGATTGAAAATTATGTAAGGGGTCTTGAGGAATGAGGAACACATTTTGGCAAGGTAGGTCCATTTTATTTTTTCTTGAACCAATATACATTCATGAGTTGATCTTACTAGCATGCTTATTTGCCTACAAATCTTTGTGTCTATAGTGAACAGGTTTCCTTTGTACATTGATGGTCACTAGTCACTTAGTGTCTTCTCATGTCCTTAGCATGCCTCTTATCTCCTAAGGTCTTCTCATAATATGCCTAAGTTTTTATTTTTACACTCCCTTTTTCACTCCTTATATCCCTCATATTTCCTCTTGAGAAATATTGTTTTGTCTACTGATCACACCCCTTGGGATTTCATTTATGAGTTGTATTGTAACAAAATGGATAGGACTTGGCCATCCTCACAAATTACCACCATTTTACCTTTCTATTGTCCACATCCTTTATTACTCAATTTTATTGATTTTTCCACCCCATTGGTTTTCTCTTTGTGGGTTACAGTGTAGGACCATGGATAGGACTTGGTATTCCTCACAAAATTTTCCAATAATACAAGTCTCAAACAAAACATGTCAAATATGAGATAAAATGTGATTTATTATGAAGTTAAATGTCATTAGCATGATTTTTAGCTTGATTTAGTATGTTTTATACTTCATTTCTATTTCACTTTTATCTTCCTATTTTTTTAGTGCATTTAAGAATACAACTATTTCTTGAATTTTTCATACTTCCTAGCTTGAATTAGTGTGATAAATTTTAGACCCATCTTTTGTCAAATTTTTTTCTCTTATACTTCCCAACATGATATAGTATGATTGATTGACTTAATTTAATTTGTTTTTATACCATCTGTGCCCTTTGACATACCTTCCATTTTATTACATTATTTTCATACTTCCCAGTGTGATTTAGTATGATTTTACTTGTTTTAATTTGGTGAAAAAATATTTTACTTTAGTTTAAAAACAAATTCCTTTTTACCATCTTGTTTTACCATCCATTAGTTCTTCATACTTAGTCATTTTCTTCTTATTACACATTTCCCAACTTAAGATAGTCTGTAATACATTGTTGATTGATTATATTTTATCAAGTCTTTTTACCTGTTTCTTTTTAACCATGCATGTGTTTTTCATGATGATAGAAAAGAAACCACATCTCATATATTTCCTATAGCATATAAAAAAATAGATAAATACATGTGTTAGAAATAAATATATCCAAATCATCCATAACCACAACCATAATAATGACAACATACAAAATCAACATCAATATGACAAAATGACACATCATATATATACATCTCATGAGTTTTAATACAACAAAGTACAATTATATACAATGTTCTAGCTATATGGTTTGGCCCCATCCTATCTATCTCATGGCCTATCCACACTACCTATTGAGGCCTTGGTCTAACTCTTCTGAATAATACACTGTAAGGAGGCTGTCCAAGATCTCATTCCCTATACCTATCCCTATAGATGTGTTATCTTCACTTATGTTTGTACCAATTGGGTTTGGGTCATTATATGTGCTTATGCCATTTATGTCACTATAGTTAAATGTGTATCTCTCTCTCTTCTACTAGGTCCTACCATGCCCATATATTTATTGTATCCATCTCTGATGGTGGTTGCATCCTCTCTCTCTATGCTCATATTTGCCTTGTTGCCTCTCTAGCTAATCTAAACCAACTCACCTGAGCTAGGGCAGATGGCACACTAGGTTCCTTTAATGTAGTAAGGTCATACAACTATAGAGTCTCATGTAAGATGTCATGGAGTGCTCCCCTCATAAGGGACCCCCATCTCTCCTCCTCATCCTCAGTTACACCTATAAAATCACACCTAGATAGATATTAGATCACGCTCATATCTAGTAATATCTATCTATCTCTAGTCTCTATTTTCAAAATAAAAACTTAAGGAATGATTTAATCATTTTTATTACCTATTTTTGTCTTGGTCACTACGATATTGCCATTTACATGATCACCTATCACAATCTCTTCATCTGCATAGCCTCTTAGAACCTCCTCTATGGGTCACCTCCATAACTCAAATCTGATTGTCATGGCTCATGTCTACCTTAACCTATGATTAACTAGCCTCTCTATCATTCAACTCTCCTCTAGCTCACCTATTGGGTCATCAAGGATGGTGATCGTCTCCAGTCTCTCCTATTCTTCCTACCTCCATCGATATCCTATCTTCAATGGTCATAACTCATCTCACTACAAAGCTAGTGGTGGTATCTCTAGTGCCATTGCCTATATATCTCTCTCATCTTGCTCTACTCCTTGTTATGCTCATCTAGTCCATGGTCTAAGCATCGATCTCATCATTAGTGGCCCTAGTCCCCTCCTTCCCCATGACTCTCTCACATGTCAAGCCCACTAATTGGGCATCAACATTGAAGTTGTTGGATAAGGTAATCCCATATATCCTAACATTTATGCCATTGAATGTGGATTTTACCACTAAGTATAGTTTCTAATCACCTATATCCTCATTATAGATGGTACAACTATGTACCATCTCAGCCATATAGTCATTATGTGCCCATATGGCTACCACATTATGTCTGCACATCTCACCATCTATAATGTTGGCATGTGGGGCATGGCCCATGCTAATTGGTTCTCTCTCCATCTCCACACTTGAGGTAACCTATCATCGATCATATGGGGCAACCTAGTTAGTTGATACATGGGAAACCTCTCATAGATCTAAGCCATCAATAATATTATCAATCCTATCAACTTCTACCCTCTAACTAGCACATCATATAGATCATATACGAGTTGGACCTAGATGAGAGAGATGAGATCATAGAGTATACCCTCCTCTAGGATCATCCTACTCAAGGCTACCATAAATAGTGGTACCTTGCCTACCACATCCCCATCCACCTCCCATCTAAAGGTATTAGTCAATCATTCCTAGCATCTAAAGAACATGACTAATAGATCTATGCTTAGGGGAATACCACACATGTCAGTTATCCCTTCTAGGCCTATAGTTACTAACTTAGCTCTATCACCTATAATCAGATGCTCAAATAGATTTGATAGCTAAGACACATCTCCCAATCTTTAAAACTTGTGTCATCCTTATAACTAAGAAATAACAAAATATGTATTAGATCTTCCATGTCATGAATAGTCAAAATGCATTCTTTTTAAAATTTAATAAAAAAATCCTAAACTACTTTAATTCATTCATTTTTCCCTATTTTTAGCCTATTCAGTTCTTTTTTCCCTTACTTGGTCATTTTGGGCCATTATAGTCTTCTTTCAACCTTTTGCACACATTTTCATATAATTCTAGTTCTTTGGTCAACCAAATTTGACCAAAATTTCCCTATTTTTGGCCTAGTTGGTTTAAAAATCTAAGTCAATGCTCTTATTTTCCCCTCCCTAGTATTGTGTTATCATTCTAGACTTTTTTAGATCAGCTGGCAAACTATAATAGGTCGATAGTCTACAAAATGTATAGGGTTGACACATACCTACTGGGTCAGTAGTATGGATTTTCCTTATTTTTAGCCTACTAGGTTGACTGGGTCAACCTAATTGTTTTTTACTATCAACCCATTGCATTTTCCCAAAAATGTGTCTTCTGACAGTTTTCTTCCTAAATTCTTCAAACCCATTTGCCTAATTAGTTTTTCCTACCTATAAAATCTAATTTTGCTTCATTTCAACATCTAGAAATGCTAAAATTTTTATTTTTTAAAAACACACTTAGTTTAACAAAATAATCAAAAACTAGCTTAAGATTCATAGTTGCATACCTATAGTGTACCCATTGCCTCTTGTAGAGCTACTCCTCATCTAGCCTATCATCTTATTGCCATCCTAGCTCGTTTGGTCTCTAGAGCTCTTTTTTCTCTCTTTCACAAGTTAAAATAACCAAATGACTTCTCTTTCCCCTAGCTCATAAGAGACTCATGAGATTAAGGTGATATGAAGGAGAAACCCAAGGATGGAGATGCACAAGGATGTGAGAGCAAAGAAATACCCAGCTTCTTGCAATTTGAGTTGTCTTCCTAGGACAGTCTCAAAAGAGGAGAAGACATGGTGTTGTCCTGTGTATTGGATTCATCAGGAGTAGGAAGCCTTGTAATGCCATGGTGATCACTAAACAAGATATTCCCAAGTAGTGAGAGTTATGAGTGGTTCATGGCAAAATATGATGTGTCTCCACTATAGCCTCACAATATAACTGAAATAATTTAGGGTAGGATAGGTAATATCATTCTTCAATAATTAGAAATGAAATCAAAACATACTTCTCATAAATTACTTCACAATAACATGCTTACAACTTATCTCAATACTATTGTTGACCAAATTTCACCATGCAAGTCAAATTGGGACCCCTATAGGAAAAAACTTTATCTTTAGAGGTTTATATGGGGTTTAATATTATGTCATAAGGTGTATTATAGGTTATTTTATGTCATTTTATATCATATTAGCCTTAGCCATTAGTCATATTAGCCAATATATCATTTTGAGTCATTTGGGGGTCATAAATAGAGTATTAAATGAGTTTTATAGACTCCTTGGGAAGTGTGAAGGTTCTAATAGGTGATGTCACATGCCATGTGTCCTATTATGCCTTATTCAATTATTCCTAACTAAAAAGTGGCAGATTCCTTAGAAAAAAGATAATTTTTTTGGAGAAAAGAGGAGTGTTAATGAGGTGTATAGACTTGTACATCCTATTATAGTTGATGGAATTTTAGGAGTGTCCTTTGGTCTTCCATACACTCATTTCAGTGATCAGTTTGATTAGAATCTCAAAGAAGTGAAGAAAACCACTTCTCTCTCCTTCCACTAGGCTTGGTAAGCAAAAATGGTCTTCAGGTTTATACTTGGTACAATCATTAGGAGAGGTTTTAGGAAAAATTATCTTGAGATTATCTTCTACACTTATTCATATTCCATTTGATGTTTGGTTATAGAATAATGGTTACTTGAGCTCTATGAACCATTCCTAAGAAATTTGCTTACCAATTTGTGCACATTACAAGTTTTACTTTTGTTTGAGCTATTATATACAAATCAAGGATTTATATGGCTTTCAGAGGTCTTTTTCTCCCCTCTCACATGTTCCCCATCCTTTTTTTTAAGTTTTGAGTTAATTTGATGAACTAATTAACTCATATTGCAAGGAGTGAAGGAGTGGAGTTACAGTCTTTTTTTCCAATTATTGGAGGTTTATTCTATGTTATGGTTCTAAAATGAATTGACGTGATGTATTATTTCTCATATATGTCTTTTCTTCATCTTAAATTCCAAATATAACTTCAATAACTACTTCAAGACCCAAGAGAGCAATACAAGTTAACAAATGACCACCTATATTAGTTGTACAACCTGCCACTTGAAGGAACATGAAATGTGTGTTTGATTATTTTATCATGTTTGAAGGGTATAAACATTATTTTTAATCATATTTAATAACTTTTAATAAGGTTTTGGTAACTAGATACACTAAAATGGACTTGGAGCAAGATTATAGCACTTTGTGATAATTTTCCAAAACTATCAAAATAGAGGTCTAGGCCCTTTTTTGAGGTTCCTCATACAGAGTTGCAATGATTTTTAGGACCTCCAAGTACATTAATTTGTAACCTTCTACATAGTTATTTTTATTTTCAAAATAATAGAGGTTTTTGAGTTAGATAGATTGGTTTTTCAGGAGGTCCCAAGTTGCCTTCTAAACACTAAAATCACTCAGTGTTGTCTATAGCCATATGAGCTAAGTTGGTTTCCAAAATCAATGCAATGAGTTTCAGTACATACTATTAGAGTGGGATAGTATAATTTAATTAATATACACATACTTTCCATGGAAAACATCAAGGAGGTACATAAAATATGGTTTGAATTCACCAAGGAAGTGATAGTTTGTGCACTGTCATTAAATGGCTATTTACAAATGGTACAAGACATAAAAAGTCTAAGTTTCACCGGGTAAATTATATTTTATTTGACAAGATACATACTTCTCTATATACCTCATAACTATCCATGGCTCTCTTGATATGCTTCAAGCATAAGGATTAGAGTATATGAAAGCTTTACATAGTTGTAGGTTATAAGAAGTATATGGAACAGTAAAAGGAAGATGGGAAGCTTGGTTGATAATTTTTATTTATTTGATCATAATAAGATTTTTAAAATGATTTTAATAACCAAAAAAAACAATATGGTCTTAAAAAATAACAAATAAATATATTCAGTCCATACACAGGCCTAGGCAAGCACTTATAGCCAACCAAAGGTAAAATTTGAGAAGGTGTTCCTTTCTAGTGGACCTAGCGCATAGTAACCTAGAGCATGATGTAAAATTGTTTAACATGAAAAGCAAGAAGTTAGTATATTGAGTATTTATTGGATATATATATATATATATATATATATATATATATATATATATCTCCCTCATTTGAAAATATGCACCTACAGGTAATTGTAGATGACTGTGAGAAGGCAGAGAGTAAAGGGAGTGTGTTTTGATGATTTCTAGCCTATACAAGGTGAAAAAAATGAATGAAAACAAGTAAAAAATGATTCAAATATACTTATGGTATGTTGGTAAATTTGTTTCTCAAGCTAATACATATAGGGTGACCTATAGGTTTCCCCTCTAAGGTAGAAAATACAATCAAAAAAGGTACACAATATTGAGAATTCAAGGTGTGTGAAGGGGTAAATGAAAGTATAAAATTATGAATGTATTTGTAATAAATACATCATACTTAGATAACTTTCAATAGACCCCTATCACATGAAAATAATGCATAGAGGAAGGGCTCAAATGATGCATAGCACAGTTCACAATTTTACCCTACACACACCCTATTTTAGTCAATCTACAAATTTGAGGAATTGGAATGGAAAATCATAAGATAAAAGGATGAATTTTTGTGTGATATGTCCTCACCACTTTAATAATTCCCTCCAATATTCAATTTATCTGAGAGAATAGGTCAAGTACCCTTATTTTGTCTTAGACATAGGGTAATTCCCCTTATACATAGACTAACAGGTTTGAGAAAGAGTGACAAAGGAATAAACCAAGAGATGTTTGGACCTTAAGGAGAGGTTTGGAAAGTTTAAACACATGAAATAAAATATTAAAAACATATCATAGAAGGAGAGAACTGACCAGGGTATTCCAAAATCTCAAGTATGTAAATAGGTATGTTTAACGCCTAAATCCCAATTAGGGGTCCAACTTAACTTCCAACCCTTAGTGAGCTTTCTACACTATTAAATAATGTTTATAGGATGAATATATATGTTTCTAAGCTATTAAGATATAGATGAGGTCAAAATGGGGTCATCTTTTGGCTTAAAGGTAACATTAGGCCTATGTGAATGGAAGAAAGGGCTCAAGGGGGTAACTTTGAGTGCTCATATCTCTCTTGGTGATTTTCATGGGGACCTAATAAGATTGGAGAATTTGAAAATGATCTTAAATATTAATCTTTTTTAATTTTTTTACAAATTCAATGTCCCATATTTATGAATGAATCTTAAGAGAATAAAGTAGGCTTAGACTCACCAAAACCCTTGTTATTGACCAATTTGAGGAAATGAAGGAGATAATTCACCAAAATGGCATAGTTTATCTAGAAAAAGGATTAAATGTTATATAAGACTCATTTAGGCTCCCTACCATCATAATTATTTGTACATAATTGTATGGATTGGATATAAAATAGGGTTTTCTTGACCTTTTATGTGTTTTCTAGGTTCTAAAAGGATTTTGAAGATGCCAATCATAAGGAAGGGAAAATTAAGACTTAAGATAACTCCCCATGATAATTTATTTATTCATAACAACTCCTAGGTACCCCAACAAAAAGATTCATCTCAGTTAATCAAAACTGGCATAGTGGCAATGATAGTGAGAAATATGATAACTTTAAGTGGATGGATTTTAAAGGTATTCCTAAGAAATATAAGGTCATGAAGAGTTTTTCCAAGTTTCATACACTCCCTCCCATGTATTTTCATGGAAAAATGAAGCCAACTTTGATGCCAAGTGTGAGGGGTGACTAAGAGAGGCATTTTCTTAGATTGTAGATGGTAATAGCTCATTTTAGGAAGATTATAGATGATTAAGACTATAAACAATATATAGAGAGACATGTCTGATAGCCTTCCCTCTCATTCCAATCATCATACCTATACCTAGTATGTTTTAGGATGTTCAAATAAGTCTAAATCATAAAGGTAGTTTTATGAGCTAGAATGAGAACTCCAATGCCACTTTTCAAGATTTTCATGACTTGGGGTGACACTTTTGCTTCCTAACCTTGCATGGTTCATTTCACATATTATTATAATGCATATTTAACTCTTTTTCTTAGATTGAAAAGTTTCCTTATGACCTTTAGACTTCTCTATTCTCCTCTCTCTCTCAAGTTCTATAAGAACTAGCCATTTTGGCTTTTGTAACTTATGCTCCACCTGAGTATGGCAAAGCCCTGCTCATTTTCATACCATTTGGTCAATAATAATATTGATTTTTACCTCTTACATGACTATTCATAATGTGTTTTACTTGGATAACTGATCTTTCTTAGTGATAACTCTTGTTTCTTTAGCATGTTGTCTCATTCTGTCACCCATTTATAGTTGTAAAGCTTCTTCTTGTAGGTCATGTGAAGTGTTCCATTGATGTCTCAAGGTTGAGTGAGTTAGTATATCCAAATAGTGCCATTTTAGGCCTCTTTTTTAATCCTCTAAGCCCAAACATTCATCATAACCTCATAATGAAATATTGAAGTGAGAAGATGCAGATCAGAGAAGTGTATGTTTGTTTAGTCCCTTGTTCTCATGTGTAAGATGTATCTCATTGTTAGTCATCAAATATTTTGGTATATCAACTCCCTTAGGATAGTTTTATTTTAGTTTTATCTCTCCCTTTTTCCTCATAAACATAGGTATATTAGTGTTCTACAAGTGGTACATCAATGGAACTAGCCCTATGTAAATATTCACCTCACTCTTAGGCTCACCCATAGCCTAGAGGTGTTTCAATTGTGCCACTTGGATGAGGAGAGTTGAGACATCTCCTCAAAGGGTGAAAATCCAAGTAACAACAACAAATCCTCACAAATAACTCTTAACAAAAAATTGTCTTCAAAAGAGGCATGCAAGCCTCACGCTCTTCACAACAACCTATCTTCAACATCTTACAAACTTTATTTGGAGTAAATTACATAAATCCACTATGAAAATACAAAGAGGACTTCAAGTCAATATATAGAATATAAACTATAAAACAAAACATGAAAACACTAACCCACTCAAGAATATTTCCCCTTTCACTTGGATGGGTAAGGACAAAATAAGGAAAAGTGGAGAAAAAATAAACCCCATGCCACATTACTCACATTGATCATCATTGCTTATAGACAAGGCTCACATGACCAAGTTGGAACCACCTCTCATGGAAATTTAAAAAGGGAAAAGATATTCCAATTAGAAATAGTGTGACTTCTCTCCCCACTAATAAAATCTTTAAAAAGAATGTGGGTTCCATTTTTACCATCCCTTTATTATCCTCTCATGGAAAATTAATCCCATGCACCTATTAAATCTAAAATAGTGCCAAATAGTAAAAACCAAGACACATCACTAATAGAATAGTAAGCACATCACCAATGTAATAGTAAGACACATCACCAATGGAATAGTAAGACACATCACCAATGGAATATTAGCACCACATCCTCCTCCTCTAGTTAAAATATTGTAGCTCTTACAAGTTGATCTGAATGTATTCCTTCTATTTCTTCATTTTCTTCTCTTTTACCTCCTTTATTCTCCTCTTGACATTAACTATAATTTTTTACTCCTTATTACTTTATTTAAACCTCATCCCCACTTCCTTTTGTTGTATGTGTTCTACAAATGTTTTTGCTTCATTACTAACTTTATCTATAGCTGGTAACTGTAACTTTGATTATCTTGTTAACTTGTTCTCCTAACTATGCTTGGGATTACTTAAGCTTTCTTCAAAAACCTTTAATTATTCTCCCTCCTCAATATTAAAATTTACATGGTCACTCTCTTGACCAGTATGGCTGTCACATGGATATTTTATTAGTAAACAACAATTTTCCATCCTCATATCGTTGACATATTCTTTTGTATAAAACACACTTTCTGCCACTCGTTTTGTAAGAGGTACTAAGATTACCTTTGTGCCATATTTAGAAAAAAATATGTATTCTTTCCTCCATCATGAGTGAATTTTTTATCATATTTTCATGGCATTCCCAAAAATATATGGCATGCATCCATAGGCAAAACATCACACCATATTTCATCTTTATAAGTTTTCCCTATAGAAAACTTAACCAAGCACCTCTTATCTACAGTGACTTCATTCCCCTTTTTAAACCATGAAAATTTATATGGATTAGGATGTGTTTCACAATTTAATCATAATTTCTCTACCGTTTCCTTAGATACCATATTCTCATAACTTCCACCATCAATAATGACTTTGCATACCTTTCCACCTAAATTACACCTTGTTCAAAAGATATTTGTCCACAACCATGTATCATCACATTATTTTCATTGCACTAAATCTTTTTTTGGAGATATCATGGTCCTCCTCACCATGATATTCTCTCCAAAATCTGATTTTTCAACTTCAGTATCTTGATCTTTTGGCTTGGCTTCAACCAAGTGTACTTTTGGATAGTACTCTTGTCTTCTTTCTTGTTTATTAAGACATTCATTTGCCTTATGTCCTTCTTATCCACATATGTAACAAATTATGGATCTAGATTGGTTAGGAAACCAACTTATGGAACCTCCATATCCTCCATATCCTCATCTTCTTTATAATCCTCTTCCTCTTTGATGATTTTGGAATCCTTGTGTGTTATCTTCTCTCCTATTTATACCATGTGATAATTCTCCTCTTATATGATCAAATCCACCACTAGTGGCATTGAAACCACCTTGTTCTTTTGTTTGAGGGGATTGTCATCTTCTTAGACCAAATGTCCTTCTTTTAACTTGTATATTTTGTTTTTCTTATGCTTTCAAGGATAATTTATAATCCTCTTCTATACACAATACTCTATGCATACTCAACTCATCCTGAATGAAAAAAATTAAATCATTCACATACCTTGAAGCCATTTGCTTCTCTATTTCTTCATGATACACTTGTATGGATAGTTTTTAGAATTCATCTGTTTAATCTTGTACACTCTTCTCCATCTGCTTCAAATTCTAAAATCTCCTATAGAGGGTTTGAGAATAGTCTATATGAAATAACTTGTCTTTTAGTTTCTTTTGAATTTTTCTCCATGTACTAATTATTTGATTTTTCTTCCTCTATTTCTCCTTTAAAAAATTATCCCACCATATCATGGCATGACCTTTCAACTTAGTACATTAAAATTTCACCTTCTTTCCCTTTGGCATGGTCTTCCACTCAAAGAATTTTTCCATGTTATTTAACCAATAAACTAGCTCCTCTAGTTATAAACTACCTCCATAATCTAGAACTTCCACTTTGACTCCATAATTTACTCTTTCTAAATCTCTAATCAATCTCTCCTCCATTGATAGTGGCTTTGCTTCATACTAAAATTATACACCATAGTTTATTTCTTCTTTAATACCATCTCCTCTTTATCTTCTCCCTTGATTATTGAACATGGTGGCTAGATGTGCCACTTCCCTTATCAACTCTTGCATATCTCTATTTAATTGAGCATATCCTCCTCTTTCTTTTATTCTTACCATAACTACAATAAAAACACTTCCTCAATTTATCTCAAAAAAATTCCTCACAATCTCTCCACAAGAATCAGAACTTACTCTAATACCACTTTATGTGTCCTCATTATAACCTCACAAGACAACTCAAAGAATTTATGTTATAATCGGTAATATCATTCTTCAACAATTGGAGATGAAATAAAAACATACTTCTCATAAATTACTTCATAATAACATGCTTACAACTTCTCTCAATACTACTCCTCACAAATAAATCATAACAATAAACTATCTTCAAAAGAGGCATTTAAGCCTTACTCTCCTCACAATAACCTCTCTTCAACACCTTAAAAACTTTCCTTGGATTAAATTACATAAAGCCAATATGGAAATACAAATGGGATTTCAAGTCAATATATAGAAAATAAACTAGAAAACAAAACATAAAAACACTTCCCCACTCAAGATTTCATCCCCTTACACTTGGATGGGTAAGGACAAAACAAGGAAAAGTGGAGAATAAAGAAACCCCACACCACATTACTTACATGGATCATCATTTCTTATGGACAAGGCTCACATGGCCAAGTTAGTACCACCTCTCATGGAAATTCAAAAAGTAAAAAGAGATTCCAATTAGGAATAGTGTGACTTGTCTCCCCACTAACAAAATCTTTCAAAAGAAGGTGGGTTCCATTTTGACCATCCCTTTCTTGTAATCTCATGTAAAATTCATCCCATGCCACCTATATAATCTAAAATAGTTAAAAATAGTATCAAATAGTGCCAATCAAGAATAGTGCTAAATAGTAACAACCAAGGCACATCACCAATGAAATAGTAAGACACATCACCAATGTAATATTAAGGCACATCATTGATGGAATAGTAAGACACATGTCCAATGGCATATTGACACCACATAATAATATTAATTATACGACTGGTCTATGGTGTGGAGAAGTGATTTTTCACTTTAGTGTTATAATATGTTATGTAGGAGTAGATGCTGACAAAGTCAGTTAGGGTAGAGAAGTTTTAGCAGTGCAAGAAAATTTCTACTAGGTTTATGTTTGGGTAGCAAATGGCATTGGTGAGCAGTTGATTGCAAAATACTCAAGTGTGATAAAATCCTATGTATATTGAATTTAAGTGGAAGAATTTTATACTATCAAGTCACTATTTAAAATCACTATTTATGGCCACTATTCATGATAAAATGTCTTATTGGTGATGTGGAAGGTTAGTGATGTGGCTTATGAGTGATATGGTTGATTAGTGATGTTGTAGGGGCCCATGGAGGGTATCCCATGAGTGATCAGGTTGATGTTATGGGATTAGGGTGTATCACTCCACCAAGGCACATGGGTTTGTCCTTGGTATTCACATGGATATTGTCACTGTAATCATATTTCTCATGACCCTACTCCTTATGATTACACATGGATGTTGTCACTATAATCATACTTCTCATGACCCTACTCCTTATGATTACACATTAGATCAAGTATATAATACCAACCCTAGTCATACTAATTTGAGACATTCTTAAAATATTTGGACCTCTCCCACATGATATTCCTATCCCCCATACATCCCTAGTCCATATTGGCCCATTTGCACACAAGACAAGCCTTCTAGAGACCTCTTAGGGCTTCTCAAGATCCTATTAACCAGCCCTAGACCATGTTTGAATGAGGTCATGGCCTATGTGAAGGAAACCTAGATCTTAGGCCACATGTTTCGTTCACCAAAGTCATGTCCTAGGAAATGGCCTAGGCAGAACATGTCTAAAAGGCCCAAAATGAATCCAAACAGTAAAAACAAGTAGTTTTAAATCATTTGGCAAATTTAGGTGGGGATATATCATTATTTCTCATTAATTTGAGCCTCTCTCTCTATTCATTACATCCTCTCTTGATTATTATTCCCTTTTCTTAACTCCCATACCTTCTTGAATCTCTCTTGATTCATTCTTGGTACTCTTGAGCTTGAGTGGGGATAGAAGATCCCATATGCTACTACACACTTGCTTGGAGACTCCATTATTGCTCTCAGTTGTTCCTACTTCCTTGTGGCTTGATCCAAAAATCCTACATTTGGAATTGCACCTAATTTTTTCACTTGGTTAGAGGTCTTACACCATTACAAGTTCTCACTCCACCTCTTCCTTTGCTCTTGGCTCTTGGTTTGGACTTCAGCTTGTATATAGCTTGGTCTTCCTCCTAAATTGCTTCCTATCTCAGATTATTTATTAGTAGAACATCTACACTTCATCTTTGATCTTGATCTAAGGGAAATTCTCTATACAAAGTGAAACTCCATTTTTTTGTGTAGTACATATGCTAGGGTTTGAACTATTTTAGTGAAATAAATGTTTTGTGTATCACTTAGAGTAGTTTATAAAGTTTCTTGCATTGGTACATGTTTAAAGAATACTTTTATTGATTGAAATATTCTTTTGTTACATACCATTGCTATTTTTTGAACCCTTCATCATTACATAGTATAGATATACATGCTCAAAACAAACTAGAAAACTTGCTTAAACATTCTCTCTCTCTTGCTAAACTAGAACATTGCATTGTTAGAATATAATAGTATTGATTAGAAGGATAGCTCAAATCTAGAATATACATGATCTTGAACTCTTTCTTGGAAACATATTTATTGATTAAAACATCTTTCATTTGGCCTCAAAGTTCCTTAGACTCTAGATTTACATTTTGGTTGTTATTTCTCTTCATTTGGTATTATTGTTCTTACTTTATTTATGCAATCCATAGTCTAGTCCTAGCTACTTGCCTTACTGTGGTTAGACCTGTTAGACTAATTAGCATACTTTGTATTCCTATTCATGCAAGCCCCAACCTATTTTTTAAGTTTTTCCATATCTTGGTGCAAGCCAAAAAATTAGATAGCCACTATATATCTCCTATATCCCATAGAACCCCTAAGCCTTCTAGCCTCTTAGTGGTTTGCTTTAGCACCCTACCAAACACTGGTGGTTCCATGTAGATTCTTGAAGATACATTTTGGCATGATTAGTGTGACCTCACATATGGTTTCACATTAGTTCTATCCCATTTATATATATCTTACCCAACTCCCCTCTATTAGCTATTAGGCTTTCCTTTTAGTTGTGTTTTGGCTCTCACCTTAGTTGTTTTCTCCTGTTTTGGTTTTGTGTCTTTTTCATGGTTGGTTCTCCATCGGTTTGCCTTTTCTATTATCTTCTATGTTTCTCATGCTTCATTTCATCGATGTCTAATCTCCCACCTTTGGGATGTCAATCCTAGTGGATTCAGGATCTCATCCCTAAGCTCACTAATGAGCAAGCCACATTTTCAATAGAATGTCATAAACACCATAAGACCCAAGAGCTTTCCTCAACCTAGCATGGTAGTCTACACCCTCTCATACTTGAAATAGAACAAGATTGGTAGGACTATAACCAATGGACTCAATTTCATTTTCACCTGTCTAATCTTCATTCATTTGAGGATGTTTTATCTTAGCCTCATGTCGTGCCTCATTCACCTGTTTGAGGTGATGAGGATCTCCTTATGCAACTATGGCTTAAGGAGTTATGTTTAATCATTAATGATTTCCATATACATCTTCATATGAATGAATTTATTCCTTTTCCTCTTAGGATTCAGTGGCATGATTCTTTTGGAACCAAAGCCAATACCCACTCATTATCGAGTGCTTCAACCAATTCTCACATGAGTTCCCTACCTATTTCTTGGTTAGAGACTCTAGAGCAAGAACACCCTCATATGCATGTTATGGGTCATAGGCATTATAACATAGTGAGGTATCCCTAGCTTGGGGATTCTTCCCATCCTCCTAGTCCTTCTTTTAGAGTTTTCAATGAGCATGTTCATTTCAATCACCACATATGGACTAGAGATCTATGGGATGCATCTCTATAGCATCAAAAGCACTGGTTAACACTTTTGTGATGGAATGTGACTAGTACCATGGATATCTTAGTCATCATGACCATTTCCATGAGTATGCCACATCTTCCCATCACCCCTATGGGGACTGTCACACTTCTCATGGCCATTCTCCACCTATGGTATAGATGATTTCCATCATGAGCATCCTCCTTGTTAAGAACCTCCCCCAGCATCATCTTCCCCTTGATCATAGTTATGGTGATGCCTATGGACATAGGAATCACCATCACCATCAAGATCCCCCTCTTATATTTCATCTCCAGCCTGTATTAATCATGCTTATGAGGATCTCCATTAGAATCCTCTAGCCCCTTGGATGCATGTTATTCCCCTTCCTATTTCTATCCCTGAACTGCTTAATTTTAATGGGATTTGGGACTCTAGTCTTACAGATCATATCATGACATTCATGATAGAATGTATGGATTAGGAATAGGATGAAGGCATGATTTTGAATCTCTTCACTTGTCCTCTATAAACTGAAGCCCTTATCTAGTTTTAGAATCTATTGCCAAATTCTCTCTTTAGTTTCCAGTTCCTTCTAGATGACTTCCTATAATATTTAAATATTTATAGACCCTTTAACCTTAGCATCAAATCACTCACTTCCATGGTATAAGCCAAGAGTGAGTCAAATCTTGATTCTATGTGTAGATGGTGCTCAGCTATTCATATGTGTAAGAATAGGTTCTCAAATGACCAGCTTTATGATATGTTCAAGTGAGCATTAAGGTAGGAGGTTCACCTTGAGGTCCTCAAGCATGAACCTACCTCTTATGATGAAACTATTAATGAGTGTTTGAAAATTGAAGTGTTTGGGGTGCATGTGGGCATGTGGCCTATACCTTCCTAATATTCATCCTCTTCACATAATCACAACCATAACGAGACTAGTCATGGTGTCACTAATTATCTTCCTAAAAAGAAGGAAAAGAAAGGCAGCCACGAAGTCAATGCTTTGAGTATGAAGCTAGCTAAAAAGAAGGATTTTGACTCAAGCACAACAAAATAAGTGATGGTGTTATCTTATGATGCCATCAAGTTTTGAAACTTCTATTGGATGAGGGGGTATAATGATAACAATTATGCCACCTAAAAGTCTGGTGTGCAAGCCTTACCTCCATCTCATATTTAACATTTTGTGGAACCCAATCACAAGTTGAATGTTTTTAAGGAGCCTCCACTTAACCATGACAATGAGAAGAAGAAAAATAATAAATCAAATACTAAGGCCCCACATTTCCCTTCTTGATCTTCCACCTTTTTTGAGTCCTCTACTTAGGCTAACCTAAGTGGGAAATCCAAATGTGATAGTAGAAAGGTTATTGTTTCTATCGACATAACCTCTACTAGTTATGAGTGCATTGTCAACACATGCTTCAGTCAGGCCACTAATCCTATTACAGAGGCTAATGGTGTTGGGCCCCCATTTCATCCCATGAAGATATGAAATCCTAAGGTCAAATTTGACTTGAGGCATAACATTCCTCCCTAATCTAGATAGTAACCTTACTCCATTATAGAGGATTTATAGGGACTCTCGATGGGGATATCCATTTGGGACCTTCTTGACCTTTGCCCTAAGAAAAAGGGTCTCATCTTTGATGATCTTGGTCTCCCTCAAAGGATCTACAACGTGATGATGATTAAGTTTTGTTTAACTCTGATACACACAAGCACCCTCATCTTCCCATCTTAGCTTTTGACCCAACCTCTTTGTCAAATGCTTCAGTTCTTGAAAAGAGGGTTCAATTCCATCTATACATCAAGACTTATATTGATTATTACCATGTCAAATGATGCATTATAGACGAAGGAGCTATGTTAAATATAATTCCCCTATGTGTGTTTAATGAGATTGGGATCATTCAGAAGAAGCTCTCTGATTCTTACCATAATTGTGTTAGTTTCAATAATGACATAGTTACGTCAGTGGGAGAAATGAAGATCTGGGTCAAGTTTGGCCCTAAGATAGTCAAAATAAAGTTTAAAGTGTTATATCTTTATCTTTCATACAACATGATTCTTTGCCATCCTTATACTGCTACCATGTAGGCCATCATATCAACCACATTTTACATGGTGAAATTTGTGCATGAAGGTGAGGTTCACACTTTGGAGGTTGACCTAAATACCTGAGCATTACTTTATTTAAATATAATTTCATACACCCCCCATTTTTGAGTCTCATTTTCTCAAGGATGAATATTTTGATCCAGTTGAGTACCAGTCAGCATTAATTCTATTGGAATTTGACATGCATCAACTGACTCCCTATTCTAACCTAAGACACGAAGACAACCCATCTCTTTTTGAATATCTCTTCTAGGATGTCTCTCAAGATGTTGAACTTCCCCTTATGTCATGATTTACCCATCAAAGTGTAGGCTCTCTCCATACATCTCCCACTAAGATCGTTAGGATGGCTAAGTCTGATCTCAAGTGTTGTTTCATCCATGTTATAACATATAACCCATTCAAGGAGAAAAAGGCTTACACCAAGCTCATGTGGGCTTTTCATAAGTATCATTATCCCTTTGATCACCTTGGTTTGGATATTTCTTTCATAGATGGACCAACCCCAGGCCTTTATACGGTGAATGTCTTGAGGATTGAACCTAAAGTGTTAGATGAGTCACTCCCTCCCATGTTGAAGTGTTTTGAGGAAGGTAATACTATAGATGTTGAAGGATCCATAGATATCAACCTTGGCACTTCATCGAGGCCTGAAATCATTAAGATTAGTGCTAGCCTTGCTCCTGAGGAATAGGATGTTTTGGTCACCTTCTTGTATAAATTTTTAGATGTATTCATTGAGGAATATGTTGATATGAAGGGCATGGATCATAACATAGTCATCCATAACCTTGTTATGGACAATGGGACTCAGCTCATTCTCAAAAAGTAATGGCCTTTGGCTCTTAAATTCTCCCATTTGGTAAAATTAGAGATCAAAAATCTCATCTAATTTGGATTTATCCAAGCTATTTACTATCCCCAATGGATTTCCAACATTGTACCCATTCACAAAAAGAATGGGGCTATTTGGATTTACATCAATTTTTGGGATCTCAATATGGCTTAACCAAAGGATAACTTTCCTACTCCTTTGATAGACTAGATTGTTGATTCCACTACTAATCTTGATATCATGTCCCTCATGGATAGTTTCTCTAGGTATATCCAAGTCCATATTGCACCCAAAGACTACCACAAGATGAGATTCACTACCCCATGGGGAACCTTTTGGTCTAAAGAATGTTGGGGCAACATATTAGCATGCCATGACCCATGTTTTCCATGACCTTATCCACAAGATAATTGAGTGTTATATCAATGATATCCTTGGTAAATCCCACAAGTGGGATGAGCATGTAAAAGACCTTAGAATCATCTTTGATCATCTCCAAGAATATCACATTAGTCTCGACCCAAAGAAGTAAATTTTAGGGATTTCAACTAGAAAGCTTCTCAGTTTCCTTATATCACAGAGGGGAATTAAAGTGGATCCTAACAAGATCAAGGCAATCCTTGAGATGCCTCCCCCACATAACCTCATCTAGTTGCAATCCTTCCTAGGAAGACTTAACTTTCTCAGACATTTCTTGGAGGAGTATGCTCACAAATCCATACCCCTCACACATATCTTACACAAAGACACTCTATTCTAGTGGTCTGCTAAATTCTAAACGGATTCTGACAAATTTAATCATTTGGTTCATAACCCTCCTATCTTGATGGCACCCATTAAGGGGCATGAGTTCATCTTATACACCTCTATCATTGATCTTTCTATTGGGGTCATGTTGTGTTAAAAGGACAACACTGATAGGGAGAGAGCTATGTACTACATCTCTCACACATTGGTTAGCCCTAAACTCAACTATTCTCTTATTGAGCATTAGTGCCTCTCTCTCATATTCACCATGAAGAAGTTACAATATTACATGTTTGACTAGACTACCAACATGATTGTCCACTTTGATCCACTCTACTACTTGCTCAATAAGATGCATCTTGATAGCAGGACTGTGAGGTGGATCATGCTTCTTTAGGAGTTTGACCACTGAATCATTAATAAAAATTCCACCAAGGGCTTTTTTATGGCTGACCATCTCATTGAGTGCCCACTACCCAACCCAAATAAAGAGTTGGTTGATGATGCCTTTCTTGATGAGATGGTCTACTAGTTGACTATGTTGAGGTCTTTGTGTATGATTGGTATCAAGACATTATTCATTACCTTTTAGACCAATCTTATCTCAACACTTCATCTTCACAAGAATGTTATTAGATCTATAAACTTGTTATCTACTATGTCATAATTGATGGCATCTTATTCAAGAGGTGTATTGATGGTGTGTTAATGCAGTGCCTTTCCCGTGAGGACATCCCTCTCATTCTTGAGGATTACCACAAGAGCATTTGTGATGGCCACCTAGGAGAGCAAGCCACTACTCATTATATTATCAAGATGAGCTACTAATGGCCTTCTCTCATTAAGGATGTAGTTAAATACACCAAGAAGTGTAGGATGTGTCAAGTCATAAGGGATGCTATCAATGCCCTGACTGACCTATTACACTCTATTTTAGCCACTTAGCACTTCTTAGTTTAGGCTCTTGACTTCATCAGCAAGTTCAAACCCACCTCTTCTAATAGCCATCATTGGTTCATCACTGCCACTAACTATTTTATGAAGTGGGTTGAGTACATGCCTCTTAATGACATGTGTGGGAAGACCATCACCAAGTTTGTCCTAAACCAACTTATTTGTAGGTTTGGGGTTCTCATTGTGATTAGGGCTGATATTGGCCTGGGCTTCTAAAGCCCCAAGATGCATGAGCTCATTGAATGCTTTGGGTTCAAGATCCATTTTTCCTCTACCCATTATCTCTAGGGAAATGGGTAAGTAGAGTTTTAAAATAAAACTTTGAAGAAGATTCTTCTCCATACCATTGCCTAGTCCAAGAGAGACTTACATCTCATACTCTATCCTTCCTTTTGGGCCTATTGGACTAGTTTTCAAACAACCATAGGGTTAACCCAATACTCTTTCATGTATGGGTCTAAAAAATTTCTTCCCTTAGAGGTCTTAATCTTTTCACTATATGTTAAGACATTTGGTTCTCTTTTTGATGAGGAAGAATGCACCACTCACCTTACTGAGCTTGAGAATTTAGATGAGTGATACCTAGCTGCTCTTAAGTATAATTGTGCTTACCAATGCCATCATCACCACTAATTTGAGAGATTTTTATGCCCACATCAATTCAAGGTGGGTGATATGGTCCTAATTTTTGATAAGCAACACTATAAGAAGGGTAAAATCATGCACAAGTGGTTTGGCCCTTTTGTCATCCTCACCTCTCTATAAAATGGGGCTTTTCATCTCTCAACCCTCGAATGTGAACCCCTATGGCACCTGATCAATGGGTTCCACCTCAAGACATTTCATGTATAAGGCCCGTGTGGCCCTCTAGGAATGTCACCTATAGTGGTAAGACAATCCTTTCCTCTCTTTTATCTCCACTAACCTCTAGGCCACTAGTATATGTGTGTGCAAGTAGGTTCTTTATCAACAATTCCTACTATCTAATCACATGTATCTAGTAGTCTATATCAAATGAAGTAAACACATCACACACAAAATCATATACACACATGTGTTAATAATGAGAAAATTATTATTATATATATATTGTAAAAAAATACATGTTTTCTTTAAGTACATCACATGGGCTCATAGTCCCTAAAAATTACTATGTGCATGGATACATATGCATTCCCAATCATCTCTAAGTAGAGATCTTGATCTTTGCCTCCCAACTAGTCAAACTATGGTCTCCTCTAGTGCAACTAGCTGATTTACCCTTGCACAAAGTGCCTCAGCTCCTTTGGTCTACTCTCAAGATATCTCAGCCCATAGTTGATCGATCTTGGCCTTTACTCTCATTAGTCTCACCTTGATCTTCATTTTATCCACCCTTTGGTTTGCCATCGATGCCTCATGTCATGTTGACTCAGTCTCTAGCTATGAGATCTTATGCCATGCTCTTACAAGCTCGAGTGAGGCTCATGCACCCACATGCCAAAACCAAGTATGTGTCTATACCCTTATCAATAGATGTGGTACATGTTCTATTAGTGGCATCCCAACCATATCAAGGAATATCTCCCTTAGTAGTAGGTCCACCTGGGGTCTAGTCTAGCTAGGCTAGTCTCCTACACAAACACACATAGAGCACATGTGTTAGTCACATATTTGTTTTTGCTAAGGATGAGTATCAAGATGAAGTTATATCTATAAAATACGCTTATCTCACCTGGTAGTACTGATGGCCTTTGTGGCCCTCCTACTGCTCATGCTCCTCCTGGTGGTGGTGGTCCTCATTGTGGTGGCTTCTCTCCACCATCTCCCCCCTTGTTTTACCTCGACTGCCTATTAGGCTCAGCCCCAGATGGCCTAGGCTATGCCCATCTCCCTCACCCTACCAAAGCTTATCTCCCTAGATGATAGTATTATCCTTATATAATTTGGAGCTCCTCTTTTCCCAAGTATGGATCTACCCCAACATCCTCCAACCATGATATAGACTTGTAGGCATCTTAGATATAGCTCAATAATACATCTAGATCCAAAGTGGTTCATACAGACCCCACCCTCTCTACAAACCATATAGCTAGTGTTATGCCCTATTTCAGTGTAGGGTATGCCTCACTCCCATATGGTGTCCTTAGCTATGTTAGTGGGAGCCTCTTACAGGCCTAAAACATGAGTAGGTTGGGTTGTGTCAATCTACCCAGCCTTGTGTTCTAGATGTGATCTAATTGTTGGTAAAATCTACCTAGGATATATTGACCCTAGGAAAATCTTTGTCTTCCCTAAATTCATTAGACAACTCTTGTCCAAAAAAGTCATACTTATCTTATACTCTAGTTGGCATAGAGCCTCCTAACCATAGTCACTACTATCACTATCCAAAGAGTGGGTACTCATGGTGATGATTGTGTGATCTACATTCCATGGTTATTTTATTGCAAGTGGGGTCCCACCAAGTAAAGATCTACTATTTTTGTCTTACAGTGGTGATATATCTATCTCTCTACCCCATAGAGTCTATAGACATCCTTAAGGCTGAGGGTGGCCTCTAGCTTGGGCCCCAACTGAAACACATGCCTCTTAGGTACCCATGAAATCACCAATGTATTCACCAAGTCTATGGAGTAATGTAATGGTGGTACATGTACTAGCCACCAAAGTTCATCACTTTGTAAGCAATCTTAGTCCACCAATGGTAGAGTATCTACCTCCTTGGCCAACCATGCTGGAACTCCCTCCCGATTGATCATCTCACATGCCCCATCTAGCTATGCTAGCATCTCTCTCACTTGTGAAGTTTGTCCCTCCTCTAGTAGGCTAACTCCTCCATGTGTCTACATAAGAAAGAAAATAGGCAAATGGATTAGTCAATTGGATAAAAAATGAGTAAGAGCAAGTAAAAAACTAGTAAGCTATTATGTTTTTTATCTATCTCTTTTTTCTCCCTCCTTCCTCTTTTGGCCCCTTTCGAGACCTCCTCGACTCCTCGAGGCCTATTTTGGCCCCTTTCTTCCTAAGGCTATAATGTTTTGGGCAAAGCCATAGCCTAGATAGGCTAGGTCATTTCCTAGGCCTACCCAGGCCAAGACCTGAACCTCCTAAACCATAGCCTACATTGGGATGCCCTAGGGAGCCTTAGGGCTCCTTGTTTTTCCCTCCATGGATCTTTGTTTGGACCCCCATTGGTCCTAGTTTCTTTGTGTCACTGAGCCCATCAGTTTCACTAATTTTTTCACTTGATTTTTCCACCAAATCATCTATAATGATTCAAAATTCATTTAGGGCCTCTCAAACCCTAAAAAATGAATAAATTTGACAAAATTCATTCATAGGACTTACCCAAACCATCATGTGCATCTCTAATGCTTTCTCATATCATCGTATGCTCTGCTTGGGCTTTAGTTTCTCATGGGATCTCCTTTGGCTCTTTTAGAGTGAAAATAGCCTCTTTTTTCTCTTCTTTCCTCTTTTTATCCCCTTTTTCTTGATTTTTGTGTGCCCTTTTTGGATTTTTCACCCATTTTTCCATTTCAAAACGTGAAACCTCTATTTTAGAGGTTTTGGCATGTTCTAAGCACATTGGTAGCCTCCATTTTTTAATCTAAGGCTTCTTTGTGCCTGTTTTATCCCCATTTTGGTTCTTAAGACCCCTTTTGAGTCCCCATTAACCTCTTCGACCTGTGTCCCATCTCATGGGCACCTAGGGATAGAATTTACTTATTGTGCTTTTTTTAGTTAGTCATTCTCTACTTTTCCTACAGTATATCTAGTCTAACTCCATCTCTCTTATTCATTGTGGTTGCAGGTAGGGTTGTCAGCTAGAAATGGTGGTTTGGTACTTACTCTAATCTTGTCGACTAGTCTTCATCTTCTTCAAACTTCCCCCCACTTTCCCTTGATACCTCTCACCATGGCTAGTGTTGGTCAACCATTATGATTATGGCTTGATTTCATTATTTCTTTCCCTCATGCAACTCACTTAATTAACTTTGAGATCACCTTTATATAATCATTAGTTTTGCATCCTCAATCCCTATTATGTTTCACCTCTTAATGGTGATTCACACTAATGGTGGCAGTCAGGGCAACCCAAGACCAATAGCTACGGCTTAGGTTATCGATGATCAGTGGGTCCATGAGCTCATTGTAACTAGTTTCTTCCTTATCAATGAAATGAATAATACTATCGAGTATTACGTAATCATTAGTGCCTTGACTGACACTTGTGAGTTAGAAACATGCTATGTGTAGTTATTCTCTAACTCACTCTTAGTTGTGTCTCAACTCACTAGTGTCTAATCCATCCTTATCTCTGAGTTACTCCCCCTCTTCAAGGAATGTCCAATTCACCCATATCCCTCATAGGGAGAATACTACGACTGATACCCTAGTGAATGTCATTATAAATAGTATTATTTGATTTGATATCACTTATTTCCCTTATTTATAGGAGCTAGAACTAGAGATGGAGATGGAGCTAGAATTGGAGTTAGATTTTAGATTATGTAGCATTTGCACTCTTACCTATGGATTGTGTCATTGACCTCTTTTGCCACCATCCTTATCTAGTAAGTATAATTAATGTTTCTTTTTATCATTTTAATTTCTTATTTTCCTTTGCTTTGGTGCAAATTTTAGGTACTACATACCACTCCTTTTTCATTTAAACACTAATTGCTTATATCTCAAGGGTATATGTGATTGTACATCTTATGACCCTAGTCCTCCCTATGATTACACATCAGCTTATATGTAGACTAATAACCATATTCATCCTCTTTGAGACATACGCTCCCTAATTAGACCTATCCCACATCATATTCCTACCCCTCATACACCCTAGTCTATATTGACCCTTTTGCACACAAGATAGGCCTTCTAAGAGATTGTTGACCAGCCCTACACCCTGTTTGACCTAAGCCACAACTTGTGTGAAGGAAACCCATGGCCTAAGCCACATGTTTCCTTCACCAAAGCTATGGCCTAGGAAAAACATGTCTAAATGGCCCAAAATGAAGCTAAACAGTAAAAAATAGCTCATTTTATGTCATTTGGTGGATTTGGGTGGGGATATATGCCTCTTTCTCATTCATTTAAGCCTCTCTCTCTTATCATTACATCCTATCTTAATTTTTATTCCCTCTTTTGACTCTCATGCTTTCTTGAATCTCTCTTGATTCATCCTTGGTACTCTTGAGCTTGATTAGGGATAGAAGATCCCATATGCTACTACACACTTGCTTGGAGACTCCATTATTACTCGCAGTTGTTCTTGTTTCCTTGTGGCTTGATCCCAAACTCCTACATTTGGCATTAAACCTGATTTTTGCACTTGGTTAGAGCTTTGATACCATTGTCATTTCTCACTCCACCTCCTCCTTTGCTCTTAGCTCTTGGTTTGGAGTTCAGCTTGCATATAGCTTGGTCTTCCTCCTAGTTTATTACTTGAAATATTCCTTTATTACATACCATTTCTCTCTTTAGAACCCTTCATCATTACATAGTAGAGATATATGTGCTCAAAACAAACTAGAAAACTTGCTTAAACATTCTCTCTCTCTCTTGCTAAACTAGAACATTACATTGTTAGAAAATAATATCATTGAATTGGAAGGATAGCTCAAATATAGAATAGGCATGCTCTTGAACCCTTTCTTGGAAACATTTTTATTACTTAAAACATCTTTCATTTGGCCTCAAAGTTCCTTAGATTCTAAATTTACATTTTGTTTATTATTTCTCTTCATTTGGTATTGTTGTTCTGGCTTTATTTATGCAATTCATAGTCTAGTCCTACCAACTTTCCTTATTATGGTTAGACCTATTAAAGTAATTTTCATAATTTGTGTCCCTATTCATGCTAGCCCCAACCTATTTTGTAAGTTTTTCTATAGCTTGGTGTAAGCCAGAAAACTAAATAGCCACTATAGATCTCTTGTATCCCATAAAACCCTTGAGCCTTCTAGCCTCTTAATGGTTTGCTTTAGCACCCTACCAAACATTGGTGGTTCCATTCAAATTCTTGGAGCTACAGTCACATTGTGCAAAAGATAAAAATGTTGGTGTGGGTTGAATTTATAAGGGAACCAATGATTCCCATGTGTGAAGATAAGTCAAATGATGATTGCAAGCATCTATTGGACTCATGTGGTCACATGGAAAATGAAGATAAGAAAGTTACTATTGATGTTTATCCTCACTTGTGGAGTGGGAGACAATGTTTGGAGCCACATGAAAATTTCTTGGATCTTGTCTAAAGTAGATGGACCCCTTTTTTGACCCTTACACATGAAGACAAGTAACTTTTGATGATCATTGTTCACACCACATGGAATGTGGAAAATTTATTTGTGCCACTATGCTCTCTCTTTCTCTCTCTCTCTCTCTCTCTCTCTCTCTATATATATATATATATATATATATATATATATATATATATATATATATATATATATAATTTTTATTAATAAGCATGGATATCTCTTTTTAATTCATCCAATTAGTGGATCATTGTAAGCCTTGGGATTGCATGTTTAGAGGTTGGATCATGTAGGCTAGATTAGCTTGGTTCATAACCTGAATGCTTCATGTGGAAGCATTAAGTTCTTAGTATGTTAGCACTAATGGAGTTTCTATGGAGGAGATATTGTAGAAGAGAGTGATGTTGAGTTTATTAATGAAGTCTGAAAACTGTCATTTTGCCCATGGCTTTTCCTTGCACATTGCAAGGTTTCCACTTAATCTCTTGTGTAATGTGTCATCTTTCTTGTCTATGTTTTTATAAATTATTTTCTACATTTACTTACTTTCACTGTAGGCTATAGTTTATTGATATAACATCTATTATCAGAACTTTATTCCTAACATTTGGTATTAGATCTTTGGTTGTGAAGCTTTGCTTCCTAACAACTAGAGAGTGCTTAGCTTTCTTTCATTACTCCAAGGGATTAATATGTTTAAAATATCTATTTTATTTTAATGGTTGGGCTTCATGGACTGGTATCAAAGGAAGGTATCAAATTCTAGTGTCTCAGAGGAGAACCTTCACTCTACTCACTAAGGCTCTTTGTTTTCCTAGAGGGGTATCTATATTTGATGATGTTGGTGGATTCTGGGAGGATATTAAATGGATAAATGGTCCCCCACCCTTTTGGAATATACCACTAAAATTCTTTATGATAAACTTAGTTTCCCTAAAAGTCTCTTCCTTAGTCTTAACCGAGTTTGGCATGTTTGTGATCCATTCTTCAGTTAGCTATTTAGATTCAATGTTGTTTGGCCATCATGTCTTGCAAAAAATCTTATTTCAGATGGTTGATTTTATATGAAAAATTAGTTTTTGGATTGGTTATTTATAAGTTTTATTTTAGCACTCCTCATTGTTTGTTGTGTGGTGAGTTAGAAACTATTGAACATCTTTTTTAGTATGTCCTTATATTGTAATTATATGGAAAAGGTATTATAATAATTGGAACTCTTTGTTTGATTATGAGATTTCATTGTATAATATTGCTTTTGGGTATGTGTGTTCCAAAAATAAAGTTTGTATTTTTTTCACAAGTTATGGATTATATTCTCCACTGAAATCCTTTGGTTCATTTGGAAACAAAGGAATTTGGAATTTTTCTAATTTAAGTTCAGATTGATTACTAACTTAAATCTTGAAGTTATAATGAGATGTGTTTCTTGACATATATTTTTATAAATATGGGATGCCGCAAAGTGAGATAGAGAAGTTCTTGAATATAAGAATGATGAAAAAAATTATAGTTACCTGTTGGATAGTGGGGGATGCCCCAGATTCTCTCAACCTCTTGACTGGAGGATTTCCCATGGTGAATCTGTAAGGTATATATTTTTGAATATGATTTTTATTTGATCAAAGAAGCCTATTTTGAACAAGCTAATGATTTTCTTGTTGGTTGGGCTGGGTCAGTAGATTCAGACAAGAATGGTTCCATTGTCTGGATGGAAGCTAATAAATATGTTCTGCATGCCTTACAGGCCTATAGGGATGAAGAGGAAGTTGTTTATGATGAGGTATTTGATGTGGTTGGTGTTGAGATGGATACTTCTAGTGGTAAGGATGTTCCCTTCTGTGAATTTGGTTATGACAAAGTTATTGTGGGTGGTGGTGTTGATTCAAATTAGAATATTTTTTATAGTATTGAGCAATTTGTTAGTGTTACTTATTCAAAAATGGAAAAAGTGATCCAAGAGATAACTAATAAACATGTTAAATATTTGTTAAAATTTGTTAATACTTCCAACATGAAATATCTTCTGATTAAACTAGGTCATTTTCCCTACCTGATGTAGATTTCTTAGTTGGGGCCTAGTTTATTTGATAGTGACTTGGGACCTGAGGTAGATTGTGTTGTATTAGATGAGGATAATATTATAATTATTTATGATGGGGAAAATATAAACATGTATTTGGTGTTCTTGTGAACACTTTTCCTTTATTTTCTATTGGTACTTTTGGCTCTTGATGATGCCACCTGGGTGATTTTTTATATTGTAATAACGTTCAAAGATTGGTTATGTTTTAACTGTATGTTGCAACCTTGTTGACATTTTTTTTATGTTTTAAACCCATGGATGTATATAATTTTTCAAAATTTATTCTAATATATAAAAAAGGACCAAAAAATGCAACTTAAGCTGAACACGATTGAGAAACATTATGGCAAAGTTTATGTGTCGATTAAACAAGATGGATAAAAAAAAGACTATGAGTAATGGAAATATGCCAATGAATGTTGCATGTCAAATATGTATTAGAGTATGAAAACAATTAGAGACATATGAAACATCTAGTTGAGAA
This sequence comes from Torreya grandis, assembly GCA_037957365.1. NCBI lineage: Eukaryota > Viridiplantae > Streptophyta > Pinopsida > Cupressales > Taxaceae > Torreya > Torreya grandis. The sequence goes on along the minus strand of JARHVA010000579.1, from coordinate 371,915 downwards.
ATGAAGAATAATTAAAGTTTAAATAGGAAAAGTTATTTAAACTAATCAACATGCCAAAAATATACAGTTCTTAACGATCTACCACATTCTTAAAAAAGGTAGACCTATATCTAACTTTTTAGATTATAAAAATTTGTTTCAACATAATGTACTTCATAACATTCCATAATCACATTGGTCATATGGAAGTGTTTTGGACATGGCAAAATGTCTTGCATGATTAAGATGGAAGATTTGAAAGAAAAAGTTAAAAATGCAAGATTTATCTCACTATCCATTGATGAGGTCATAAAAGTTGAAAACATAGCATGGGTTTGTATCCCTATTTACACTTTTGAGAATAATTTAAAGATGTCATTTAGAGATGCTTGATCTATTATCTATATATACATCCAATTCCTAACACCATTGTGTTTAAATTGTCAATCTTACTTGAAATTTGTGAAAATACATAATTTGGGCCAAAATCAATTAAATGCACTAAACAATTCAATCTTGTCATATACAAGTTTCAATTTAGGCTAATGTATACCTAAATGAGGAAATGCATTTTAAGTAATTATTAACTTTGATCAAATCATTTTGATTCAAAATGATAAAATTGCATTTTGGTGCTCTGGATCACTCTTTTCTTCTAATTTAGAAATATACAATACGTGCATGTGTTATTTTGTGTTGATAACATCTTAAATGGGATAATGGTCCATACATAACTAACATCACCTTCTAATTTTTCTCCAATCAAACTATGACCCAATGATATGACTTTTTGACCAATTTGATTAATAGAGTGCACCAATTTCTAAAGAATTACTTAAATATTGATTAGGCAAATTAAACCAAATTATGAGCTTAAGTAATAATTCCATGGAATTTATTGAATATTTATTTATTTAAAATTGATTCTTATTAACTGCATCATAAAATGACATGATCAATGGGGTGGCATCCATAATCCATAAATGCAACAAATATAAGGATTATGGCTTCCCATGCATTTTTAATGCCCCTTCTTCCAAAATATTTATGGATATTATTTACATAATTAGATTAATTCATAGCCACACATCTTGATCTTGAGATGGATTGTCATGATTGATCCTGGTTAATTTGAAAAATCTATAAATAGGAGGGCCAAGACCACTTTGATTAAGCTTATTTTTGTGTAAACTTATAATGTAGGATTATCTCCACAACATTTTTTTGTGTTGATTATTGTGCTTTATTTGCAATATAATAGCTTCATTGATAGGCATATAATTTATTTTCATATCATGAGCCTAGATTATACTTGGCCTTCTTGAGACGGTGGAGGAGCTTGTCTTGTACCATTATTGAAGACTTGAGCATCGAATGAAGGGGAAAAACATGTTTTGAGCCACATATGGATAGTGGGATGCTCTTGAAAAGGTAATGTATGTTTTATTTTTTTCATTGAGTTCATAATTGTCATTTGCACACCCTATTGAATAGGTTGGCCTATATTGTTAGTTTTTTATGCATTTCTTTTGTTTTTCATGATTAATGCTTGATCTAACTATATTTATAATCCATCTTGGCATGTCTCGTGGGACAACACATCCCTCTCAAATAAGGAAGACATTTTGGCAATCTTAGATTTCCTTAAAAGTCATTAAAAAACCTTTAACATAAATTTTTAGCTTGTTTTTCTCATGTTTTTAATGTTTATTATTGATACATAGGTCACACAATGACCTACATCGATTATGTGTAACCAAAATTGGCCAAGGGTAACTAAAATCGATTAGGTTTTAGGGAAAACATAGCTAACACTTTACATTTTTGAGATTTATTCTAATTTGTAATTATCAAATTAGGTTTTTAAGTCTCCGGTCTGAACATTATTCTTGATTCAGAAGTTTTCTTTTGGATATTTTATCTTAACATTATGATAACAAGTATTTTTTTCAATATCATTTTTGCCTAAGGGTTCACAGGTGAGTGTTATCGGTCATTTTTGACTAGTAATAGTTTTTTATGACCAGGATCGGTCTTGTTGTAATCAACATCAGTCACTATTGACCGACGTTAGTCTCTATGTGCAAAAAATAGAGAACCTGAGAGAAATAAATCCAAACTTACTTGTTTCATTACAAATTATGCTTCAAAGCTAAAGAAGACTCTCTAAATTTTCTTGCAATACCCATGTGGAAAAGTGGTTAATTTGAGTGTGATTTAGATCTTTAACCTTCCCTTTGGTGTTTAAAAGGAACCTAGATGAGCATGTTTAAATCTTGAACCTTCCCTTTGGTGTTTAAAAGGAACTTAGATGGTTTATTTGATTATTTTGTGAATGTTTTTCAAAACATTTCAAACTAAGGCTAAGGGGCCATGAACCTCACTTAACATTTCAATTGGGTGCTTAAAACTTACACTTCACTTAAAATTCAAGTTGTTAAAAGTATTATTTTATGCAAATCATCTATTGCTTGTTAGATTGTTTGATCAAATTGAATTGTGTGTTTATGCTCTCCCCCATCCCCTATAGGGAACTTGGGTGACCAAAATCACCTTTTCATTGTGATTGTGCCTGTGTCCAAGGCATGAAAATGAATTTGTCTAGGCTCTCCCCAAAACCCATATGGTTTGGGTAATCTAAAAACAACCTCTAAAGCTTTTTCACTTAGATCACTTATTTTATGCAATTGTCTTGTGAAAGGGAGGTCATTGCCTCTTCGCGAGTTTTTTAGGGAAGATTTGACTCAAGGCTTCATCTCCCAACATTGAATTCAACCCCTCTCCACAAGGGGGTATAAAAATTGAGGGAAACCTATTGGGATGGTGGTTTAAGTAGTTAAACCATCTCCATTACTAGCAATCCAGCTCAAAACGTATGATTGATTAGGGCATCTCACTACATTGAGCAATAGATGAATGTAGTGGTTTTGAAAAGGATAAGAACTTTTCATAACAAGCTAATTGATACAGATCTAATCAATGTGTTTACATCTATAGCATTAGCCATGCTTGGGACCATCTATATAATTATAAATTTTAAGTTTTAGATAACCCCACTTGCCATGGAGTATTGTTAATTTAGGGTGAGTAACCCGAAGGTCCATGTCATCGTATTATCTCTTGGAATAAAGGGGGTGTTAAATACCCTACCAACTCATGCACTTTTATTTTTGGATTAACAATTTAATTCCTTCTAAGAGTACATATAAACATGGAATTTAACAATATAAAGAAACCTTGTCAGTTTAGGGCTTAGGATGATTTACTTAATTGTACTTGGTATTTTTAGTCTTTGTTTACTTGGTCATTGATTTGAGTCAAAACTTGATTGTAAATAACACATCATAACCAAACACATTATCCATAATTTTGTGAACAAGGAGGTGTTACATTGGTTGAATCTAAATCATATTTGCCTTGTTCAAATTCTCATCTTAAACATTTGTGTTTATATTATCTAAATAGCATAGCTATGCTACCCATTTGAGTCTAAACCACTTTTCAAAAAAATTGAGTCCTTCATTGATAATTCATATTTAGAATTTCACCTTTCTAAGTTCTAAGTTAATGTGTTAATTGGTTTTACCATTTGCACTTGACTTGAGTTAACTTGGGTTCAATTTCCCATTTGGGTAAAGTTCATTTAGAGACTCATCATCATTCGATCATTGTGAACTTAGGTCATCTAGTGTATCACTCACACTCTAAGTTCTAGAACACATTTTATTATACCTCCTATTACCATGTGGCGATGTTGTGCTAGCCATTTGCTCTTAGTTTTATTCTTAGGAATTCTTACATGTTTTCACAACTAGAGTTTTTTGGTTTGCATTGTCCCCTTCATAATCCAAAGGGCTTTCTTTTAGTTTCCTAGTAACAATTCCTCAAAGTTGAACTAGCTTTTACGGTATCAATGTATCTTTCAACTTACATTTGGTGTACTAGTTTACACTTAGATCTTTGAGTTATCATACCCTCTTCTAATTTATATGATTTCAAACCTACCCAAGAGACTATAATCAAAAGGAGGTGGTGTAGTACCACATAATTTAGAAGAATGCATTCATGAAATTATTCAACCCTACCCGAGGTTGAATAATTTCATGAATGCATTCTTATGAATTGTGTGGTACTACGCTACCTCCTTTTCATTATAGTCTCTTTTGTGCCTTTTCATTTGGTTAGATAATATCAAAACACATACCTTTTTTAAATTTTTGCAAAACATTTTCCAAATCTTGCCAAATGTAGAGAACAAACCTTTTAAACATGACACAAAATTAAACTCATAGTAGGGTCTCTTATGGCCCTAGATATGAGGAGGAGCATTATTATGATGGTTAGGATAATTATGTGGTCTTTGAAGAAATTCCCATAATTTTAGGATTTAAGGAAGTATTTTTGTAATATCAACCCCAAGAGGATGAATATGAAGCCCTTTTAAAGTTAATAGAATCTGGTGCTAGACTACCCTCAAACTTTCCTATGGAGTAATTACATACTTTGGTTAGAGAAGGAGAGAAACAATGAGAGAAATCCTTTGAAAACATTGCACAAACAAGCATACCTTCTTCTAGTAAGGGAAAGGAAATAAATATAGATTTAAAACCTACTGATCAAGATCTTGTCACCAAGATCAAAAAGATAAGTCAATGATATACAGACCAACTTATCATGGACTTGATAGAGTCTTTATTTGCTATATCAATCTATAATGATGCCTCCAAGGAATAAGGGGATGTGTTTCAACTAATGAAAAATTTATTTGATAACATAATGATGATGGATCAAAAGGTCTCAATCGATCAACCTAAACCCCAAGAGGTTCTGCAACATGCTTCACTAGACACGAAGCATACATTTATCAATCATCAAGAACCTCTTATTCATTCACAAAACTAAAGACTAAAATATTTAGTACATATTGAATAAATCATATAAAATAATTTGGACAGTTCATCTCAACCAACTCGTACATTGGAAAATAGACCATGGACTCCCCAAAATAAGCAAAACATGTATAATTCAAGATAATAGATTCCAAGGAATCAGTGGCTTACTTACTCAACTCAAGGAGTGAACCAAAACTAAGTTGTGTATCATAGGGTGTACATCCATAACAAATCCATGCAACAATAGGGGCACATACCACCCCAACCAAATTATGTTCCACCCACAAATGCAACAAACATGCAAGAGTGGAACTATATGAAAGAGATTATGTCATGATTGGAGATTGGAAATAAAATCAAGAAGTATAAATCTGATGAGATATGTCCATATCCATTTTATTTATATATTCTCCAAGTCCCCTTTTTGTCTCATTTTGAGGCACCTAAATTTGACAAATATAAAGGAAAGGGTGACCCTCATGAACAAATTTAGGAATTCTTTGTGTTATACCAAGAGGTTAATTATAGTAGCATTTATTTACTTCATTTGTTTCCATGAAGTTTAGCGGGACAAGCTCTAGATTGGATACATAAATTACCCAAGGGATTGGTTGTGGATTGGAATGATCTATCATAAAAAAATTCAACCAATTCTCATACAACATTAAACATGAATTGACCACTGTTGACTTGTGTAAAGATAAACAACATGATGGATAAAACTTTGCAACATATCTTTAAAGGTGGAGAGAATTAGTTGGTCATTTTAAACATAATTTTTTAGACAAATAGTTGGCAGACATATTTGCACATAAATTACACCCTAAGGTTGCACACAATCTATGACTTGTTTGTGCTAACTCATTTGAATAAGTTATTGACAAAATGGGTGTAGATTGAGAAGGTGCTTATTGCCACGGGCCTTCTCAAGATTTTCATGTAGGGTCAAACATCAAATCAAACCCAATAACCAATTCAAATGGTTATGAAAGAGAAGCATAAGGGTTTCAACAAGAACAAGAACATGGTAAGAAATGGAAACAAGACATGTATAAATGGTGTAGGCTTTGCTGGCCCCAAATATACAATTAGTTCCCCCTAATCTATCAACTAATTTATAAAGATAACCTCAATGGAAAATATTCTAGAATTGATTTAGGGTCTTTAAAAAATTAGGAGAACCTATTGAGACACTATTTAGAATCTCATAGTAGCTAACCTGATTATATGGATGGTACCAAGGCCATTTTCTCAAGATCAACCAAAGCTAGATTGGTATAAAGAAAATAAATGGTGAAACTTCTATCATGTTGTTAGCCATGGTGTTTATCATTATGTCCAATTGTAGCACCTTATTGAAGATCTAATCAAGAGTGTTGAATCTGAGATCAAGCTTGCCCCACAAGGCACTAATCAGGATATGGGAATCTACCAAGATCCATTTTCTTGACATAATCAACAACCACTAAGAAACAATCAAACCCAAGGATATAATCAATGGTAGAATCAGAACTAGCATTAGGGTTAAAATCCTAATCAACATGATCATAATCAGGATCATAATACCCATGCTAATAACTTGAGTTATAATAACGTGCCTTATGACTATAACAACACTGTGGAATACATTTCAACAACCCATATTGCCACTGTTACTATTAAATCTCATGAACCATCCCATACTCATCACAGTACTAGACCCAATATTATAGGGTTAATGCCCTCTCCCTCTAGTAATGCCACATTGAGTTCATGTAATTCTATTATGACTCCATTTACATGGGTTACTATTTTTAGACAACATCCTTCCTCTAATTACAATGGCTCCTCATCGACTCAAAATTTCTCCAATGCAAATAGAAACCATTAAGTCACCCTCTAAGGCCCTTCTCCTTCATCTTTTGATTATAATGGCTCCTTACCACCTTTAGGTTATGAAATCACAATTAGATGCTCTTGAGTTACTCTCTAAGGCCCTTTGCCCTCTTCTTCTACTAAACCCAATGTGAACGTTGTGTCATTGGATCCAAAGATGAATACTATGCCAGTCAAGGCTAAACCATCTCATCCTAATGTTAAAAAGCCTTATAGTCTAACTGACCAATTGAGTAAAACCCCTACACAAATTTCTATTTTAGATCTCTTGAATATGTTTGAATTCCATATAAACATTTTGAATGGCCTTTTATAAGAATCAATTGTTCCCAAAGATATTAATCTTAAATAGTTCCAAACACTAGTTGGACACTTGTCTTTGTTTTGATAGCTTATGTTTGGTCAAAAAGACATGTCCACCCAAGGTCTGAATCATAACAACCCACTGTATATTGAGTTATTCATTGAAACCATAAGATCAAGTGGGTTTTTATAGACAATCGTTTAGGGTTGAATATAATGTCTCTTAAACTAATATAGAGATTGGGTTACACTATGAAGGACATTCAACCAGAGATGATCACCATAAAGGCTTATGATAACATTGAAAGGGAGTCTTTTGGTACCATTTATTTGCCAATCATTATTGGGTTTATTTCCCACCACACATTATTACATATTGTGGACATTTATTTTCCTTATAACATAGTTCTTGGTCGTACTTGAATCCATGAAGTATGAGTCATTCCATCTACCTTACATTAGTGCCTTAATTTTTCCCATGATGGGATTGAGATTACTATTCCCACCAATCAATATCCTTATTGTAAACATATATAGGTTGAGTTTTGTAATTATAATTATTGTCTAAGTTTTGAATTAATTTCAAAGAAGAAAAAAGCAATAGTTTCACATCTACCACCATCCAATTATATCAACTCTTGCATCCACTTCATTTAATCCATTTCCCACAACTCTTGAAAAATAGGGTATGATAGAAGATGTGGGCATTTCCATGTACTGTCTTAAGGATGTCTTCCATTTGCTAAGCCCAAAAAATTTGGTAAACCCAAACCTTTTAAAATCCCTAACATACCCAACTTGATCTAGAAATAGAAGAAAGAATAGTAGAAACCACCTATGGTATTTGTACCTACTACTTTTCCAAAATAGGATCAAGAAGCTTTCATAGGAGACTGGTTATATTCTAATGGCATTGTTGATTGCTTTCAAAATCCAAAATATCCTATCCCTAATCAGATTTTGGATAATTTTGATTATATAGGAAAAGGCCTTGGCCTACGAGCCCAAGGAATCTTAAAAACTTTATTAGTTAGAATACCTAATTTAAATCATGATCTCAAATTTATACCACCCGAGGTGACCTCATGAATTTTGATAGTGATTCTTTTTAATTGACTAGTGATGAGACTCCTGTTACTGACTTAGTAGCCCATTATAGCCTTTTTGATGAGCTTATTGACTTAGATTTATTTGATCAAAATGTCATTATGACCTTAACACCTCATTGTTTCCTATGCCTTTGCCATCCCAAACTCATTTATTGATACCAATAAAATTTGGTCATACACATTGATGAGTTTTAGAATGAAGAATCAATTACAGAATACATGGGCCTAAGATATGGATTGTCCATTAGTGATCACAAACAAGGCTTTGATTTTTCATTGCATCCTTCTTCCTACTTTGGAGAGTAAGCAAACTTTCTTATCCATAACAAATATAAAACATCAATATCTTTGGGTGAAAACCTCTTTGAGGTGCTCATTGGTCAAGGAAAAATTAAAGAAAAAGACAAGCCCTTGGAGGAAAACCTGTTTCAAGCACTCTTGGATGGGAAAGTTTGCTCATCCCCTAAAGATGATCAAGGTCCATCAAGTCCTAGCTCTATAGCTAGTACAAGCATATCTTTAGAAAAAAATCAAATGTTTGTGCATCTTCCTCTTGATTTTCTTGAGATTTTTGCTACTTGGCCATTACCTGAGATGGTAGATTTAGATTCATCACATCATCCAGAGATTTGGGAGGAATAACAAGAAATTACAGTAAAAGAAGATGATCACGATCACACCTTGCCCACTATTATTAAAGATGGATCCACACTTCTTGTAGATAACATAGTTGAAGTGAACTTGGGAATGTATGATTATCCCAAAATTATTTATCTTGTAGCTTCCCTTACTGAAGCAGAGCATGAACACATTATATCCATTTTGATGGATTTCATGATATTTTTGCATGGGCATATTCATACATGCTAGGATTAGACCCACACTTTGTAGTGTATTGATTTTTTGTTCATCCAAATGTCAAACTAGTTAAATAAAAATTGAGAAAGATGCATCCATGCATCACCCTCTTGGTAAAAGTTGAATTAGAGAATTTATTAGGAGCATGCTTCATTAGACTGCTGGACTATTTTGAATGGATATCTGACATAGTTCTAGTCAATAAAAATCCACAAAGCTTACGTTTTTGTACATATTTCATAGATATCAACAAAGCATACCTTAAAAATGATTTTCCTCTACCCAACAACGACATGATTATCGATTATACATTTGGGTACATTTTGTTACCAAGTCATGCCATTTGACTTGAAGAACCTTGAAGCCACATATCAGCATGCAATGAATTTGATATTTTATGACATGATGCATGATTTTGTTGAAGACTATGTTGATGACATACTAACAAAATCAAGAATGTGTGCTAGATATCTTGACATTCTAAGAAGAATCTTTGAGATGCTTCACGAATATAAAGTCTCTCTAAATCCTAAGAAGTGTGTCTTTGGTATCACTTCAGGGAAATAGCTAGGTTTTATTGTATCACGAAGAGGAATCAAAGTTGACCTTGCTTAGGTTAAGGCTATTATTGAAATGCCTCCACCTTCAAATATTAAACAACTTCGAAGCCTGTAAGGAAATATCCAATCAATTCATAGGTTCATTTCTCAATTGGCAGATAAGTGCCACCCATTTACTCATATCTTGAAGAAATGGGTCACATTTTAATAAGATGAATATTATTAGTTATCATTTGCAAATCTCAAGATATATTTGGCCAAGTTACCAGTTTTGAGACCACCAACACCTGGACAACCACTATTTCTTTACATATCAGTAATTGAGCATGCACTAGGGGCACTTTTGACTCAACATGATTATCAAGGTAAAGAACATGCAATCTATTATTCAAGCCACACACATGTGGCTTATGAAAATAATTATACACCTATTGAGAAGGCATGTTTAGCTATGGTGTTTTCTTCCCAAAAGTTATGATATTATATGTTGAAAAATAAAACAATTGTCATTGCTAAAGTGGATCCTCTCAAATTTTTATTATTCAAAGCAACTCTCACATGATGTATGACTAAATGGGTCATGTTCCTCAGTGAAATTGATGTTGAGATTTACAATCAAAAAGCTATTAAGGGGTAGGTTATTGCTGATCAAATTGTAGAGGCCCCTATTATAGATACTCAACCACTTAGATTTGACTTTCCAGGTGATTCTACCATGATAGTGGAAGAAGTGTAGCATGAACATAAATAATGGATGATTTATTTTGATGGTTCCTTCACTTCTTGTAGATCTAGAGCTGGCACATTTTTTATTACACTGTAAGGGGATTTGATACCCAAAGCATTCCACATCAATTTTCATTGTACCAATAATATGGCCGAGTATGAGGTACTTATTGCAGGACTTCATCTTGTAGTTTAGTGGGATATTCAACACTTAATAGTCTATAGTGATTCAAAATTGATCATCAATCAAACCATTGATTAGTATTAGATGAGAGATGACAAACTTGTTCCTTAAAAACTCATTGTTGATAATCTCAAAGTTCATTTTAAATCTCTACAATTTGAACAAGTACCAAGGACCAATAACATATCTTTTGATACAATGGCAACAATTAGGTCAATGATAAAAATTGATGGTAGAGCTAAAGGGTATCAGTTTCTAATTGAAAATATTCTTTAGCTTTTACATATTATGCCATATTCAAAAAGAGTATGTGCCATTGTTGGTCCCAATCTCCCACCTTAACTACTTTGGTCTCAAGACTACTATAATTATTTCCATGATCATGTTTTTCCACCTAACCTATCTAATAATAAATAGAAACTATTCCTTCACCGTCTATCTTATTATACCCTCCTTAGAAACACATGTTATCTCAAAGGCTATGGTGTAATGTTACTTCATTATTTATCTTTGAGAGAATCTAAGCTAGCGCTAAAGGAGGTTCATGAAAGAATGTGTAGGGCCCACACTAACGGTGTAGTCTTGGCTAAAAATCTCCTTAGAATAGACTATTTTTTACCAAAAATGGAGACAGATGCTTAAAATTATGTGAGGAAGTGTGTTCCTTATCAAAAACATGGAAATTTGATACATGCACCTTCTTTACCACTATAGTCGATCAAAACACAATGGTCATTTTCTACTTGGGGCCTCAATCTCATTATGAAAATAAACCCAACATCTTTAGATGGCCATAAACACATTTTAACTACTACTAATTACTTTACTAAGTGGATTGAGGCTATTCCTTTGACTTACATTACCAAGAAGTAGATAGAAAAATTCATTCATTACCATATCATCTATTGATATAGCATACCAGCTCACATTATATCTGATTATGATCGATCCTTTATAAATAGAGATGTAAAAGACATTTGAGGAAAATTCAAAATCAATCACAAGAAATCCACACCATATAACTTGTAAGGCAACAGACAAGCTGAGGCATCAAATAAGACCATTGAAGCCATTTTAAAGAAGATTATCAATGATGTTGGTCGTAATTGACACTTATAAAAATTTTCTTCCCTCTGGGCTTATCAAACTAGTCATCAAATACCCACAAGAGCCACTCCATACTCCCCTATTTAAGGCATAGAACTTATAATCCTGATTGAGATCGAGATGCCTTCGTTGTGAGTTTATTTAGATCATATTGAAGATAATGAAGAATGTAGAGTCTCAAGGTTTCAATAACTAAAAATTATTGATGGTAAGCATTGGCTACCCTAGAAAACTTGTAAGCATATCAAAATAGATTATAGAGAAGTTACAATAAGCACATTCTCCCTCAAGAGTTTAAAATTGGTGATTTGGTCTTGAAACAGAACTAAAAGAACACAAATGTTGAACATAAGAAAAAGGGTAAGTTCCAACCCAATTAGCTTGGACCTTATGTAATCAAAGCAAATTATGGATCAAGGGTATATCGACTGGCTACTCCAAATGGTGAAGAACTTCTAGAGCCCATTAACATTGTGTACCTTAAGAGGTTATACACTTGACAGCTTCAAAGCATTATCTACAAGACCCCTTACTTTGGGGTAACTTGTGCTAAAGTATTTTATCCTACCATTATATCCTAGATCATCCTCTCATGGACCATATTCATTTTAACCTACCCTAGACCATTATTTTGAGAACCAAATTATTTTCATGACTCTATATAGTGAAAGCTTTGGACTATTGGCACTTTGAACACATTTTATATCACCCTAGACCATTCTCTTTTGGACACTATTCATTATGGACCATTCTCTTCAAGAACCACATTCTTTTCATGTCTTGGGCCATTGTAACTTAAACACTTTTATTCCTTGACCAATTATGATCTTAGTTATGACTCATAGGCATTATGAACACATTTGATGCTATTTTTATAAAGCAAGTTAGCAGGAACAGTATTTTATAGCTTCTTCTACATACAAGTGAACATAGATACCATAGCATATGGTTTTTGCCTGCTATATGGTTCTTCAAATTTTATCTTATATTGCACATTGCTATATTTATTTATTTCTTGTTTGGTAGGCATTATTGCCTTATCAGTACCTTGCTCTCATCTATTTACAACCAACTTAAATTTTATTAGAACTTTTACTCTTAGAAGAGAAACTCTTTGATTAGTTGATTCCCCATTTTGTACATATTTTATCCCCAAAACACCAAAAATATTAGAAAACAATCCATAAAATAACAAAAACATTATTGTCCCCCAAAAAAATGTCACTCATTTTTAGGACAACATATAAGTTATTTTGGTCTTACAAAGACCAAAATATCTCTTCTCATCTCAAAAAATTATTCTAAGCTTACAAAATTGGGAATTATTCAAGCTTTTTCAGTCAAAGGACTAATGGTTCAACAAGTTCAAAGGCTTTTACAGGGAGTTTCAATCAAAAGAATCAATTTCCAACACTTAGTCATTTTTGGGATTGGTTCAGCGCCTTGCTTCAATCAAAAATGTCCATCGAAATTGGGAATTATTCAAGCTTTTTCAGTCAAAGGACTAATGGTTCAACAAGTTCAAAGGCTTTTACAGGGAGTTTCAATCAAAAGAATCAATTTCCAACACTTAGTCATTTTTGGGATTGGTTCAGCGCCTTGCTTCAATCAAAAATGTCCATCGGCAAGCATCTAAGCAAGGATCCAACCATTGAACCTTGAACCATTCTAGTTCATCGGGTTCAACAAGTTCAAAGGTTCAATGTCAATGGCAAGAGTTAAGCACTTCATCAAGGTTCAACGGGTTCAAGGTTCAACAGGTTCCACACGTTTGGTTTAACAAAGATCAAAAGGACTTAGCCTAAACAAGGGAATGAACCATTGAATGCTGAACCAAAGTTGGTTCAATCAGTCGGTTCAAGCGACAAAGTTCAAGGAGTGCCCCAAGAGTCAAAGACACATGTGCCCTTGTGAAGGGAATTCTCATGGAAAAAAGTGACCAAGGCAAAGAAATGGATCAAGACAAAAGCCTGATAGAATCCTTTAGATGCTGCCAAGTGTCATCTCCTGAGCCTCATTTCACTTTGATTCTAAGAGCCATGGAAGTCGCCACGTATCCTTTATAAGTTAAGCGGAACATGCCAAGTGGCATCATCTACATGAATCCAAATGAGTTCCGCATAGTTCTATAGTGTTTCAAAAATGTGACGAATGCCGTCACATGTCCTTCATCAAAGTCAAAATGGATGTTGCCACATGTCATCCATTGAGACATAGTATCAAAGCAGTGGAACCTGCCACATGTCTCTCATCAAATGCAGCAAAAGCTGCCACATGTCATCTTCCATGAGAAACTAATATAAGTCCCAAAGACTTTTCAAAGGCAGCTAAAAGCTCAGTGGAAGCTGCCACATGTCATCTTCTGTGAGAAACTAATATAAGTCTCGAAGAATTTCAAAGGTAGTTAAAATCTCAGCGAAAGCCGCCACGTGTCATCCTTTGTAGGATTCTCAAGAGGCAAGCAAAAGCTTCCACATTTTCTGTTGTAACTCCGTGGAGAGCGACACATGTCTACATCCATGATTCTGAATTTTTAATAGGTTTCAAAGCCTCTATCAATAAACATTTCTCAAAGATGCTACAAAACATGCCACGTGTCCCTTGCAAAAGTTTGGCAGAAGCTGACAAGTGTCAATCTCCATAATTTCCCCCTCCTGCTTCTTATTTTCATAAAGACTATGGTGGACCCCCAATGGGTTGCTATAGAAAAGTGGAACATGCCATGTGTCATCATCTGCCTGACTCTCCAAAGATAAGCGGAAGCTACCACCTATTCATTTATAACTTTGTGGAGAGCGACACGTGTCTATGTCTGAGTTTTGAACAAGTTTATAGGCTTCTCTTAAGCATTTTTCAAAGCGCATCAAAGACTGCCACGTGTCATCTTCCACCAAACACATAAAAAATGTTTCTAAAGCCTCTAATAGTAGCGAAAGCTACTACGTGTCCCAACCTGATTCTAAGCAGATGCTGCCACATGTCAATTTTTCAGTGAAAAGTGACCAAAGAATAGAGAGGCAATATAAAGACCCGATTCAATAGCCAAAAAAAGAGGAATGATGAAGAAAAGAACTAGAAATATCCATGCATGAGATATGTTTCAAATGATGGTAGACCCAAGGATGCCAAGTTGGTGGTAATAAAGTGTTTGTTGATTTTTGTAGACTTAAGTGTGAGAGCCCTAATCATTGCGAAGTGGAGGAAACAACATGAAAGATCTGGAGTATCAACATCGTGTTTAGATCCGATAGACCTCTTGAACCTAGAAATGTGGATACATATTTCTCGAGCCTTTAAAAGACATGACTTGTTCGAGAATAAAGGCAAAGTGAACAACGGTGCAATCAAGAGAGGGAACTAAGAGGATTGTCCAATTCTAGGGGATGACAACCGAGTTAAAATATAGAACTGAAAGTGCATTCAAAGCATTGCATGCATAGCATGAGCTGTTCCATGGGATAAACGCTCCAAACCTCTCTTGACCTCTATATATTGTAATCTCTCTGATTGTTTTAGGGATGATCTTTCCTACCATAGAAGCAAAAACTTTGACCAAATTGAAAGGCATTTACTAAGACTTTGAGCTCAGATTGTTAATCATTTTTTTTCATTTGAATAAGAAAGCAAGTGACCTTTTCAGAGTTTTTGCTAGAAATAGCTTGTGTTATTTAGGGAATTGTTTGTATGTCTTTTTTTTAGAAGCGTTCTTGTTTATTTGATCTAACAAGCAAAATTAGTAGAAGTGGTTAGGAAGGTGTCCTGAAGACCAACTGTGGGATGACTTTGTGCCCCCACAAGTACCTTTAGTGTGTTTGTATTTTATTTTTCTTGTGTAAAGGACCTTGGGATGACTTTGTGCCCCCATTGTTCTTTGTATCTCTCTCTTGGGCAGTTAAGGTGGAGACTTTGTGCTACATCTTATATTGCTAGTTACTTTGTACTTTGGTTACCGATTACTTGTTCCTTGAAAGGACTCCTGCTATTTCTTGCAAGAATACTTCTGAAAGAAGAGAAGTGCCTTAAGTGTTTCCTAGGATTTCTCCTCTGTTTGTTAGCATCATCTCTGAAAAAAGAGAGATGGATGGTTTGTCCTACCCTTGTGTCTTATTTTTTGCTTATATATATATATATATATATATATATATATATATATATATATATATATATATATATATATATATATATATATATATATATATATATATAGCTATGTATACTTGATAGGGAACCTCCCCTTGATGAGAGGAGAGATTTATCCCCTTTTGGTGTAGTAAACCTACACATCTGGCCGATCAATCTCCCTATTGTTGTGGTGATAGGACTTATTTTGCTCACCAGTTAGCTGGTCAACAAAATATTCACCCAACAATTTTTGGCAATTCTGCTGGGGAATGTAACCCATTATCATTATAACCCTTATCCATTACAGACTCTAGTGACTCCATTACTTGTCTTACCCATTATCCATTATAGCCTTACCATCTTTCTCCACCTCCATTATTTTATCTGGTTTGTAAAACCAGAGCTGCTGGAAAAGAGTGCACAGTCTGAAGCCTCAAGCTGAAGCTGAGCCAGTCCTTTTCCATTTTTGTTTTGTAATCTGGCCACTCCATCCAGATTTGTTATCTCTATTTTTCTTAAATTAAATCATGGCAGTTCGAGGCCCTTGGGGTAACTCTTTTGGCCCACTCAACTTGACTCCATCTCCGCATGAACTCCCACGTAGTTCAAGAAAGAATTTCCCCAAATTCTTTGGTGATGGAATAGTTCACCTTGATAAACACATTACAACCTTCAGCATAGCCTGTGCTGTTATAGGGGTGGAATTTGAAGACGTGGTAGTCAGGCTTTTTGTGGAGACACCACAAGGTGTTGCTACAGGCTGGTTCTACCATCTACAAGTTGGATCAGTGACTAACTAGGATACACTTAAAGCCAAGTTTGAATCAAGATTCAAGCTCGTAGAAGATGCACATGCCTTGCTAGCCTAGCTCACTCAGATGAAGAAAGAGCCTCATGAGCCTATGAGGGATTTCATAGCCAAATTTGACAAACTGAGGAATAGAATTCCTATAATTGCTCGACCTACAGTTGAGAATCTCAAATGCTTCTTCATTAATTCTTAGTTACTTAAAGTAAGTTTTCTTTTGAGACATGTTGGTCAAATAAATCTTGATACAGCCCAACTTTTGGCCACTGAGGTAGAAGATGATCTCATCTTAGTAGGGAAGATAAGAAGAGATTCAAACAGAAATAGATCCTCTTCATCTTTTGAATATTCACCCATAGTCACCACTGACCCAATGGTACAAAAGATGGCAAATGAATTGCTAGCCTTAAAAAGGCAAATGGCACAAAGTATGTCTTTTGCTCCTCTATATAAAGATATACCAAGGAGGACATTCCCTAATCAGCCATATCAAGGAAACACTACAAGAAGTCAAGGGCAACAAAATCGTCTTCCTCCCCCATAGAGGAATCCTGCCCTTGAAGCACCTCCAACAAACTCGATAGTTGGATATCTAGAAATAGAGCATGTTTCCTATTTTCAACCTAAGTTAGAGCAAGAAAATGGCATTGATCTCTTCAGGGAGGATCTAGAAGAATCAATTGGCGACTCCCACATTAGTTTCCTAAATTACCAGGATGAACCCAGAAGTGAAGGTGAAGCAATCAAAGGATCATACACTATATTCACCATGTTCGAGAATCAGTCAATACAACAAGCTGACAAAGAGAAAATAGAAAAGTGACTCCAACTAGCAATTTCAATTGCTGAGCAGAGAACCCCTCTTCTTTTTTAGTCAAAGGACCCGGTGATTACCAAAGAAGTAAATACATCAAACATCTATGCACCGTCGACTTCAACTTCGTAGATCAGTCCTCCCCCTCTCAAAAATCAAAATGATGAACTCCCATCCTCTCTTCCAAATTCATCTTAGTAATTTTCCATGATTGATCATGTCAAGGAATCCAAAATTCAAATGACTGAGTTTGAATCCCTACAAGTCAATCCTAAGCAATTGGATGTTGATGGAGAACCAAGTGTGGACCTATTTGAGGCAAAAATTGTGGTCACCCAAACATTAGCCCCTGCAACCCAAATTCTATTTGAGCCTTCAGGCAGGGGTAATTACTTTTTGACCATAGATGATGCTCCTGTCTCAGCTGATGAAATTCCTATAGCTGGCAATCCAAGATTTGATTCAAACAAGGCATCAGAAGAATTAGTAGGGTATAGTACAAATCAAAAAAGATCTTCCATCTCTAATGAAGAGAAATTTGATAGAAGACCAACTTCTGATGATGCTTGGATCTTGGAATTTGATGGCAGCATTTCTTCCATAGCTGGATACAGATCTCTATTGCTCAGATTGAACACTGCTCAGGGTGAAGAGGTCAAACTCCTTCACATCAAAGGAGATGCTAAGCTGATGGTTTGTCAGGGGTCTGATGTAGACAATCTAATCATATGTTGGACTAGATTAGTAGAATAGCAAGTTATGATGGTGGACCATACTGCTGCAAATCAAAATTAGGCAAAATAACCTTTCGTATGGAGAGCAAGGAGTTATGGTTTTTAATTTGAAGACCATGTCCTGCCATGGAACAAGAAGAAGAAAAAGCCAAGAGGAAGACATAGAAAATTGGTTTTTTGGTGGAGAACTCCATTCACCCATCACCATTTTTGGGGAAAAAATGTCTTCTTGCTGGTTTACCAAGATGGCACACTCTTTTCTCTGCCTCACAATGGGCAAAATCTGAAACACTTCAACTCTTGAAGTATCAAATCATTACATCTGTATATATGTATATTTTTATAGTTTTTAATTCTATTTTTTTTTGTTTGTTTCTATTTTTGATGCCTTTCATATCTAGGTAGCATGACTCCGTAGCCCAATGGCACACTTCAAGGCACTGAAGATCTACTCCCCTCAGTTGCTCCAAGTTCTCATTTGAAGGAAGTTCCCCAACAAGAGCCAGCTATTGTCCTCCAAAAAAATGTCACTCATTTTTAGGACAACATATAAGTTATTTTGGTATTGTAAAGACCAAAATATCACTTCTCATTTCAAAAAATTGTTCTAAGCTTTCAAAATTGGGAATTATTCAAGCTTTTTTAGTCAAAGGACTAATGGTTCAACAAGTTCAAAGGCTTCTACAAGGAGGTTCAATCAAAAGAATAAATTTCCAACACTTAGTCATTTTTGGGATTAGTTCAGCGCCTTGCTTCAATCAAAAATGTCCATCGGCAAGCATCTAAGCAAGGATCCAACCATTGAACCATTGAACCTTGAACCATTTTGGTTCAACGGTTCAACAAGTTCAAAGGTTCAACGTCATTGGCAAGAGTTAAGTGCTTCATCAAGGTTCAATGGGTTCAAGGTTCAACAGGTTCCACACATTTGGTTTAACAAAGATCAAAAGGACTTAGCCAAAATAAGGGAATGAACCATTGAACGTTGAACCAAAGTTGGTTCAATCGGTCGGTTCAAGCGACAAAGTTCAAAGGAGTGCCCCAAGAGTTAAAGACACAAGTGCCCTTGCGAAGGGAATTCTCATGCCAAAAAGTGACCAAGGCAAACAAATGGACCAAGACAAAAGCCTGATAGAATCCCATAGATGCTACCAAGTGTTGTCTCCTAAGCCTCATTTCACTTTGATTCTAAGAGCTACGAAATTTGCCACATATCCTTTGTAAGTTAAGCGAAAGATGCCAAGTGGCATCATCTGCATGAATCCAAATGAGTTCTACATAGTTCTATAGTGTTTCTAAAATGTGACGGATGCCACCACGTGTCCTTCATCATAGCCACAGTAGATGTTGCCACGTGTCATCCATTGAGACATCGTATCAAAGCAGTGGAACCTGCCACATGTCTCTCATCAAATGCAGTGAAATTTGCCATGTGTCATCTTTTGTGAGAAACTAATATAAGTCTCGAAGACTTTTCAAAGGTAGCTAAAAGCTCAGTGGAAGCCACCACGTGTCATCTTTCATGAGAAACTAATATAAGTCCCAAAGACTTTTCAAAGGCAGATAAAAGCTCAATGGAAGCCGCCATGTGTCATCCTCCACAGGATTCTCAAGAGGCAAGCGAAACCTGCCACCTTTTCCATTGTAACTTCATGGAGAGCGACACATGTTTGCATCCATGATTCTAAATTTCTAATAGGTTTCAAAGCCTCTATCAATAAACATTTCTCAAAGAAGCCATAGAACATGCCACGTGTCCCTTTCAAAATTTTGGCGGAAGTCGACAAGTGTTAATTTTTGCAATTTCTCCCTCTTGCTTCTTATTTTCATAAAGACTGTGGTGGACCCCCAGTGGGCTGCCATAGAAAAGTGGAACGTGCCATGTGTCATCATCCACCTGACTCTCCAAAGATAAGTAGAAGCTGCCACCTATTCATTTATAACTCTGCAAAAAGTGAAATGTGTCTGCATCTGAGTTTTGAACAAGTTTATAAGCTTCTCCTAAGCATTTTTTAAAGCACATCAAAGACCGCCACATGTCATCTTCTGTCAAAGACATAAAAAATATTTCTAAAGCCTCTAATAGAGTGGAAGTTGTCGCGTGTCCTCACCTAATTCTAAGTGGATGCTACCACGTGTCAATTTTTTAGTGGAAAGCAACCAAAGAATAGAGAGGCAATTTAAGGTCCTGATTCAATAGCCAAAAAAGGAGGAACGATGAAGAAAAGAACTAGAAATATCCATGCATGAGATATGTTTCAAATGGTGATAGACCTGAGGATGCCAAATTGGTGGTAATGAAGTGTCTGTTGATTTTTGTAGACTTAAGTGCGAGAGCCCTAATCACTGCAAAGTGGAGGAAACAACATGAAAGATATAGAGTATCAACACCGTGTTTAGATTCGATAGACCTCTTGAACCTAGAAATGTGGATATGGATTTATCGAGCCTTTAAAAGACATGACTTGTTTGGGAATAAAGGCAAAGTGAACAATGATGCAATCAAGAGAGGGAACTAAGAGGATCGTCCAGTTCTAGGGGATGACAGTCGAGTTAAAATATAGAACTGAAAGTGCATTCAAAGCATTGCATGTGCAGCATGAGCTGTTCCATGGGATAAACATGCCAAACCTCTCTCAACCTCTATATATTGTAATCTCTTTGATTGTTTTAGAGATGATCTCTTCCTACCATAGAAGCAAAAACTCTGCCCAAATTGAAAGGAATTTACTGAGACTTTGAGCTCAGATTATTAATCATTTTTCTTCATTTGAATAAGAAAGCAAGTGACCTTTTCAAACTTTGTGTTGGAAATAGCCTGTGTTATTTAGGGAATTGTTCGTATGTCTTTTTCCTAGAAGCATTCTTGTTTATTTGATCTAACAAGCAGAACTAGTAGAAGTGGTTAGGAAGGTGTCCTAAAGACCAACTATGGGATGACTTTGTGCCCCCATAAGTACCTTCAGTGTGTTTGTATTTTCTTTTTCTTGTGTAAATGACCTTGGGATGACTTTGTGCCCCTATTGTTCTTTTTATCTCTCTCTTGGGCAGTTAAGGTGGAGACTTTGTGATACATCTTATATTGCTAGTTACTTTTTACTTTGGTTACCAGTTACTTGTTCCTTGAAAGGACTCCTATTGTTTCCTGCAAGAATACTTCTGAAAGAAGAGAAGTGCCTTCAGTGTTTCCTAGGATTTCTCCTCTATTTGTTAGCATCATCTCTAAAAAAAGAGAGATGGATGGTTTGTCTTACCCTTGTGTCTTATTTTCTGTTTATATATATATATATATATATATATATATATATATATATATATATATATATATATATATATATATATATATATATATATATATATATATATATATATAGCTCCATATACTTGATAGGAAACCTCCCCTTGATGAGAGGAGAGATTTATCCCCTTTTGATGTAGTAAACCTACACATCTAGCTGATCAATCTCCCTATTGATGTGGTGATAGGACCTATTTTGCTCACCAGTTAGCTGGTCAACAAAATATTCACCCAACAAACATTATCTTACACTTTTATATATTTTTATCTCCACATTTTTGCCATTTTGCAAGCAATTATCCCACGCACTTTCCATTTTTCAAGACCATTTCTGATTTAAATGCTCTCATTTTTTTATGAGAAACCTGAGCCACACTCTCAGCATTTTACAAGCAAAATAACCCATCATCACTTGGGGGAAACTTTGTTTCCACTGTATCCAATTGTCTTCTGATCATTTTTCTTATACCATGTCTTTACTATTAAGCAAGGCTTGTTTTTAGTCATCCTACTTACCACTTTGTGATCTTGGTTCCTTTGGTTCTTCACACACTTTTCATGAGAGGATTCCAATCTAGTTTTAACATTTTTAGAATATTGTGTTGAATCTATGGAAGTAGTGTGACATTTGATTTGGCAAGTTATCTTTTATTAATTATGTTATCTGGATTGATGATTATAACCACCTATGGGCAAATCAGTATTGTATTTGGTACCCATAATTATAACCACCTTTAGGAAAATTAGAATTATGATATTGTTTCCTCATTATAATTGGCTATGGGAAAATTAGGTACAATGCCTTTTTATCATTCATTACAACATCATCTGGTAATTACTATTATCATTTGCCTTTATTTGTGAACTTCTTATGACCTGGTTAGTTTTTCATCACCTTTTATGTAGGTATAATTATTGTGACTTGAGGTTCTAATGAGATTATGTAGGTTGTGCTCGATTCATGTTGAGTTCAACTCAGTCCCCCATTTTCATATGCTCTCACCATCTTGCGAGCATTATAAGTTGGTACGTTCTTGCCATTTCACGAGCTAGACCATTTTATATCTCTTAATTCTCAATTGAGTTAAGATACTTCAAAAATTCCAAAAACATTTGTTAAATAATTTAGCACCTTGATTATTGTTTGCTTGTTTGGTCTTTTGATTTATTGTTTGGTCTTTCGTTGTTTGTTTTTCCAAGTGAATCTTGATGGTCCACATGAATCTTGGTTATTTTAGATCTCAAGTTGTTAAAATGTTCTTGTTTGGTTTTTGTACATTCATGTTCCTGCTTAAGTCTTGATTGTTCATATCTTGATTTTACATTGGGTTCATTTATGTTTTCTTTTTATTTGTCTTTGTTTTTTATTTAAATGTAAATGATTGTAACTTTGGTATTGGTAATTCTTATCATTATTTTTATTTATAAACATTCACATTTGAACCAACTCTGTGTAATTGAAATACAATGTCATTATGAGTTCTTCATACTTATGATACATAATTTCATTTTGATATAACAAGCACTTTATACTTTGATTCCAAGTCTCGGCATCGATGTAGCTATGATGAACAGCTCTCAAGAACACCAATAAAACTAGGCACCAATGGATTATCTCACGCCTGACTCTATGCAAGATGTGCATCTCTTGACATACATTACGATTCTAATCAAACACTGGTCATTTTTCTTCATCCCTTATTCCATTCTCTCCCACTTTTGGGTGAACTAAATTAGATTGAGGTCCTTTTGGACTATGTAGGCAGTGCTTAGATACATGACATATCTCAAGTTAGCTCAGCCATGTTTATTCTTCTTTTCATCTCTTTCATCACTTTGTGCAACCTTGTATGCCTGGTTGTTTGTGACTTATTTAGTCATTAGACCATCGTATCTATGTTTACACCCACTCATATTTAATATATATAATAGATTATATCCTTGAGCTATTGCTTGTCAATTTACCCTAACAGGGCAAAACATTTGAACCAACCATTGAATCAAATCATCCCTATAGGGACAAACCATTCTTTATTAGTGATCAAAATCAACCCTACTAGGGCAAAATTGTTTCTCACATGATCATATTTGCTCTAATGGATCACATTATTACTTATTATATCTTTAGAGACAACATTCTCCTGTTTCATATAATTCCAAGCTCTATGGGCTTTTGCTCTCATTCTGATAATATTTTAGTTTGAAAATTTTCTTAAGATTGATCAGTTTTGAAGCACGTAGCTTGCACCCTAGCTTTGGATATTTTCAAAGTGTGTCTCTTCTATTTTTAGAATGTATCCTTCCCATTCCCCCCATCTTTAGGACCCATTTTACTCTAATTATATTTTAATCATTGATGGATTCAACGTGTGCAAGAATTAGCTCCTCTACATTTAATTTTTTCCATGAGTTAATCTCACTCTTTATCTCATTTTGAGAGTCCATCCTTCTCTTTCATCCCTATATGTCCTCTCAAGAGGGAATCATGGGTCATTTTCTTCCAATTTCTCCTTGACAACTCTTTTCTTTGAAAAGATGTTGCTTCACTAAATGTCTCACTATGCTTTTTCAAATAGGGTAAAAATGTAGACATCCAATTCTTAACACCATTGTGTTGCAATTATCAATCTTACTTGAAATTTGTGAAAATGCATAATTTGGGCCAAAATCACTTAAACGCGCTAAATAGATCGAGCTTGTCATAAACAAGTATTGATTTATGTTAATAATCCCTAAATGGGACAATGTATTTTATATGATTATTAGTTTTTATCAAATCATTTCGAGTCAAAATGATGAAAATGTATTTTGGTGCTCTGGATCACTTTTTTATTCTAATTTGGAATCACACCACACATACATGTGAAATTTTATGTCGATAACATCCTAAATGGGATAATGATTTGTATGCAACTAACATCGTCTTCTAATTCCTTTCCAGTTAAATTATGACCCAGTAATATGACTTTTTGACCAGTTTGATTAATAGAGTGCACCAATTTCCAAAGAATTACTTAAATATTGATTAATCATACTTAGGCAACTTAAAAAAATTATGAGCTTAAGTAAAAATTTCATGGAAGTTATTGAATATTTCTTTATTGAAAATTAATTCCTATTAACTGCATCATCAAATGACATGATCAATGGGGTGTCATCCATAAGTCATAAATGTAACAAATATCAGGATTATGACTTCCCATGCTTATTTAATGCCCCTTCCTCTCAAATATTTATAGATATTATTTACATAATTTGATTAATTTATAGCCATACATCTTGATCTTGAGATAGACGATCATGGTTGATCCTGATCAATTTGAAAAATCTATAAATAGGAGGGCCAAGACCACTTTGATTAAACTTAATTTTGTATAAACTTATAATGTAGGATTCTCTCCAAAACCTTTCTTTGTGTTGATTATTATGATTTATTTGTAATAGGATAGCTTCATTTATAGGCATAGAATTGATTTTCATATCATGAACCTAGATTATACTCAGCATTTTTGAGATGGTGGAGGAGCTTTCCTTGCACCATTATTGAAGACTTGAGCATCAAATCAAGTGAAAAAACACATTTTGAGCCACATATGGATGGTGGGGTGCTCATGGGAAGGTAATATATGTTTGCTTTCTTTTATTGAATTCTTAATTATCATTTGCATACCCTGTTGAATAAGTTGGCATAGATTGTTAGTTTTTTATGCATTTTTTATGTTTTTCATGACTAATGCTTGATCTAACCATCTTTGTAATCCATCTCTACAATATATACATAAAATTATTGAAAATTACAATGTATAAAACCTTTTGAAGATAGTTATTTCTAATTTGAGGGATATTACTATGATGGATAATTATGCTATAGCTATGAAGTTGGTATGTGTTGGAGATGATGGTGCAACAGTAATACAAAAGAAAAAAATAGTTTGTGTGTTTGAATAAAGATAGCAGTTGCCCCATTTATTATTTCAATTCATTGCATGACCCATAGAATGAATATTGCATACAAAAATGTAAGCACGTTTGAAAATGTCACAAAAGTGGAGGAACTTATCCATGATTTACACGTTTATATGTCAAGCTGTTCAAAAACATTTTTAAAATTTCAAAAATTTACAATTGGGGTTATCAATGGTAAAAAGCTTCTAAAAGATATTGATGCAAGATGGATTTCCATGTATGAGCCTGCATGCATAATTTTTTAAGAATATCCATCACTGACAAGTTTTCTGTTTAAATATCATATGGTAGTCGATAAGGCAAAAAAAAATTTGTACCATTTAATAGATTTGGAAATATTTTTGACACTATGTGGTATTCTCCCAACGTTGAATGAAATAAATTATTTGATGAAAAATGCTTAAGAGAGATCAATATATATTGTAGACTTCATACATTTGAGAAAATGGGTTTATCAATCTCTTGATGTTTTATACTTGGGTCAAGATCCTTTTAAGCTACTTGTTTTTGCTAGTTGACAAACTTTAACAGATATTAAGGATCCAAAATCCTATTTTAAATTCAATATTAATGATCATCTTTGTATCTTTATTAATGGAAATGAAATACCATTCCACACATTCTAAAAATGAGTTGATATAACAGGATCAAAAATTAAAGAAGTCTATGTAACATGTATTCTTTATGAAATTGTTATACTTGAAACACGGATAAAATTGAGAAAGATAAAGGATAGCTTGCTTATGTAAATTGGAAAATGTTTTCGAAATGATGAGTTTTTTGAAGCCATGGCAGTGGTGAATCCCATATTTTAGAGAGTTGAGGATGGTAAAGAACAAATCAGTAATTTATTTCTCAAATACATGGGCACTTTCATTAAACATTTTTTTAAGTATGTAAATAGCAATGGATTTGAAATTCTAGGTATTTTGCAAAAAAAATTACTTACAACACAATCTATCCATTTCAGATTCACAATGATTGATCAATATAAGTGTCTAAATGAGCCATCTGAAAATGGTGTTATTACAAGGCAATGGAAAAAATTATATTCCAGAACCATCCCACAAGAATATAATAGTGAATATTTTTGATTATATGAAGTCTGCGAAATAATGATTTTGGGCTCTGTGGAAGATGAAAGAGTCTTTAGTGCATTATATTTTTATTAAATCAAAAATTCTTAACAAATTGGACAAAATCTAGACACATGTTTGAGATTGTGTTTTGCATTATCCAATGGATGCATTTCCCTATGGTAGAGCTCTTAAAATTTTAAATTCACTCAATCAAAGAAGATGAGTTACTAATAAAGTAAATGACGTAACTAATCCAAATATTGAGACTATATATGCATCAGATATAGTACATACAAATGACAATTATGAAGAACGAGCTACTCAAAAACTATTTCAGCTACCTAAATTTTAGTGTGTATCTTTCAACTTTCAATTTTACAATTGATTTTTTATATTATCATTTGTATCAAAAATCACTGAAACATTATTATTATGTAAATTTCAATACTTCATAAATTATGTTATTGTATTATTTTAAAATGGTTTTACGTCATGTTGCAATTGTTTAAAATTCAAGCTTTGTTAAACAATATATTTAGGTTATATGTATGGAAAATATTTATTTTACACTTTGTTTTCGATATGAGGTGATTATTTCATGTAATTTTGAATACCATACATCAATGAATTATGCTCTTATCACTATACATCTTAAGCAATAAATTTATAATATAATAAAAAACTTGTTATAGATAAAATGCACTGAATAAAATAGAAAAATAGACTTATATTTAACTTGCAAAGTTTAATTTACAATATAAATGGTTTAATTTCAACATATATATATATATATATATATATATATATATATATATATATATATATATATATATATATATATATATATATATATATATATATATATATATATATAACATTAAAATCAACATTTTGGATATCCCATTTGCATTAAAGAGAAAAATACATGTAGTGAATAGATATCATTCAATATGAGTTCCAGCTTGTTCTTGAGAAGCAGATGATGTTGCCTCAGCTTCCCCTTTCATTGAATTAAATTGTAAGACACCTTCTCGAACAAGATCATCGGCTGTAACATTAATATTTGCAAGTATTGTCCTTTCTTCGTGCACTACATCTCCTACCAATAGTATAGAGGGATTTGCATCTATTTTCTCCTTCACAATAACTTATATATCCATGTCATATTCTTTGATGATTTTCCTCAGTGTATTGTTTTATTTGTTTAGTATGACAAGTTTTTCCTTCCATTCAATTACTGTATTTAAGTTTTTATACTCTTTTCCCAGATGAATATTAAGTGCTTGTGTTTCATTCTTTAGGTTGTTATCTTTTGACTATAATTTTGAAAATAAAGTGGGTCAGATAAAAATTATAAGTGTGATTAAAAAAGGATTAAAAACTTATTACTTACCAAAGCTTTATCTCTTTCTGCATTGGTAAGTCAGTAAAATTTTTAATCTCTTGCCCATTTTTTTTAGTATGTCTATGCCTTTGCATTCAAATTTTCCAATCTTTTTATCATAACATCTAAAACATTATCATTAGAGAGATTTGCCACTATAATTGATCCTAACTCAGCGTAATGTTAAGCACGGGATATACTGAGAGGGCGGCTGAATCAGTATATCATATATCTTATAAAAAAATTTCTTAATCAAATTTCACTTAACCAAACATTCAAGATATGCAATAAAACTGAAACAATAAACACCACACAAGATAGAGAGAGACACCATATTTAACATGGAAACTCAATGTGGGAAAAACCATGAAGAACAATCTCAAGTATATGAATGAGCACCAACTCAAACAATATTCACAAGCACCAACTTGCAAGAGCACCAACCCTTTTGCTGAGCACCAACACAACAACAATTCATGAGCACCAACCCACAGGGGTACCAAGCTCTTTGTTGAGCACCAACACAGCAACAATTCATGAGCACCAATCTCTTTGTGTATAACACACAACTATCTCTCAATGTTGCTATCTCAACAAATGATAATTCATTACAATATCTCTTTCCTCTCTCACCTTTGCTCTTCTAAGCTAGATATAACAAATACAAATCATACTCATCTCTCCCATTGTTGTTCTAAGCTAGATATTACTATATCAAATCAAACTCTATATCCCCCTTTAAAAATGGCTTCTCAAGCCTTTATTTATAGCTTTCCAAATGACCTTTGGCCTTCCCCTTTGTGACCCTTCAATCCCCATGGAAAATGGTGTCAAACTTGCATGACCCTTTGTATCCTTGCATTTGAAAAGTCATGTGGTGACCTTTCATGAGAAAAAGCATCCTTCCCTCTTTTGTCTTTACCTTGGTGACTTTTCGTATTCCTCAAAGTGTCCCTTCATGATAAATTGTGCCCTTCCTCTTTTGTCTTCACTTGGTGACTCTTGAAATTCCCCAAGATGACTCTTCATGGAAAATGCGTCCCATTATTCTTTTGTCTTTACCCCGTGACTCTTTGACTTCTCTATGGGCCCTTCTTTTGTCTCATATGCAACCAAAAATATATTCATTAATATTAAATAAATATTAACACACATTAGATAAGATATAACTATTAAAAACATCATTAAATGTAATGGGGCCTTTATCACTAATAATGCTAGACCTTTGACATCAATGACAATATTTCTAGCAATCTCCCCCTTTGTCATTAATGGCAACCTCAATTCTAAAACTACCACAACTTGAAACCTACATATACTATGATCTGAAAACATATAGTAACTCCCTCTTATTGTAGTAACCTGTACATATTCCTTGTACCTATTTCTGCACCTATACCTATTATTCTCCCTCTTTGACATCAATGGAAAAAGGCCTATCTGGAGCTAACACTTAGATCCCCCTCAACTAATGCTGAACCTCAATGGAAATAAGTAATATAAATTACTCCCAACTCCTCTTGTAGATCTTTGAATGTGTCCTTTGATCGTGCCTTTGAGAAGATATCTAATAATACATATAAATTGTTGTCTATCTTTTGAGCATTTGCAATCAACTCATTTGAATCTTTTCTTCTAATCTCACAACCTTCTGCATAAAACTTTAATGTGTATCCCTGATCACATATTTGACTAACACTCAATAGATTATGCTTAAGACCTTTTACATACAAAACATTATTAGTCTTGGTTTTACCATTATCCAAACTCAAAGTACCTTTTCCAGCTATCCTGGTAATGGTTTTATCTCCAAATTTCACTATCCTACCATTGATCTTCTTTAGAGTTTTGAATTTACTCGTGTCTCCTATCATATGCCTCAAACATCTGCTATCAATGAACCATGGCCGATCTTCATTTCTTACATGCAAAGTTGTCTGCACCAACATAGAATCTTTAGGTATTTTCTTCTACCATGAACATGTCTGAACCTTCTTCTTAATGAATGGAGCTTTAAAACTCTTATCCTTATTGACTGACTTGAACACGCTTCTACAGTATTGAGCTATGTGTCTGAAGTTGTTACACTTTTAACATATTATGGCCTCTTCATCAAATATTGATAGAGGAGCAAAAGAGTTGTAGCTTTTGTTTGACTCTACATGATTTTCCTTTTTATTGCTGAAATTGTTAGCTCTTTTCGGACATTCTAATTTCTTGTGACCATATCTATTACAATAAAAATAGCAACTATAAAAATAAGACCTATTTATATATCTCTGACCTGATTGCCTTTTGTAGCTTTATTCCCTCGAACCTTCTTTGTTTGAACTGTCCTATGTATTCTTCACTTCTTCCCTTGTTTCCTCTTTTGTAAGAGCTTCAACATATCTCTTTTTCTTTTCAAATCTGATACCTTTTTTATTTGAATTTGCCTTTTGGCTCTCTAATATCTTATTCAATATGTTAGTGATATCCTCAAATTTTGAATCACTAACTACTTTATCATTGACTATTTTCTCAATGTCTTCTTTTAAAGAGGCAATTTCAATAACATACCTTTCACATTATTTTCTTACTTTTTGAAACTATGTTATCAAACCTTCTTCATTCTTCTTGGATTTTTCTAAGTGTGATGTTAGATCATCAATTATTTCCTTTGACTCCTTTTCATTTTTATCAATCTGACGCTTCAATCTTTGATTCTTCTTTTCAACATCTTTTAACTCTTCTAGGGCACAAATGAGTTCTCCTTCCAGATTCACTTCAACTTCCTCCTCTTCTTCTTCTTGATCATCTGTACTTTTGCTTACAGAGGCATCTTCATGTATGGCCATGAATAAAATCTCTTCTTCTTATAAATCACTGATTCCGCTATCTTCGGCTGAGCTGAGATCTTTAGAATACAAGCTCTTCTTCTCGAATCCATTCTTGAATTTACCTTTAAAATTATTCTTGTATGTAGACTTTCCTTCATCATCATCATTACCCTTATTTGGGCATTTAGCTAAAAAATGTCCAATCTTTCCATAATTAAAACATTTAAATGGTAATTTTCCTTGATATTTACCTGTTCCCCTTTTTGGCTTGCAAATGAAAAGAGCTCCATTGTCATCTTCATCATCATTGAAACTATCACTTGATTCTTGAATCTTAGCTTTCTCTTTCTTTTATATCTTGAAAGCCGCTTCTCTCTTTGAGGGTTTATCTTGTTTACTCTGCATCTTATATGCCGTGAGTATACCATGAAGTTCATCTATCTTTAGCTTGGCTAAATTCTTTATCTCCTCAATTGTCAAAACCTTTGTATCATATCTCATTGGTAGATATCTCAAAACCTTTTGTATCACCATTGACTCTTCCAACATTTATCCAAGACCTTGAATCTAATTTACTATTTGATCAACTCACAAAAGATAACTTGTTATATCTTCTTCTTCTTCTTCCATCTTCAAACTTTCAAACTATCTTCTAAAAGTCTGAAGCTTAGCTTGTTGAACCTTTCCATCACCTTTGTAAATATTCTCAAATTTTACCTAAGTTTCATGAGCATATTTACATTGCATAACTTTAACAAATTCAGATTCACATAAACCACATAAAATAGCATTTAAAGCTTTAGCATTACATTCACTTGCCTTCTTTTCTACTGGAGTAATTACAAGTGTCTATGGCTCTTCATATTTCTCCACCACTGCTTGCCATATGTCAAATCCAAGTGCCATCAAATAAGTCCTCATTCTTATGCTCCAAAAAGCATAAATCATTCCATCAAACAAAGGGGCCTTTTTTGTAGAAAATCTTTCATGTGATCCAGCCATCATGCTTTCCTGATCTACCTTCAAGCTGTAAAACTTTTTCAAAAGGAACCTACTTTGATACCAATTGTTAAGCACAAGATATACTGAGAGGGGGGTGAATCAGTATATCATATATCTTATAAAACTTTCCCTTAATCAAATTCTACTTAACCAAACATTCAATATATGTAATAAAACTGAAACAATAAACACCACACAAGATAGAGAAAGACACCATATTTAACGTGAAAACTCAATGTGGTAAAAACCATGAAGAATTATCTCAAGTATATGAATGAGAACCAACTCAAACAATATTCGCAAGCACCAATTTGCAGGAGCATTAACCCCTTTGTTGAGCACCAACACAGCAACAATTCATGAGCACCAACCCACAGGGGCACCAACCCCTTTGTTGAGCACCAACCCACAGGAGCACCAACCCCTTTGTGTATACCACACAACTATCTCTCAATGTTGCTATCTCAACAAATGATAATTCATTACAATATCTCTTTCCTCTCTCACCTTTGCTCTTCTAAGCTAGATATAACAAATACAAATCATACTCATCTCTTCCATTTCTCTTCTAAGCTAGATATTACTATATCAAATCAAACTCTATATCCCCCTTTACAAATGGCTTCTCAAACCTTTATTTATAGCTTTCTAAATGACCTTTGGCCTTCCCCCTTTGTGACCCTTCAATCCTCATGAAAAATGGCACCAAACTTGCATGACCCTTCATATCCTTGCATTTGAAATGTCATGTGGTGACCCTTCATGAGCAAAAGTGTCCTTCCCTCTTTTGTCTTTACCTTGGTGACTTTTCATATTCCTCAAAGTGTCCCTTCATGAGAAATTGCACCCTTCCTCTTTTGTCTTCACTTGGTGACTCTTAGAATTCCCCAAGATGACTCTTCATGGGAAAATGCGTCCCATTCTTCTTTTGTCTTTACCCCGTGACTCTTTGACTTCTCCATGGGCCCTTCTTTTGTCTCATATGCAACCAAAAATATATTCATTAATATTAAATAAATATTAACACACATTAGACAAGATATAACTATTACAAACATCATTAAATGCAATGGGGCCTTTATCACCAGTGATGTTAGACCTTTGACATCAATGACAATATTTCCAACACGTAATTCACTAAGACATCAATTTTGGATGGACCATTTTGAGCTAAAGAATATAAAAAAATATCTTTGTGAATGGTTATGATAATGCTCATTAATTTCCTTTACCAAAGCCTTGCCTCAAATCTCCCATTGTTTCAATAATTTCAAATCAGGCTATGCTATGTTATCTAACAAAGCAAAAGCATTATCTATAACAAGATTATTCAATGGAAAGGATATCAATTCATCAAAATATATT
The DNA here is from genome assembly GCA_037957365.1 of Torreya grandis. NCBI lineage: Eukaryota > Viridiplantae > Streptophyta > Pinopsida > Cupressales > Taxaceae > Torreya > Torreya grandis. The sequence continues at coordinate 338,931 of JARHVA010000579.1, read as the reverse complement.
CCTCATCATTGTGTTGCTCAAGTGGTGAACTCGATGAGCCATGTCCAACTATGTTTTAAGGAGCCCAGAATTGGGATCCCTAAATAATATTATGTGCAACAAATTTTTCTATAGGCATCGAATCAATGCCCTCAAGGAAAACATCATCAAGATCAATATCTACAAAATTATCGTGACATTTGTTGCAACAGACACTCCACCCACAGAGAAATTGGGGAACCTTGAAGTTGTTATATGCATTACTCCCCTACTACCTATTGGCATTGATAAATTCTTTCCCAAGTTTGTACAGTGTGGGGTGATGGTGGTGGTGGCATATTACTTCTTAAAGAGCACTACCCTGTAATAGGAAATGCCATCATAAATCAATAAACAGAGTTCATCAAAATTTAAACTAAGTTAAATTGAAGGTCAGAGACGTTAGACTTAGGATCCATACATCAAGTTATCAATATGTTTTACGATGGTGGACATGTTGTAAGACAAAGTGAAGTTTCAATTTCTGTCAAACAATCAAAAATTAAATTTAGCATGTTGAATTTCATGTAATTTTAAAAATAGCATAATTTCAAACATGAAGTCAAACACCTTGAATTGAAGTAAAATGTTGAGCAAGTTCATGGAAAATGTTGCTAATACCGGACGTTATTATGAAATTAAATGAAACATTAATAATTCCAAAAAAATTGTTACATCAAATTTCAATAAACTTTTACATTTTTAAAACCTAGATTCAAGGATGTGCCTAAGGGACCTAGCCGACATGCAGCAACATGTGAGATACATCTTTGCATCTTCTTTTTCATTATCAATGGTGTTGTTGCACCATAATCTATGTCATCACCTCAATCTAAATGAGAATTTCCAAAGCCCTCGGCGATAAGGTATTTGTTTAGTGTGGCTTCTCTTCTCTATTACAAGAAAACAAACAAAATTAATTGGGATCATAACAAGTAAATAACATGAGAATTTTATGACTTAGAAGTAAACTTCAAACATACCTCTAGCTCAATAAGGGCCACAAAATTAGATTTCATTTTTTCATGCAAGATAGTTGGAACAATTGTTCCCTTCAACTCATGATACACCTCAAAATGTTGTCCACAAACTCTGGACAGCCTCTACAGACTCTAGATACCATCTGCGTACTTTGTAAATCATCCACAGAATATGGACATCGTTCACAATTTATAGCTGCTCTCCAAAGACCCAGGATGTCATCCACATAATCTAGATGCTATCTAGAGGGTGATGCATAGGATTCACCTTCCCGATGAAACTACTTTCCTTTCATTTCGTCTCAATTTTGAAATTGACTTTTCAACATTTGTCAAAAATTCACAGAGATTTTTCCTAGAAGCCCTTAAAAAACCCTGTACTGTCAAAAGGAAAACATATAACTTTCAGTTTAAGTCAAAATATGTAATAAAATTTAATCAGATCACCAATAAAATTTAAATATTTTTCATATATATATAAAACTCTAATATTCAAAAATATTATTTTTTATTTTTTTTAATTTAAAATATATAAAATTAAACAAAATGCTAATTTCGTGAATGTTTATTAGTGGTTTAAGTATGATAAAACTTATTGAAGTTTTATTAGTACCTTCCCCATCAGTGACTATTGTATCGGCCTAAGACAACTAATCAAATCTTCCATCATTTTTCAATGTTCGTTTTAAAATAATAATATTTCTAGTTATCATTAAAGGAGGTATAGTCTGTCTGGCAAGGGATGAATCAAAATATTTCAGAGAGTTTATTTTCGTTCCTACCCCTTTCGAAACAGTGTTGAGTTGCATGGGAGTTACGGTGGCTGGATGGAGGACATGTCTGCAGGGGGCGAATGTGGATGGAGACCATGCAGATGCATTCCAAGCAGATACCCTCCATCACTCTCATTTAGTAAAAGATCTGTCTTCATTTCTCTTCACCTCCACTCCTGCCTTCAATTCATGGGCAATAAATCTCGCGTTCAAGCTTTATGTAACAGAAGTCCATCCACAGTGTGTGAGAGAGGCTCCCGTGGAAGGATGGCTCAAAATGTGCAGTTGAGGCGCCCACTCTGTCACCACCAATCCTCTTCCACGCGTGCTATCAATAAAACCATGGCGCAACTCAACAACCCCATGGCCAAGAAGAACACACAGGGATGGGACTTGACTTTCTTTCAAGCCCAATACCAGCTCTTGACCGGTTAGATTTCATTCGCTACCAAATGAGGCCAATACCACCGAACGAGAGTATTGTTGGTCCATCCAGGCAAGGCAGTGATCAACAGCAGGTCACGGTGGCAGGTTGGCCATCAGAATTCCCACGAGAAGCACTGGTCGCTTGGTGGTTGTTTGCAAATAGTCTACATATGTCCCTTCTAATTCTACGTAATAATTACAAGCAATTGCCCAACCTTCCTCCACGCAGATGAAACGGCCGTCCATAAATACGGGGCCATCGCCCTTTTCGATCTTTTAATAAAGCGGCAGGACCTTCCGCATTTCAAAGAGTCGATGGCGGATTAGTGATGAAGGGAATCCAGGTGGTGGAAAACTCAGATATGCGGCCGTTGGCCTCTCCTCTCTGCTCGCTTGTTTTCCGACCGTGTAACTTGTGCTCGGCACCGAAGCCACCATGAAAGTAATCGTGGGAATGGCCCACTCGACCGCAACAGATTGGGAAGCATTGATCGCTCGGTGGTTGCCTAATCCACACAATGTTAAGCACAGTGGAGATGAAGGAAATTCTGAGACCATAATTGTCCTGCGGCAGTTTACTTCGTCTTTTGAAGCCACCAAAGATATTTAATTATCTCACATTAATCATCCCCTCCGATGGGTTTCCTTTAAAAATTGAATGGATTCCCATGCTCTTCATATTATTAGCTTTTATAGGCTTTTATATGTGCTTTTTGTCGTGGGAAGAGGGTCGAGATATGGTTGTACCGTGCGGATTTTGAATATCAACACATACTGATTTATAGATTTGGATAAGATTTATAGATTGAGATGGTTAACGATTTTTTTTTGTAAAATATATACTTAACAACTGAGATGCCTAAGCTTGGGCACTCTCAATCTCGGCTGACAACGGCTACCGCAGCTGCAGTCACTTCACCCGCTATGGAAGTCAGATCTCCTAGCGTCGCGCTGATTTCAGCTTGCAAACCATCTCCAGAAGAGCCAGGGTCTTCTCAGTCCAGGTCCGGTTCAGGTACAACAACACAGATATTATTCCTTAAAATTACCTTGCTTATTGAATCATGCCATTTCCGTTTAGATTCACCAAAAAAAAAAAATCGTCCCTGAAACTATACCGTCCAACAATTTTGTATACTTGCCAATATCCTTGACCAGAATAGATTTTGAGTCCCGCAAAATACGATTGGCCTCCTGCATTTTTCACAACATGCGATTTGAATTTTGAACTACGAAATATGACATGAAATTTCGAAATTTACCTTCACTATTTCGAGTCTGCATAGGAAATTACGAAGTTGTTGTCAGATCTTCAAACAGAGAGTGTGGTCCCTAGCCTTCAGAATGACGCCGTAGATTGTTCCATTTGTTGCCAGCTTTGTTGTACTTCAAGGATTATATTATGGTTGTCTGCGAATGTCCGGGCTTTAGATTTACTGTTTAAGTGGCCATTTTCATACAATGACACCTGCAGTCTATTGTTTCCGCTGAACTAGCTGAGTATTTCAAAATTATTTTGGGGTTTTTACCATGTCCAAAGGAATAAAATTAGCAGGATGAATAGAGGCAGCGACAGCTTCCAGGATTCTACAGACAATGGGAGAGGGCATGCGTGAAGCAGCATTTTGACCATAAAGCAGAAAGGGAAGCGTTGAGAGGATTGGCTACACATATTTTAGACGCTAGCCAAATGAGAGGTAACTATTTTTGTCTTCCTTTCCAGAGGTCGTTTTTGTCACTTGTTCAGGAATAGCAAGGCTCACATCATTTCTTTTCATCTTATTCTCAGCATTCATTTTTGTTCTTGCTTTCTGTACTTGAACACAAAGTTTTAGCGGACACTTAGAATAAAAGAAAGCCTTAAAGTAGCACCGAGATTGATTTGATAGATACAACAAAGAAATTCCCCCAGAATTTGTAGAGAGCGATATGCTATCATGTTAATCGGTTGCTTTTTATTTTTATGATACGTGTTCTATTGCCATAACATCTCCCTTTCCCTTACCCTATTGTGCTATACAATTTGACTCAGCCCCCTGCCCCTGCTGATGCTGAAACGCGTGCTGCTCAAGTGATCACATTCTTACAGCATATAACTGCAGCGCTGCAGCCTTGGTTGGGTAAGTTTTACTGCTTGCAGCTGTGTTATCGACCTTAAAGTCTAATATTTTTGGTTTGGTTATTTTGTGTTGAATTCATAGAAACCAAATAAAGGTTTTGTGTTCAATTCATGGTTAACATAAATACAAACTGATACACAGCTCACAACTAAACATTAGTAACATATAGAAAGAGTGCCATAGAAATTTTTAAATATGGATCATGTCTTCCACCTGAGTGTAAATTTTCCAGCACAACCTTATTGAACTTTCATTTTCAAGGGCTTTTGTCTTCACACAAATAAATCATAGTTTCTTTATTTCTTCTTGACAGGAATTTTGTTGTTGTGTTCGATTCGGTAAAGTTGAACAATGAAGGTAATAGACATATTATACGCCTCCTCGACGTCGATGACAATCTACCTGAGCCTGGAACAGTGATCTCTTGTAAGGTAGGGAAGTCGTATGCTAGAGCAGTCGTTCTTACTAGACAGACAAGGCAGCAAAGTTTTCAAATTCAACGCAAGAGAGGTACTAAAACCGTCCATGGCATTTGTTCCCATTATACTTTTATATTATCATGCAACTATATTTTTCTACTGCTTATACATGTGTCTGTGTGGTGTCTTCATTGTCTTTTCAATTGTCATTCAACCATTATTACTTAGTAAAGACATACATACCAACATACAGAAATCAATTAGGGGAGAGGAACAAGTTACGTGAGTAGGGAGTAGCCTTCAATATTGATAGGTTATAATGTGTATGTAGATAATTAAACTTTAAATGAAAGGTGTAATTAAAAATGGATTGTAGACATGTACATCCAATAAAATTTACAAACCATAAATTTGACCGATGTTGTTTGACATAAATCGTAAATATTTATAATGGGTAAATCTTTCCATATCTATATCAATATATCATTACTATATTAATTGACCCATGCTTCCCATTTGTAATTTTGTGAGCAGGGAATAAGAAGTGGAAGGCCACTTTCAAGTGGTTGAAAATACTTATAAAAAAAAAAATCTTTTATTATTCTTTGGCTCTTCAAAATTGTAGGAATTATGATGATTGCTTTCAAAAGTAAGGTTTACAATAATATTGTATAGGATATCAGATAAAATTTACATAAATTGTAAGATGACTGGGAGTAAACATATCAAGTCGTAGGTAATTTTTTAGTTCATAGACTGAATGGATTTGAAATTCCAAGTATGGTAAAGAGTACCCAATGTTTGAACAAATTTAATTAAAAAATTGATGTACAATTTAAATATTATTTTACAAATTATACATAGTAATGATGTAAAGTAGCCAATCACATTATAACACATCATATTTAAAACTGTTATGTACTCAATGTACATATTTAAGAACAAACTACTTTATAATGTAATGCAAATTTATTATGTTAAATCAATTCAAAATATAACTTTCCCTCCATTTAAACACACAAATATATATATATATATATATATATATATATAAAGAATTAGCAATTATATATATATATATATATATATATATATATATATATAAGAATTAACAATAATTTGTATATATATATAAAAAAAATTAAATGTTAATGTAACATCATTTAAATGCCATGTGGATGCCAAATTATGTGCACAAAGTATAGGCTTCACTCCCCTAATCATTGTTACAATCCTCTTTTTAAAAAAAGTTGTAGTCACTAACAATTGCACTATAATGCACAATGAAAATGTCAATAGGAGTGGGTATATAAGAGAAGAAGATAAATGCAATTAAAGAAAAAATTCAATGGCCTTATTTTGTATGAACAACATTACAGTTAAAAAAATAATAATAATTAATTAAAAAAGTTAAAATGTAAAGAATAGAAAATTTAAAAAATGCAGAAAAACATAAATATGAACAAAGTTTTAGAGCACACTTTGATTCCATTCATCTATAATGTGAAGGATAAACATAGGAGGGATAAATCCTTAGATGTTTAAAAATAACAATTTTCAAAAATCATGTAAGGATTAGATCTTTTTGAAGTGTGCTACTTAACTTTATTTTTATGTTCAATTTTCTAAAGTTTATTTCCCAAAAACAAGCACAACACAATGTTTGAAAACTTCATATATTTTTGCAATAACAAATATTTGAATGTATGTTGAGTGCAGCTTTCAAAAATGTGAAATCAAACAGTATGATAATTTCAATCTACAACATATATAGTTACAAATGTCATGGTAGACGTATATGTAAAATATGAAAACATATATAAGCTACGTGAATTTCTAGAAAACTATTTGCATATGTAGTTATAAGAATCCTTACAAGAGCATAAATATTTGTGTTGAGCTCAGATGCTTAATTTGGTCTTAGAAACCAATATCTTGGAGCTTATAAATATATAGTTTTTTTTGTTGGTTTGAATGTCTTTGTTGACAAAAAATTGCAATCAAGGAAAGGAAGATTATTTCAATTCTCAAAGCAAAAGGAAAAACAAAAAACAAAGCCTATATAAAGAGGAACTCACATCTTTGTATTACATGAAAAAAGAGTAAAACAAACATTGAAAATAAGCTTACAAACACAATAACATGAATTTTATATGTGTAAAGAAAAAAAATAAGCTATGTATTTATAGGCGCTAATATCTTTCAATTTTATTTCGTGGACTATAAGGTTTTGGTGACAAACATTGTCACTGTAATAATAAAGTTTTTTTTAGAGATTAATATCTCATATAATTGCTTAGAGTATTGAAATTGATGCAATAAATTAATAATGCCACCATCCATTGGCGTCAATAAGACATAGCATTCAACATTGCATTATTAAGCATATATTAATGGTATTCAATATCATAGCATTCCATATTTACCACTCCATCACCAATGACATCTACCAAACCAGAACATCCTCAAGGCATATTCACCACATCAAGTTGCCGCTTCTAGATGCTAGCACCAATAATTGGCATGTGGCAGAAGCAGGAAGATTTGATTGTCTAACTATTGACAACATTGAATGTTATTTGTTCAAGTGCTACAAACATGGAGAGAGGACAATTTTATTTTTCATGCCTTTTGTGCTCTTTTATCATGATACGTGTATTCAAGTTATTTACTTTAGTTGGTTTTCATTGTATGCATAACAAGTTTCTTCAAAAGCATATTTATGCCATAATATGTAGATGGTTTCCATTTATGAAAACTAAAACAATAATTACACATTTATAAACACAAAAGACTTTCTGATGTCATAAAGGCAGGGTCTAGTTCAATTTGTGTTCTTGGCTTGTAAAGTTTTAGTGATGAAGGTATTGAATGCAATATCAATTTCCCTCTTAGAAAACATTATCTCGGTCCCTATGAAATTGTTGATTTTATTTTGGTTTATGTATATGAAAAACATTTTATGATGTTGCTATGCTATTTTTATTTTTTAGAGTAAGATTTAGATTGGTTTGAGTGCCTTCGTTGGAAAAAACTTGTAATTCAGGAGAGTAGACACATTTGGTTAACACATGAAAAACACCGTGCATTAAAAAAAATTACCAATATAGAAAGATGCTTTTTATATGCATAAACCAAAATAAAAACTTTGATACATAAATAAATCATCACAATAACTTATACTTATGCATAAATTAATTGGTATTTAACATCGCAAAATTACATATCTAAGAACACATTGTGGGTGGGCATTCACCAAACCAAAACATCCATGGTATATATATATATATTGAAGTAGGGTATTCCTTTGATGTAGCAACACCAACAGAGTGCACGTGAAAATAATAGGAAGACCTGACCATTTAAGTATTTGTTATGAACCCATGATATCTCTTCTATTTACTTTGTTCATATAGTATTTGCTATGGACGCATATGCTTTATAAGTCATCCTATGAGGATTTTGTTTTATCCCACATTCATGAGAAGTAGTAATTATTTAGATTAGAATTCGTATATAAGTAAGTGTTGAGGCCAATGAAGGCATCTATGAAATTATTGTATTGAGCTCGCTAAAAGGAGGTTGCCCCTTTGAAGTGGCCTGCGATCAATTCAATATTTTCAAGTATTTTGTCAAGATTTAAATCGTGCTACTAATTCATGTTATTTTGTACTTTTAATTAATTATTGTGGGAGCATCCTCTCATCTGGTATCAGAGCGCTTTCTAATGCATTTTTTAAGAAAGTCTTAACTCTATTTTGTTGCATACTTCATTTCAATATTTTTTCAAAAAATATTAACTCTGTTTAGTTGTATAACTCAATTAAGTAATTTTTTGTAATCTATTTTGGATCAGAGTAAGACCCTGACTGCATAACTGTGAGAAGTGCTTGGGTGAAAGCCCTAAAACTCATTGTCAGGAGTACCACAAGAACCCCAAAGTAGTTAGCCTATTGAGAGGACCTGCCAACAAAATGGGCAATACCCCCTTCCTGATTGAGTAGTTCCCATCCATGAGGAAAACCAAGAGTTGTCATTGAGAGATAAATATGTGGCCAAAAAAATTTAGAGAGCGGTACTCGCTTAAATATAATTGGTGGCCAGAGTGATATTTTAAAAACCCTTAGGCAGCAATTGAAACTTGGGGCCCATTTCTATCAGTTTCAGAGTATTTTCAGTAGACTCAAAAAAATCAATCAAGAGTATCTACAGACTATTGGAGGACTTATAGGTAGATATTGATATAACCAAAATCCACAAACAATCTACAAAGTATTAGTAGAATCTCAAAGGATTTACCACCAGATAGAAAATAGAAATTAGAAAGAAAAATAAAAATAAAAAAAATAATTATTTTGTAATATCTCTCTATCTATAGCCCCGTTGATCCTCAAACTTTATTTGGACACCTGAAATTCCATTCCCTACATTTTATTCCTTGAGGTCCCATATCCTCATTCCACTCCTAATTCCTCCAAATCTTAATTGTTATTTTTTTCGAGTTTTGTCATAACTTTTATTTTTGTCCGTTTGTCTCAAAAAAATTCATAGTGTTCATTGTCTCTTTCTACTCCTTTGTCCCTCTATGACAATTTTTCTAGTTTTTCAATTTTCACCCATAAAATTGCCTTCGTCTTCATCAATCATACTCCCACTATGCAAAAAAATATTAAAAGTCCCTTTACCCCTTCCGTTTTTGCCCAAATTTAAAACTTTTCTTACTAAACATGTCTCAACTCTAGTTTTCTTATCCATTGTAAAAAAAAAATTGTTATTCGGGTCATGGTAGTAACCCGAACAAGAGCAAAAAATATGGAGGATGAAAGTGCCACCCTTAAGACTCACATCAAAGATCTTGATGAAAAAATTCTCAACCTCACTCTTCAACATACCACCATGAACAACAGAAGACATCCAGAGTCTTCTTCAGACACTTGGTTTTATTCTTCCAGTAATTATCATGGGTTGAAGCTTAATTTTCTCCAATTCAATGATGCATATCCAACTGGATGGATTATCCGGCAAAATAATATTTTAGTCTCTATAATACTTTTGATGCCAATAAGGTCATGCTTACATCATATCACTTGAAACTTGAATCCCTTCAATGGTATCATTGGTATATCAAGGCTCATGACAAACCCATATGGACCAATTTTTGCACCTTTATTTTGCAATGGTTTGGCCCTACTGTTTTTGATGACTTCACTAGAGCACTCACTAAACTTCTCTAAATAGAAATTGTGAGAGAATACCAAACAAAATTTTAAAAACTGGTCAATCACACAGAGGGATTATCTGATGAATTATTTAAGATTTGTTTTGTCAGTGGACTAAATGATGCAATTTGATCTGAGGTCAAAATGTTATGTTCCAACATGATGATGGAAGCCTTAGGGTTGGCTACATTAGTAGAGGACAAGATCGTCGCTCAGTAACGATTCAAATCTAATTTTGCTCCATTCAAAAATATATCTCTACAATGATCTCAAACAATGCTAGCCCCCAGAACCACTCCTATCAAGTGTTTGACTGAAGTAGAGATGCAAGCCCATAGAGAAAAAGGATTATGTTATAACAGTGATGATAAATTCACTAGGGGGCATCGATGTGTCGAGCAAAATCTCTACTTATTGGATGTGGACTCTCCACCCAAAACTGAAGATTAGGAAGGTGTTCATGATACAATAGATGATCCGGAAGAAGCTCGATTGATTATGAAACCTACTTCTCAAAAAGACCAACCATATATTTCTCTCCATGCTTTAGCTAGAGTCATTACCCCACAAACCATGTTGGTCAGGGGTTACTTCAAAAATCTCTCTCTCATAATAATCATTGATTCAAGTAGCACTCATAACCTCATTGACCCTTGGATCACCAAACAGGTTGATTGTTTTATCCATCCTTGCTCCAACTTTGAAGTCATGATTGTCAATGGAGGCACATTACCTTGCAAAGGAAAGTGTCACAATGTGCATATCTCTATTGGAGATTATAACTTGCACTCCAACATGTTTGCCTTGCCCTTAGGTGGATGTCATGTTATTTTGGAAGCCCAGTGGTTACGCACACTTGGACCCATCTTATAAGATTTTGTTGAATTTTGAATGCAATTTTTAGACAATGGGCAAAAACACACATTGAAAAGCTTACAACCAAGATCTTTCAAAATTATAAGTTCACATCGCATGGAAAAACTTCTTAAAAATAATTCATAGGACGTCATTGCCTAGGTCCATGCCATTCAAATGCAGCCATCAACAGTCCCCACTACTCCTTTAGATCTACAAACCATTCTGCAAAGGTATGCATGTATCTTTGTTGAACCAGTGGGATTGCCACCTTCACAGTTAGAGGACCACCATGTTCCACTCCTTCTTTGAAGTGTTCTTCCTAATATCAGGCCTTATCGCTACCCATTTTAGCAAAATACCAAGATCGAGATGCTCATTCGACACTTACTGAAGCAAGGCATTATTCATCCTAGTACTAGTCCATATTCTTCCCCAGTTCTCCTTGTCTGGTAAAAAGATGGATCATGGCACCTCTGTATTGATTTTCATGCACTTAATCACCTCAAGATCAAAGATAATTTTTGATCCCTGTTATTGATGAGCTTCATGGCTCTCATTTTTTTTTCAAGTTAGATCTCCACTCCGGATATCACCAGATCTAGCTTCATGAGGATGATATTCCTAAGACAATTTTTTGCATGCGTGATGACCATTATGAGTTTCTAGTCATACCCTTTGGCCTCACTAATTCCCCTTCAACATTCTAGGCATTGATGTATAAAATATTCTATCCCTACCTATATAAATTCATTTTGGTCTTCTTCGATGATATCCTCATCTATAGTAAAACATGGTTTAAGCATCTCTAACATCTAAAGCTCACACTGCAACTTCTCTCTAACCATCGTCTTTGTGTAATAATCCAAATGTACTTTTGGCCAGGATGAAGTGGAGTATCTCAGGATATTGTTTCAGCCTAAGGGATTTGGGTGGATCCTAAAAAAAAGTTGGCCATGACAAATTGACCACATCCTCAGACACTCAAGAGCCTCCATGGTTTTTTGGCGCTGACTGGATACTATCGCAAGTTTGTCAAGGATTAGAGGAAGATTGTAGCTCCACTAACAGTTATGTTGAAAAATGATGTTTTTTACTTGGACATAAGTTGTTGAGTGTGCATTTGAAGAATTAAAACAAGTTATATGTACTACACATGTTCTAGTTATGATAGATTTTGCCAAGACCTTCATTATCGAGAGTGAATCTTATGGCAATGAACTTAGTGTTGTTCTCCTCCAAGAAGGATACCCCATCACATTCACCAGCAAAGCCCTTTATAGGAAGAATTAAGTGCTCTCTACTTATGAGAAGGAAATGATGGTCGTTTTGTAAGCAGTACAGAAGTGGCAACCATACCTATTAGAAAATCATTTTTGCATCAAAACTGATCACTAAAGTCTGAAATATTTCTTGGAACAACAGGTTCCACCCCATCACAATAGAAATAGGTTAGCAAACTCATGGGTTATGACTATGAGATCACTTACAAGAAGGGTAAGGAAAATATTGTGGTTGATGATTTGTCTCACACATTTCCAAACCAAGCTTCCCTTTCAACTATTTCCATGCCTATTTTGAATTGGTTGGGCATTGTACAGCAGGGGTATGTTAATGACTCCTCATTATCGTATATCATTCAATAGTTGGCCACTAACCCCTTGGTTGTACCACATTATTTATAGTATGGTGCTTCTCTACGATACAAGGGCCGTCTAGTGCTTCCTTAGAGTACAGATCTTCATTAAGTTGTATTATATGAACTCCATACTTCTCCATCCATAGGTCACTCAGGGTTTCTCAAAAATTATGAGTAGGCACGCCACAACTTCTTTTAAAAGGGGATGAAAAGGCAATTCAACAGATGGTGGATGAATGTGATACTTTCCAACACAATAAGGGTGAAACAACACTCATCCCTAGGTTGCTCTAACCCTTGCCCATCCCTACCAGGATTTGGACAAATATTTCTATGGATTTCATTAATGGGTTCCCTAAATTTGGAGGGAAAATTGTGATCTTGGTTGTGGTTGATCACCTCTCCAAATCTAGTCATTTTTGTGCCTTCAGCCATCCCTATACCGCCTCCACAGTCACACAAAATTTTTTGAACCATATTTTTCATCTTCATGGCATTCTTTCATCCATTGTCTCAAATCATGATGCAACCTTCATCAACTATTTTTGGATAAAACTATTTCGATGCACTGGTACCAACTGAAGATGAGTTTTGGGTATCATCTACAAACGGATGACCAAACTAAAATTGTCAACAAATGCTTAGAAACCTTCGTTGCTTCACCTCAAAACAACAATATCAGTGTAAAAAGTGGCTCCCTCTTATCGAATGGTGGTATAATACCTCCTACCACACTTCAATGAAAATGACTCCATATGAAGCAGTCTATGGTCAAGAACCACCAGTGTTCCTTCCATACACCCCCAATAGTTCATCAATTCAAGAAATCGACATGATTCTCCAAACTTAGGATCAGATCCTCAATACCCTATGGGATAATCTTCATATGGCACAAAATCAAATGAAACAACAGGCATATTAGCACCATATCAAGCACACTTTTCAAGTAGGTGATATGGTTTTTCTTTGCCTGCAGCACTAAAAGAAATCCTCCCTAAAACTCAAAGGGCGTCATAATCTAGCTCCCAATATCTATGGGCCCTATAAGGTTCTTCAGAAGATTGGGTTGGTTGCTTATAAGTTGGAGCTCCCACCTTCTTCTTGAGTTCACCCAGTATTTCATGTCTCTTATCTAAAGAAAGTTCTTGGTACAACATCAAAGTGCAAACTATTTTACTAGAACTTGATAATGAAGGATCCATTCTTCTTGAGTTGGAGGCAATCCTAGATAGGCGCACATGCCAACTTTTCTCCCACTCCATCACCAAGGTTTTAATTTAGTGGCATAGACTACAACCAAAGGATGCAACATGGGAACCACTATTTCAGATTCAAAACCAATTCGCACATCTGAAGCTTTGAGGACAAAGCTTTTTCTAAGAGGGAGGGGATGTTATGAACCCGAGATATCTCTTCTCTTTATTTTGTTTGTATAGTATTTTCTATGGACACATATGCTTTGTAAGTCATCCTATGAGCATTTTGTTTTATCCCACATTCATGGGAAGTAGTAATTGCTTAGATTAGAATTCATATATAACTAAACGTTGAGGCCAATGAAGGCATCCATGAAATTATTGTATTGAGATTGCTCAAAGGAGGTTGCCCCCCTCAAAGTGGCTTGCGATCAATTCAATCTTTTCAAGTGTTTTGTCAAGATTTAATTCTTGGTGCTAATTCCTATTATTTTGTGCATTTTTATTAATTGTTTCAAAGGGATCCTCTAAGTGTTGGTAAGAGTAAATAATAGTTGTCAATGGAATGCACACATGAAAGGTTCCTCTCCTAATAAAATCCCTATCGGTGCAATAAAAACTTATTCAAATCAGTATTAAAGTCATGCCACCATGGAAATAGAAAAAATAAACATAACTCATATAGGATAAAATAAAAATACGCTTTCCATAAATGCAAACAAAAAGGAAAAATTACACATTCCTAGGCAAAAAAAAATACTAACTCAATGCAACAAGGGTTTCATGCACACAAACAAACTAAAACTACTCTATGGGTCTACAACTTTATAACCAACAAAGGCATTCAAACCAGTATTAAACTTCCTCTCAAAAATTAAAACAACAAAGTAACACAATGAAATTCAACTTCCTCTCATAAATAAAATGCATTAATGTTTTAGAGCATGTGTGGATTATATAACAGAATGTTGGGCCTTCTAGGTTGAGAGCAAGACCAAGTTAGTGTCCAATGGCATCAATATGATGAGATGATTGCCACTTGGGAGGATGTTGTACTATTGAGAGTCCAGTATCCCCACCTCTTTTAGTTATTTATAGGCTAAAGCTTGTATAAGGCGAGGGAGATATAAAGCCAAATTTTCACAGTGCTAGTTTTATACCTTCCACTATTTTGTACTTATCTTGATATGAAGTGTTGTATTTATTACTTGATGCTTGAGATGCCCATTGTGATATATATATATATATATATATATATATATATATATATATATATATATATATATATATATATATATATATATATATATATATATATAATGTTCCTAGTTTGCTTACATTAGTATTATTAATATGCTAGGTTAGAAGATGTTCCTTGTAGATGTAGATGGTTTCATATTTCTCCTTAATATGCATATTGTATGATCTTACTAATTAAGCTAACACATCTTTACCATGTGAGTATATGGATGTTTGAACATTGACACGATGATATTATCTCATTGAGATATTGAGATGTTGTGTTTTTAGATGTTTATATGTATGTATTGTGTGTTGATGCATGTTACTTGACATTGTTTCATTAAGTTGCTTTGGCTATACTAGGGTAGTGCAATTTTGCGTGTACAAATTCTAGTCCTAGTTAGGTTGTATTAGCTAGTTTGAACTTTGACAATTTTGGCCAATCCAACACTATTCACACCCCTTTTACATGTGCTTTAGGATTTCTTAAACCTTCTAATGATTCAAAGGATGAATAGGGGGTCAACTTAAGTTTGCCTCTTTCCAAAACTCTGATGGAAAAATAAATCAAAGTTTAGAAAGGTGTGTAAAGTGATATATATATATATATATATATATATATATATGAATAGGGGGTCAACTTAAGTTTGCCTCTTTCCAAAACTCTGATGGAAAAATAAATCAAAGTTTAGAAAGGTGTGTAAAGTGAAATATATATATATATATATATATATATATATATATATATATATATATATATATATATATATATATATATATATATATATATATATATATATATATATATATATATATATATATATATATATATATATGAGGTGAATTTATAGTCTTTTGACCAAAAGGTAAGACTATGACCTTTTTAGGAGTCTTAAGGAGCTTTTCAGACAATCCATGTCATCATTTATGATAGGGGAGGAGACACTTATTGAGCATGGGAGAGCCATGGTTGCCCTCATGCTTTGTAAGAGGGGGCATGGACCTGTAAGAGAAGTAAATGCATAAGAAGAGTTTTGGAGGAAGGGATAAATATCACATTCCCATTGATCAAGAAGATAAATGCTTTCCCTATAACAGAAATAAAATCCTTCCTTGTAGGAACCTTAAGCCATTATTTTAAATATTAGAGGAGAGCTTGAGTTACAAGGTAAACGAGGAGATTGAAGTAAAGGAGGTTTCCTTGTAGCAAGGTATAGTTGAAGGAGGTTTTTCTTAAAATCAAGTGGAGGAACCAAAGTAGGCCACTTCACTACACCCATGAATATTGTTTGTTATTTATTTATTTTAAACTCTTATTCCCTTATTGTTTTGAGTTTTTCAAAGAGTTTGCATGGCCTTATGGTTTGCCCCTGTGTAGTTGTTTGTTTGCCATTGTTGGGCCTTTAGCCACCATTTTATTTTTGACCCTCTAAGGACATAGAGGTGCTAAATCCCTCCTATTTTTCTTGTTATTTTATTATCTTTTTAAATTAATTTAAAATCATTTTGTCATATTGCCCAAATGGACTTATCTTGTGGTTATGTTGTGTGTCTTCTTTGGTAGGGTTTGGGCATACAAACAAGGTTCCAAAGTCCATACGACTCTTTTGAATGGAGTTGGGCAATAGGAAAACCAACATTTTTCTAAAGTCCTCTCATGACAATGAGAGAAGGGTTTGGGCAAGGGGACACATCCCAAAGTAATTTTATCCTATTGAGTGGAGAGTAGCAATTCTTATCCATACAGATGATTTATGAGTCTTGTTAAATCTTGCTATCTTTTATTATTGTTTTGTGTTTCCAATGCTTTGAAATCATGTATTTCTTGAAATGGTTTCATGTGCTTCTTGATTGGGTGGTAGTAGGAACCCCTAGCTTGTAGGGAAGGTTGATAAGTTGAGCCAACTAAAAATGTTTTCCCACCTTCACTTACCCATAATATACTTCCCTCAACCTTGTTGGTACTACCTATGCTTAGCGATGGGAGTCCTTATGATGTAGTTGCGATTATATGTCTCAATTAAGAGATGTCTTAGACCATGCAGCTCTCAGAATACATAGTAGAATATATGATAAAAATGATTCAATACAACTCAAATATTTATTATATTTCAATAGCTAAAAATACAAGAAGCACAATAACAACAATGACACCACAACCTCACAATGAGATTTGTTACAGTACTAGATCTTCAAATCTCTATTTGTTAACTCACGGTTTTTGCAAATGTAGGCTAACTTTCAGAACAATCCCTCATAATTATTCTTAAGCTCCAATACTCTGGCCAACATCTCTTGCACAAATGTAGGGGCATGTTTATAAAGGTGCAAGACCCACCTACTTACATTTAGTACTTGACCATCCATTAACAACATTAACAAACCTTAATGAGTCACAAATACTAATTATCTCTTACAATTCCAAGGCACTAACACATTATAGTTCAATGCATTATGACTTAATATATCATATGCAAATATTTAATGAAACCATATATGTTTCTCATGATCCAAGGGATTAAATGTCAAATGGTCAGCAACACCTTCTTTTATAACACA
Source organism: Torreya grandis (assembly GCA_037957365.1). Classification (NCBI taxonomy): domain Eukaryota; kingdom Viridiplantae; phylum Streptophyta; class Pinopsida; order Cupressales; family Taxaceae; genus Torreya; species Torreya grandis. The sequence goes on along the minus strand of JARHVA010000579.1, from coordinate 321,485 downwards.
TCACAAGGAATATGTGCACAAAGAAAGTCGTACCAAGTCACAAGACATCACAACCAACAAATGCATAGAAAACCCTTGCATGGTCACCCTCATGTCTGCTCAAGAAAAATACTGCATATTACCACACGTGTCCCAAATGACTCAAAAATCATCGCACAGCTTGCTCAGTGAAAAACAAACTCCTCCAAGAAATCTCATCAATTATATCGCTTCTACAGAAAATAATGAAAACTCTAATGTTCTAGAAGATGTCACAAATTTTTGAAAATACTCTGCAAATCTTTGTAAGATTGTTTGTGCAAAAGACTAACACCCTACTTTTTGTGTAAAGCTCCACAAGCTTATTCAAATAAACAACAAATACAACTATGCACAACAAATGACGTACAAAACATTACAAACACATGTGTTCACAAGCAGCGTAGAACTACATAAAATAGGGGTACATTTAAAGGTGGCATAAAACAATGGAAGAAAGGTTTAGGTAACATAGAAGACTTGTGCAAACTTACAACAAAAATATGTGCAATAAAAAAACTCTTGCAACATAAGACTTGGCCAAATTTCTTAAACTATCATAATTTTTTTATCGATGCAAGCTTGCATGTGAACCTAAATGCCCTTGCATTACCTTAATGATTGAGAGGCGAGCCCCTCTTTGGTTTAGCCTTGCAGATTATTTTGGAGCATGGGGCTTAGAGACTAGTTCTCATCTTCTTCTTATTAATTTTTATGTAATTGTATTTTGTTGTTGAAAGTTATGAAAATGTATTTATTTTAGTTAATAAGTGCTAAGAAAGAGAAAAAGAAAGAGAAATGTAAATTCATGAAGCTTGCAAAGCGATGTGACACTCCTTATACCTTTGTTGAAAGGAGATAAATTGTAAATATATGAACTTTATTATTTCAATAAATTATTTGAATTGGAAGCATTTTCTATAAAATGATATCTTGTTGGTTAAAATACAATAATATAAAGAAAAATATTTGATTTTTGCTTTAAGTGTTTAAAATGGTTTACAACCCCTTAGACCCTAAAAGATTAGTTTGATTTCCATATTTTTTACTATATTTAAAACTCACCTAAATCCTTCAAAAATAATTTTAATTTGTAGTGAACTCTGCCACGATTTCATAAAATTTGGCATAATAGTTTTTGGAGCCACAATTTAAATTTAACAATTTTTTATAAATTGGAAGTCTTACATGACCTTGAAATCCCTTTATAAAAAATGCATGAACTTTCAATAATTAATACACACATTCTGTAAGGTTTCTAAGTACTCACTATGATTTTACACTGAAATACACTTTTTTTTTTTTTTTTTTAAAATCTTATATGATTTTATTTCGTAATTTTAGGCGATGTCTAAAGCCCATGGCAATTTTCAAACAAATGTTTTTTGGAGTCATTTTGCACACAAGGCCTTTGTGTGAAGCGGAGTGACCCCTTTCATAGGGTAAGTCTTACCTTAAGCCGGCAATCGCCCATATGACCATGCATCTAGTGTTTTAGGTCCAAGGGCGCTACTGATTGGTTAACACAATATACAGCTTACCATATGTGTTTCACCACGTCGGCGGCAAAGGGGTGTCGTGGCTTTTAAGCCACGCAGCTTCGCTTATGTCGCTCCCCTTTTAAGTGGGCGATTAACCCTTGTTAACCGCACCCTATAACATAACCGCCATTGCTTAGAGTTGGTTAGTCAGCCAAATAATAATAATAATAATATTTTATACTTTAATATTTATTTGATTGCATTGTATGTTTTTATAAAATTTTCTGTGTTTTTATTTTCAAACCAAACCTTTGTAATAACCTTGTAATGTTTTTGTACAACTGTATTTTACCCTTTTTTTATATGGAAGTGGTTTCAGGGATTAAAAACCAATATTTTTTTAGTTATGATATGTTTTTGAAGAGAGATTATTTATGCCTTATTGACTTTTGCGAGCAATCCCAGGTTGTATTGATGCATAAAAGAACCCCCTTTAATTTTTCACCATTTACCATGTAAAATAAATTTTGACCTTGAAACTAAAAATAAATACCACTTTCTTAAAAACCTTGGACATAGTGACCATTAATGACCAAGAGATGCTTGAAGCTCCCTAACACTATTTTTAATCCTATGAGACACTGAAACTCCTTAGAGGCAATCTGAGATGCTCAATACCTATAAGAACTGCCGAACCAACTTTGCATTATGTCAGAGAATTAAAATAGATTAAATTACACTAAAACAAAACTTTGGAGACCCCATTAATTGCAATCATTCAAGGGCAAGGTAGGTGGAGATGAAGGACTATGGACAAGTCATCCTCCAAAGTTTCCTTCCCTTTTGTTTAATCTAAATTAGCAAAATTAGAAGAGTGAAAATAGGACCCTTTATTACCTTCCTTAAGGGTACATAGGGTTTCCTCAACTTATCTGAATATGACCGTTATAAGAGAGAACTAATGGTTCACATGGAGTGCTCCATCCTCAAAGAGCTAAACATAGACATTTTAGACTCGTTTTGAGGTCATATGAAGACTGAGATCTTATGACTTAAAGTGCAAACCAAACCTTGTAATTATCCAAAATCATTCGAGGACCCATTTGAAACCCGATAAGAGTTACAACGAATTGTTCGAACCAGTGGTTACTCAAACCCACCTAGTTTTACTTGAGTGTTTAGTTTCAAGTCTTGGGGCCATGGGGCCCACCAAGTCCACATAGGCAATTATGGGTTAACTAAAGACATGTATACTTGTTACAGCGAGTGAGCCATTTGTGCATTGCAATTTGTGCCCATTTAGACATGTGAGTTTGATTTGGCACGTGCATCTCATGCCACAAATATGGTTAGCCTATTGGGAATGTGAATGTGTAAAATGTGCATTATTTCTCCAAAAAAATTTGTCTTCTTTTTGTTGCTTATTTTCATGTAGTTTTTTTGGGCATGACATTTACTTTGTAAGAAAAAAATTGTTTCATGATAAAAATGTGACTATATTTTTGATAAAAATATAGTATATATTTTTTCAATCATATATATATATATATATATATATATATATATATATATATATGATTGAAATATAATATATATTTTTTCATATGTATGTATGTAAGTAATTGAAATATAGTATATATTTTTTCATATGTATGTATGTATGTAAGTAATTGAAAAAATATATACTATATTTTTATCAAGATATAGTTTTTTTCTTGCAAGATATATATATATTTTCTTGCAAGATATATTTATGAATGATTGAAAAAAAATATACTATATTTTTATCAAGATATAGTTTTTTTCTTGGAAGGTAAATGTCATGCCCAAAAAAAAATGTATATATTTGATTGTATGTGTATATATATATATATATATATGTATATGTATATGTATATGTATATATATGATTGAAAAAATATATATTATATTTTTATCGAGATATAGTTTTTTTCTTGCAAGCTAAATGTCATGCCCAAAAAAAATGCATGAAAAGAAGTAGCAAAAAGATGACAATTTGTTTTGGAGAAAAAATGCACATTTTACACATTCACATTGCCAATAGGCTAGCCACATGAGACGCACGTGTCAAATCAAACTCACATGCCTAAATGGGCACAAATTGCAATGCACAAATGGCTCACTTGCATATATATATAGCAAACTTACAAGCAATGTCAATGGCATCTTGAATCACTAGGAAGTGCATTTGACTCCCCTGAATGGCAATGAGAACAAAGGGTTGCGGGCAAGCGCAAGTCCTTCGTGACTTTAGCAAAATAGATACCGCTCAAACCCGACATCTAATCCAAAAAAAGACCATGCTATGTCATGCAACGTACAGGTTGTGTTTCTAGAGCTTTAAAAAATGGTTGAAAACAATAAAATTATAACACTATCAACAATAACACAACATGGTTTGCAAAGTAGAAAGCAACCTCCATGACATTGAGAAATATCTCAACATACCCCAACCAAACAAAAAATTTGAAAATGATCCTCAATTTAGATAGTATATCCAACCTGTCCCCACATTTTTTTATCCCTATTAATGTGGAATTGGTGGGCCAAGCCCAATCTGAAACACAATTGGGCGTACCAGTCCCCATACCTCCACTAAGCCATTCAATGAATTTATATGTCCCTTGTTGTGGGTACCTTGTTCGTTGGTGAGATTTGAACTTAGGTCACTTCGATACGAATGTATCCATTTTAACCATTACACCACAACTCAAGGGACTAACTTGTACCCACGTTAAATGGTCATGATGTTAATTCAGCGTGGTGGATGTGGCAGCGAAGTTAGCTTTTGAATAATTCTTGCTATTTTGGAGGTATGAGAAGGTAGCTCACTTCTTAGTGTAAACTACAATGCAATGCTCTGACAAAGAATCTAAAGTGTAATGAGATGGCAAACTACTCCCATATAATTAATGGGCCAAATATAACATATGCTACAAACTTGCAAGCAATGCAAATGGCACCTTGGTTCACTAGGGTTCCCCTCGCCTCACCCAAATGACACCAAAAGCAAAGGGATGAGGCCAAGCACAAGCCCTAGGGAACTTTGCCAAGAAAAATACCCCATACCCAACATCTAAGCCAAAGAAACAATGTGCTATGTGGTGCAACCCTATAGGGTGTGATTCTAGAAGCTTTCAAAAAAAGTGATGAAACAATAACAATAATACACTACATGAGAAACAAAATTATTCTAAAGAGAAGAAACAACGAGGAATGGCTTGGAATGGCACTTGGATTAGGGTTTTGAACTAGTCCAATGGTCCATTGGCGACGGATGGCTTGAGTGTAGGGTTTGATGAGCCAGTTCTTGGAGACTGGTCAAATGTTAAAGACAACAGGAAGGTCATTTTGCATTGGCTAGAGGCGGATGACCCTAATCACGATTTGGAGGCTCTGCAAACAGAGCAATGGTGGTTTCAGGGGACACAAGCCCTTGGGCCTATGGATCTCAGGTTCCTTGTGAAGACACATAGCTTCAATTTGACCGCGGCTCATTCTTCGGGTTTATGGATGTTGCATCATCTGAAGCAAATCCTTTTCCCGAATTTCTAAGATGACTCAGACTATAGAGGCATTTGGGTCAAACTTTGGCTCCTGTGGATGACATTTTCACAAGCAAAGTTGAGTCTAGTGACTGACAAGGGCTTTATCCCTGTCAAGCAAGGAGTTTGCAAATTGTTTGACAAATTGCTTGGGAAGAAATTAGCTTGGTGGGTATTAGTTTGCCCAAATCTAGAGCATAAGTGTCTAACCTAGGTCAATGAGGGCTCAACAGTTTGCATAGGGAAGGAGAAATGGTCTGGAAATTATCAAGCTCACAGGGAGAATAGTTAGGATTCGCACTTTCATCTTCATTCTCAATAGTTGAACCATGTCAATGAATTGTTTAACGAAAGGATAGCAATTAACAATTATGTGGATTCTTTATCAAATAAAAGATCAATGGGGGAAAGGAGTAGATTTCAGATTTTGATCTGATCCCTTTCAGATAAGACTCATTGCATATGGGTGGAAGAGAAAGATTTGGGGGTGGATCTAAAGTAGAATTTAGAGTTTTTCTTTGGCTTATCAACGGATTCTTTCTGTTTGGTTTATGAGGGCATAGTCCTACAGGTTTTCTTCCATTATTAAGTGTTGGAAATATTTTCATTGATGTCAAAGGTCTAACAATATTGGTGACAAAGGCCCCATAGCATTTAATGTCTAAAGGTGTTTTTAATGTTTATAGCTTTCCTAAAGTGTGTTAAATATTAATTAAATATTAACAGATATATTTTTGATTGCATAAATTCAAAAGAGGGTCCATAAAGAAGTCAAAGAGTCACCAAGTAAAGACAAAAGAGGGAAATGACGCATTTTCCCATGAAGGGTCACCTTGAGGAATTCGAAGAGTCACGAGATAAAGACAAAAGAGGGAAAGGACGCATTTTTCCATGAAGGGTCACCATTTGACTTTTCATATGAAAGAATTCGAAGGGTCATGCAAGTTTGGTGTCATTTTCTATGTGAATTGAAAGGTCTCAAAGGGTGAATGTCAAAGGTCATTTAGAAGGCTATAAAAGGAGGTTTGGGAAGCCATTTGTAATATGTAAGTGAATGATTTTATCTAGTTGAGAAGATCAGAGGAGAGCAGAGAAAAAAGAAGAGGTATAGTAGTGTGCTATCATTTGTTGAGAAAGCAACATTGAGAGATAGTTTGTGTTTTATACACAAAGGGGTTGGTGCTCACAAATCATTGTTGTGTTGGTGCTCAACAAAGGGGTTGGTGCTCACAAATCATTGTCGTGTTGGTGCTCAATAAAGGGGTTGGTGCTCCTGCAAGTTGGTGCTTGCAAACTTTGTAATTTGAGTTGGTGTTCATTCATATACTTGAGATTGTTCTCTGTGGTTTTCCCTGCATTAGGTTTTCACGTAAAAATCTGGTCTCTCTCTCTCTCTCTCTCTCTCTCTCTCTCTCTCTCGTGTGGTGCATGTTATTGCATTCAATTTTATCGCATATCTTGAATGTATGATTAAGTGGTTAAAGTAAAAGGAATTTGATTAAGTAAAATATATCGTATGCTTAAAAATTGGTATCAAAGCAAGTTTCCTCAGAAAGAGTTTAACAGTTTGAAGGTAGATCAGAGAAAGCACGATGGCCAAGCAACTAAAGAAGGAGAATCAAGAGTTAAAATCTGTGGTCGAGGTTCTTAAAAAATAGGGGTGTATCTTGGATTCTGAGTTGGCTATAAAAGCAAAAGAAGATAAAATGTTTATTCAGGGTCTTAAGAATCAACGAGAGGTTGCATATTCAAGTTTGAAATCAAGAGAAGAGTCTAATCAATTGAAGGTTGAGTTAGGTTCTTAAAAAATAAGCATGAGAAACTCATAATCAAGGTTGAGAAAGACCATGAAATATCAGTCCAAGGTAAGAAGGATGCAAGTTTTAAAGGCAAATTGAAGAAGCCAATCAGATAGCCCAATGCTTTCAGGTTTTCATATTCTTTTCATGGCCCCGGTTTTTTTGTCATCATGTTGGTCATAAGGCAAGAGATTGTTTGAGGAGAAGTAATCAGTTAAAGAGAGATTTCAGCGATCTTCAAACAAAAGGTATGAGAAATGTTGTTTGCTTTTGTTGTCATAAGGTTGGCCATATTGCTAAATTATGTCCAAATGGAGTAAAGAGATCCTCAAAGTATGTCAAAAGATACAAAGCCCCTATAAGGTATGAGAACAACTAAACTCAAGTTTGGATACCTAAGACAATGAATACTAGTCCTAAACAACGTTTACATCAAAGAGAATCTCTTGTTACATTTAAGCATGAGCCATGTCAAGATAAGACAATTGCAAGAGTTGAGAAGATGAACAATATTATGGATGTTGAGGATAGTGAGTCAAAGAAGTTAGACACGCTTAAATGGATTCTAAGATAAAGACGTAAGAAGATCAAGGAAGTAACAGAGGAGATGTGGGCATTTCCTGAGATTTTGTTATAGGACCCTTTGTGTGGGGTGTCTCTTCTAGGCTTCAAGGAGACACTATAGAAAAAATGAAGCATGGTGGATGCATGTTGGGTCTTGGTTGTGTTGCATGACAAGAAAGTCATGAAAGTGAGTTGACAAATTAATTTATATCTCCGCTGAGGGGGAGAAGTACAAGAACAACTACAAGGATAGGTACAGAAATAAGTTCAAAAAATAAGATGCTACAGTAAGGGAGAGTTACTGTATGTTTTCAGTTGAAAGTATGTGCAAATTGGCATGTGCAATACAAGTTTCAAAATGTGGAAGTTTCAGTTTGAAGTTGTCATCAATGACAAAGGGGGACATTGTTGGAAATATTGTCATTGATGTCAAAGGTCTAAAAATATTGGTGATAAAGACCCCATAGCATTTAATGTCTAAAAGTGTTTTAATGTTCATATATTTGCTAAAGTGTGTTAATATTAATTATATATTAACGAATATATTTTTGGTTGCATAAAGTCAAAAGAGAGCCCATGAGAAAGTCAAAGAGTCACCAAGACAAAAGAGGGAAATGACGCATTTTTCCATGAAAGGTCACCATGTGACTTTTCATATGAAAATGCATCATTTCCCTCTTTTGTCTTTATCTCGTGACTCTTTGAGGAATTCACCATGTGACTTTTCATATGAATATGCGTCATTTTCCTCGTTTGTCTTTATCTCGTGACTCTTTGAATTCCTCAAGGTGACCCTTTATGGAAAAATGTGTCATTTCCCTCTTTTGTCTTTACTTGGTGACTCTTTGACTTCCTCATGGGCCCTCTTTTGACTTTATGCAACCACAAATATATTCGTTAATATTTAATTAATATTAACACACTTTAGTAAAGATATGAACATTAAAAACACCTTTAGATATTAAATGCTATGGAGCCTTTGTCACCAATATTGTTAGACCTTTAACATCAATGACAATATTTTCAACAATCTTCCCCTTTGTCATTGATGACAACCTCAAACTAAAACTGCCACATCCTGAAACTTGTATTGCACATACCAACCTGCATATACTACCAACTGAAAAACATATAGTAACTCCCCCTTACTGTAGCATCCTATTTTCTGAACTTGTTTTTGTCCCTATTCTTGTACATGTTTTTGAAATTGTTTTTGTACCTATTCCTGTACCTGTTTTTGTACTTCCCCCCCTTAATTGATATATAAATTAATATGTCAACTCACCTTCATATACTTGAGTTGGTGCTCATTTATATACTTGAGATTGTTCTTTGTGGTTTTTCCCACTTTGGGTTTCCTCGTAAAATCTAGGGTTTCTCTCTCTCTTGTGTGGTGCATATTATTGCTTTCGGTTTTATTGCATATCTTGAATGTATGATTAAGTGGTTAAAGCAAAAAGAATTTGATTAAGTAAAAGATATATCTCGTGTTTAACAATCGGTATCAGAGCAGGTTTATTTGGAAAGAGTTTAACATCTTGAAGGTAGATCAAGGAAAGCACAAAATGGCCAAGTAGCGAAAGAAGGAGAATCAAGACTGGAAATCTTTAAACATATGATATATATTTTACTTAATCAAATTCCTTTTACTTTGAACACTTAATCATACATTCAAGATATGCAATAAAACTGAAAGAAATAACATGCACCACACAAAAGAGAGAGACACCAGATTTTTATGTGGAGACTCAATGTGAAAAAAATCACGGACAACAATCTCAAGTATATGAATGAGCACCAACTCAAATTACAAAGTTTGCAAACACCAACTTGCAGGAGCACCAACCCCTTTGCTAAACACCAACACAACAATAATTTGTGAGCACCAACCCACAGAAGCACCAACCCCTTTGTTGAGCACCAACACAACAATGATTTATGAGCACCAACCCCTTTGTGTATAAAACACAAACTATCTCTCAATGTTGCTTTCTCAACAAATGATAACACACTACCATATCTTTTTCTTTTCTCTCCTCTAATCTTCTAAGCTAGATATAACAATTATGAACCATGCTCTTCCTTGCTTATTATAAATGGCTTCCCAAGCCTTCTTTTATAGCATTCCAAATGACATTGGCATCCACCTTTTGTAACCTTTCAATTTACATGGAAAATGGCACCAAACTTGCATGACCCTTCGAATTCTTTCATATGAAAAGTCACATGGTGACCCTTCATGAAAAAATGCGTCTTTTTTCTCTTTTGCCTTTATCTCGTGACTCTTTGAATTCCTCAAAGTGACCCTTCATGAGAAAATGCGTTATTTTTCTCTTTTGTCTTTAATTGGTGACTCTTTGACTTTCTCATGGGTCCTCTTTTGACTTTATGCAACCAAAAATATATTTGTTAATATTTAATTAATATTAATACACTTTAGCCAAGATATGAATATTAAAAACACTTTTAGACATTAAATGCTATGGGGCCTTTGTCACCAATATTGTTAGACCTTTGACATCACTGACAATATTTCCAACAATCTCCTCTTTTGTCATCGATGGCAACCTCAAACTGAAACTACCACATCCTAAAACCTGTACTACACATGTCAACTTGCACATACTGTCAACTAAAAAATAATATACAGTAACTCCCCCTTACTATAGCATCCTATTTTTTGAACTTGTTCATGTACATGCTCTTGTACTTCTCCCTCTCAACTGATATACAAATTAATTTGTCAACTCACCTTCATGACTTTCTACTCATGCAACACAACCAAGACCCAACATGCATCCACCATGCTTCATTTTTTTTGTAAAGTGTCTCTTTGAAGCCTAGAAGAGACACCCCACACAAAGGGTCCTAGAACAAAATCTCAGGAGATGCCCACATCTCCTCTATTACTTCCTTGATCTTCTTGTGTCTTTCTCTTGGAATCTGTTTAAGCATGTCTAATTTCTCTGACTCACTATCCTCAACATCCATGATGTTGTTCATCTTCTCAACTCTTGCAACTACCTTATCTTGACATGGCTCATGCTCAAATGTAACAAGAGATTCTCTTTGATCTGCAAGCTATTTATGACTAGTATTCACTGTTTTAGGTCTCCAAACTTGAGTTTGGCCCTTCTCATACCTTATAGGGGCTTCATAGCCCTTGACATATCTTGAGGATCTCTTTGCTCCATTTGGACATAATTTAGCAATATGGTCAACCTTATGACAACAAAAGCAAACAATTTTTTTCATACCTTTTGGTTGAAGGTGACTGAGATCTCCCTTTGATTGATTGCTTATCCTCAAACAGTCTCTTACCTATGACCAACATGATGACAAAAAACAATGGCCATGAAAATAATTTGAAACCCTGAAAGCAGTGGGTCACTTGATTGACTTCTTCAATTTGCCCTTCAAACTTGCATCCTTCTTACCTTGGATTGATATCTCATGATCTTTCTCAACCTTGACTATGAGCATCTCATGCTTATCCTTCAAAGAACCTAACTTAGCCTTCAACTGATCACACTTTTCTTCTCTTGATCTCAAACTTGAAAATGCAACCTCTAGTTGATTCTTAAAATTCTGAATAGACATCTTATCTTCTTTTGCTTCTAAAACCAACTTAGATTTCAAGATACATACATGTTCCTTAAGAGCCTCGACCATAGATTTCAATTCTTGATTCTCCTTCTTTAATTGCTTGGCCATTTTGTGCTTTCCCTGATCTACCTTCAAGCTATTAAACTCTTTCTGAAGGAACCTACTCTGATACCAATTGTTAAACACGGGATATATCTTTTACTTAATCAAATTCCTTTTGCTTTAACCACTCAATCATACATTCAAGATATGCAATAAAACTGAAAGCAATAACATGCACCACACAAGAGAGAGAGACATCAAATTTTACGTGAAAACTCAGTGAAAAAAATAACAGAGAACAATCTCAAATATATAAATGAGCACCAACTCAAGTTTACAATGTTCACAAGCACCAACTTGCAAGGCCACCAACCCCTTTGCTGAGCACCAACACAGCGATGATTTGTGAGCACCAACCCCTTTGTGTATAAAACACAAACTATCTCTCAATGTTGTTTTCTCAACAAATGATAGCACACTACTATATCTTTTTCTTTTCTCTTCTCTGATCTTCTAAGCTAGATATAACAATTACAAACCATGCTCTTTCTTGCTTATTACAAATGGCTTTTCAAGCCTCTTTTATAGCATTCCAAATGACCTTTGGCATTCACCTTTCATAGCTTTTCAATTCACATGAAAAATGGCGTCAAACTTGCATGACCCTTCGAATTCTTTCATATGAAAAGTCACATGGTGACCCTTCGTGGGAAAATGAAGTCATTTCCTTCTTTTGTCTTTATCTTGTGACTCTTTGAATTCCTCAAAGTGACCCTTCATGAGTGAATGCATCTTTTCCCTCTTTTGTCTTTACTTGGTAACTCTTTGACTTCCTCATGGGCCCTCTTTTGACTTTATGCAACCAAAAATATTTTCGTTAATATTTAATTAATATTAACACATTTTAGCTAAGACATGAACTTTAAAAATACCTTTAGACAGTGAATGCTATGGGGCCTTTGTCACCAATATTGTTAGACCATTGACATCAATGGCAATATTTCCAACATTAAGGTACAAAATAAGTAAAGATTCAATCATCGTAATAACTTTCAAATTGCAAGGAAGTGTGGAAGGCCAACAAAAAGCATCCTCTTCCAAACCATCCAAATCAGTGACTTTCAAGGTTGTGGTTAGAAGTGCTATATTTAATTCAAACTCTAAGCAATCTCTTCCTTCTCCTCAAGCTTACATTGTGGATCAAGCATCTAAGGTTCCTTCAGTTGAGGTTTTTACTCAAGATGTTTTGGGTTACCAGCATGCCCTTTCAAAATATGTAGTAATTCGCAGATTCAATGGTTTATGCCCTAAAACCGCATCATTATATCAATGAGTTTTTGAATCATGGTCAAAAAAGTGTGAGATAGCCCTTTGTTCGAAAGGTTTTTTTATTGCTCACTTCCGAGATCAAGAAGACTATAAGAAAAGCTTTGCGGATGGTCCTTGGTTCTAGAAGAATGCAAGTCCGTTTATTACTATTTGGGTTAGGATTCCTATTACAATGATCTGAATACTCTTTCTATTACAATGATACCTATTTGGGTTAGGCTTCCAAATCTTTCTCTGCATTTATGGCCATTGAAGTGATTAGAGATGTTTTGGGCACTTTCATCAAAAGTGATCATGAAAGATTTCCCATAGGTTTATACACTTATGCTCACATATGTGTGGAGTTAGATCTTAGCCAAGGAATCCCAGATAAAATTACCCTGAAAAACAAGAAACATCATCATGCTCAAACTCTTGATTATTAAAATACAGCATTTAGGTGTTGTAACTGTATATAGACAGGTCATCTTCAGGGCTCTTGTCCTCGGGGTTGATCTCAAGTGCCAAAAAAAAGGGGGTGAATCCCAAATCAAGTAATTGGAATGCCCCTGATCTTGAGATGGTCACTGGAGATATTTTTCAAGGTACTGAAGGTCAAATGGAGAGAGTGGCGAGCCAAAAAAATATGTTAAAGAAGTGGTGCCCACTGAAGGGGATGTTGCAAAAGATCAAACTATAGCTCTGAAAATTGCAGCGAGGGGTCTTACGAGAAGTCATGAATCTGAGAATTCAGATTTAGATAAAGAGTCATCTTCAAAGGCATTCTCGAACTTTCAAAATGTAGATAAGCAGTTGGCCACGATGGACATTGACCATGGTCTATGGTAGGAGGTTAAAAAGAAGAAAGGCAAGAAACGCAGGATGGCTAATCTCTTGGACTCTTTCCCCTCATTAAAATTTGTTATCTTTTGGGAGTAATTTAGTGGTTGTATTAGTGTTTTGTCTATATGTTGGTGGGTAGTTGGTAGCTTGGGTAGTTTTTGGCCTTTTGGCTGTTTGGTTTATTGTTCTATTGTTGATCTTAGGGTTTTAGCCAGGTCGGTTTGTAATCCTCTTTTTTAATAAATGGGCAAGGGTCCCGATAAACCCAATACTTATCTAAAAAATAATGACCAACATGATTTACAAAATAGAAAGTGACCACTAAGACATTAACAAAAATCCAAACAAATCCCAATCAACCAACAAAACAAAAAATCTGAAAACGATTCTCAACAAGATGCCAATATCCTATTAGCATTTCTTACCCACAAATCAAAGAATAAATGATGATCTCGGAAAGAAATCGTGTTGATCAAGAACCTGAGACAGGATTCAGCAACATAATTCTTTCGATCACATGCCCACACGTTTTTAGACATCAAATTTGATGGGATCAATTATGAACAGAGCTATGACATTTACAAAAGAATCTTTTTAAGCAAGCTATGGTAAACATAGATGTGATATTCAAATAATGCAAGCAGGCAAACAAATCCAGAATTAGAACCTCCTGAACAAATTAAACGAGAAACAACTTCAAATGCTTCATGTTTCTTTAATTTTCAAGTCTGCGACTCATGTCCAACGATCGGTCCATTTCTTCATTTATATAGAGTATGCAATAATATTCTTCAGGAAATATTCCATTTCATGAGATGAAGTTGGAACCCTACAGCAACCCAAAAAGATCCACAGAAACAAGGATTCTTTGAGTTGCAGCACAACATAGCTTAATGAAGAATTAAATTTTGCAGGCGAGCTACAATAACAACATTGTTTCAGAAACTTCCAATTCTTTTCTCATAACATTTACTTCCCCAATATAAGCATTTTAGGTTCCTTCAGTAGTCTTCTCAAATTCAACGAACTATTGGTTTTGACATCAAAGCTATGGTAAACATAGATGTGATATTCAAATAATGCAAGCAGGCAAACAAATCCAGAATTAGAACCTCCTGAACAAATTAAATGAGAAACAACTTCAAATGCTTCATGTTTCTTTAATTTTCAAGTCTGCGACTCATGTCCAACGATCGGTCCATTTCTTCATTTATATAGAGTATGCAATAATATTCTTCAGGAAATATTCCATTTCATGAGATGAAGTTGGAACCCTACAGCAACCCAAAAAGATCCACAGAAACAAGGATTCATTGAGTTGCAGCACAACATACCTTAATGAAGAATTAAATTTTGCAGGCGAGCTACAATAACAACATTATTTTAGATACTTCCAATTCTTTTCTCATAACATTTACTTCCCCAATATAAGCATTTTAGGTTCCTTAAGTAGTCTTCTCAAATTCAACGAACTATTAGTTTTGACATCAAAGCTATGGTAAACATAGATGTGATATTCAAATAATGCAAGCAGGCAAACAAATCCAGAATTAGAGCCTCCTGCACAAATTAAATGAGAAACAACTTCAAATACATCATGTTTCTTTAATTTTCAAGTCTGCGACTCATGTCCAACGATCGGTCCATTTCTTCATTTATATAGAGCATGCAATCATATTCTTTAGGAAATATTTGAGATGAAGTTTGAGCCCTACAGCAACCCAAAAAGATCCACAGAAACAAGGATTCATTGAGTTGCAGCACAACATAGATTAATGAAGAATTAAATTTACAGGCGAGCTACAATAACAACATTATTTTAGAAACTTCCAATTCTTTTCTCATAACATTTACTTTCCCCAATATAAGCATTTTAGGCTCCTTAAGTAGTCTTCTCAAATTCAACGAATTATTAGTTTTGACATCAAAGAGTCTTAATTTGGGAGTTCTTTCCAATGAATCTCATATCCAAGCAGGTAAAGTTATAAGTGGATTCGCTCCATTCAGATGCTTATAATTCCTAAGCAAATTACTAATTAGCACTTACTCTATATGAAAATAATTGAAGTTTACCAGATATATTGATATTGGCTCTGCACCAACTCCTCCATAAGAATAACTGGTGTATATTGGCAGAGAAAAATGAGATGAACACCAAAAAGATCATGTCTAATGCCAACTTATCAGTTCATTTTTATATATTGTGTTTCCTATTCTCTATAACATATTTAATTTTCTGTAAAGTTAAACCTTAAAGCAAACCGGCCTAGCAGAACCAAGGATTGATGCATACACGTCTCAAACAAGCATCAAGAAAATCTCAATAGTATATGTCACAAAACTGGATCTTAAACCTTCTTTCTGAGTCTATTGTATTCATAGAATATCTTGCCCCAAGTCTGGGACCATTTGGGTCATTTAACTAGTCTCCTCAAGCCACTGAACACCCTCATACTCTCTCTGAAGGCTAACCATGGGATCCCTAACCTCCTCCTTTCTCCACACATAAGGCAGGCTTGTTTTGATGCCACAACCAAAGATCATCAGACCACCCCAAATGTCTTCTAGAGTATCATACCTAGACAAGAGAGGCTTGCTGGCTCCAGACCTAGCAAGTCCTGAAAACATTGCAGGGCCAATAATTTCCCTATTGAATGCAATATTAATGCATCTCATTGGAAACAAAGCACCATTGGGCACTATCAAGACACTATCAACATACCTGGTGTTTCTTTCATCAGGCTTCAGGATCTGTGTGGATGCATCATAATCAGGAAAATTCATCCACAATCCACATGATATGGCACAAGGGACCCCATGTCTAAGATTAGATGCATGCCCCCTCACAAAATCTGATACCTCCCTGTGAGGATGATAAAATGTGTTGACGAAGAATGGAGTGGAGGGGCTCTTGAGATTCACAAGGTGCTGCTCTCTAGGGGATTGATCAAAAACTCATTTGGATCCTTGGAAGGAAGGCAGTCTCCTCAACATGCAACACATTATTAGTCTCGGCATCAAAGATGTCTTAAACAATGTGTTGAAGAAGAATGGAGTGGAGGGGTTCTTGAGATTCACAAGGTGCTGCTCTAGGGGATTGATCAAATACTCATTTGGATCCTTGGAAGGAAGGCAGTCTCCTCAACATGCAACACATTATTAGTCCCGGCATCAAAGATGTCTTAAACAATGTGTTGAAGAAGAATGAAGTGGAGGGGTTCTTGAGATTCACAAGGTGCTGCTCTAGGGGATTGATCAAATACTCATTTGGATCCTTGACAGGAAGACAGTCTCCTCAACATGCAACACATTATTGGTTTCAGCATCAAAGCTGTCTTAAACAAGGAGATTATTACAAAGGTTCTCATACCTAAACACATCAAATCACTAAGGCAGCAACAGTATAGATGCCTGTATCTCTAAAACCTATATTATTTTCCAATATGAAATTAGAAATTTAAGATGAAGGAAATGAGATAACCCTCTAAAACTTGTAATTCTTCGACTTTGAATCTCACATTGATGTTCAACTAAAAGAACATTTCTACAGAATGCATTTGCATTCTCTATTACATATTCAATTTCCTGTAAAGAAGTTGAAATTCATGTCACAGCAAAACAATAGTGTAGTTGTTACATGAATATGGTATATAACCAAAGGCCAGATTTCTCAAATAAGCATTAAAACACAACTAAATAGCATGTATTTTCTATTACATATTTGATTTCTTGCGAGTAGATTCAAACTCGTGTCAAAGCAAATAACTAGCATTAACATGGTATAACCCAGAGCCAGATTTCTCAAACAAGCATAAAAAACAACTAAATAGCATGTTTCAGAAACTAGAATCTAAAAGCTTTTCTCTAATTCTCTCCTAGTCGTGGAATGAATTCCCCAACCTGAAGACCTTTACATTGTTAAATTAATATTCTCCACATTCAAGTTGCTATGAGTATCCGCATCAATGCCATCATTTATTAAGAGTTTAATACAATGGTTCTCATACCCAAACAGGTCAGCTCAAAAATGAGCCATTCTATTCAGATGCCTATAATTAAAATAACCTATATTAATCACCCAATTATAGGAAACTAAGTCACTTCTGTACTAGATTCTACATAAGAGTAAATGAGGTTCTAAGGGCACAGAAAAATGACAACTTTTTCTTTCCAGAGACTCCAAAGTAACCAAGGGTGTCTTTAGGCTTGTAACATAAATCAATGAATTAAGAAGAAGCTGATTTCCAGGCTTTGGCCCAATTCTCCATGGACGCAACAACTTCACCAAAAAGGGGATCCAAGTTCTTGAGCTTGTCCTTCACTTGTTTGCCAATTTCTTCAAAGCAGTCTTCAACAGTGAGTGCAGTTCGAGGCAGACGAAGCATTTGGAAAAATGGCACAATCTCCTCAAGCCACTGAACACCCTCATACTCTCTCTGAAGGCTAACCATGGGATCCCCAACCTCCTCCTTTCTCCACACATAGGGCAGACCTGTTTTGATGCCATAACCAAGGTGATCACAAATGACCTTGCAGCATAAACCACCCCAAATGTCTTCTAGAGTATCATACCTAGACAAGAGAGGTTTGCTGGCTCCAGACCTAGCAAGCCCTGAAAACATTGCAGGACCAATAATTTCCCTATTGAATGCAATATTAATGCCACTCATTGGAAACAGGGCACCATTGGGCACTGTCAAGACAGCATCAACATACCTGGTGTTTCTTTCGTCAAGCTTCAGGATCCGTGTGGGTGCATCATAATCAGGCAAATTCATCCACAACCCACATGATATGGCACAGGGGACCCCATGTCTGAGACTAAATGGGTACCCCCTCACAAAATCTGATCCATCCCTGTAAGGATCATACAATGTGTTGAAGAAGAATGGAGTAGCGGGGTTCTTGAGATTCACAAGGTGCTGCTCAAGGGGATTGATCAAATACCCATTTGGATCCTTAGCAGGAAGACAGTCATCATCCAATGAAAAAATGTACTTTTTCTTAGACACCAGGTACCCAAATGCCCTGCAACCGTGCCCTCTGAAGCAGAGGGAATTCAAAACTCCAGGACCCAATATTCTTTCCATGTCATTTTTTGTATACAGTGTGTGATTGAACCCAGATGGAACTTCAACATTTTGTTCAAGCTCAGGATCCTGAACTAGAATCACATGGTATGGAGAAAAAAAGGGTTTCCAGGCTTCTAAGAAACTCGGATCTGGGCGTATTATAGAGACCACAACGTCCACGTCATCTGCATTGATCTCCATCACCATCTTGAAATCCTTTGTTGGGTATGTGAGGGAATACTGTTTTGGGCAGATTAAGACTCAAATTTCACTCCAAACCGAACGCACAAAAAAATACATACATATCAGATCTAGATTTAGATAAGAAATGTACCTTGTTTCTTTATTCTTTTGGCTGATCTGGAATTGAGAATGATACCAACCTTCAAACAGAAGCCAATGCGGCTGGTGGCTAACAATCCCAAGCTGTTGGATGAGATCAAATGAAGCCAGGAGATTTTATAGGGACCACAGGCCTTTTATATAGGTCCTCACCCTCCAACAATTTTTGTCTATTTTTATTATTTTTATTTTGTTTTTGGCAACCTGTGTCATAAAAAAACTCCGAGTTGTAAAAATATAAATATACGCGTATCAATTAAACAATCACAATGGTACGAGGATCTTCTTTTTTCTTTTCTTTTTTTTTTAAATCAATTAATTACTTATTTATTTTTGGTTATTGGTGTATCATATTTGTTAAAAATTAATGATGTGGGTTAAGGTAGTGTGAAATTTGTTAGTTGAAATAAAAATATGCATATGTATTAATTAAATTTAAAAAATTAATAAAAATATCATATATATGATGTAAAGTTAAGTGTGTAGATAATTGAGATTATTTTTTTAATATTTTTATTATTGTATTAATATTTATGAGGGTATAGTGTTTTATTGAAAAATAAATATAAAAAATATATGTATTGTTGAGATATTTTAAATGAACTTACAATATAAAAGAAATATAAAAATAAGTTTGATGTAAACTTTTTTTTTTATATTAAAAAAATAGGTTTGAAATAGGCAAGTAATGAATTGACAAATCTTGATTATAATTTATTATGTCAATGTGTGTAGTGTCTTTGTGTTGGTTGACTGCTTAAACAAAAAATCTTCAACATATATAAATGATGGCAACTTTACTTTGCAAAATACAACATAATCATTAGTTACTAATTGCAGTGGACTTGGTATCTAAGCATAGTTTTGGTACATGGAGCAAAAGAAATATGTTACAATGCACTTATCTTTTTTCACTCTTCAACATGTAAACGTGGCATATCACATAGCCTAAGTTTAATAAGTCTCTACTCGTAAAGAAGAATGTGCTTGCATTCAAAACTAATGACAACAAACGTGTAGAGATTTATAATTTTGAGAATACAATTGACAAGATGTTTTGTATGACACAAGTCCATGGTCTATGAATTTAAGTACCCACAATCAATTAATAGTCTTTCATTGTGATGTAATTATTATTTTATACAAATTTAAATTTTTTTAGAACAAAATTCATATGAATAAACATTAACTTTTTCACATTTGAGTTGTATTAGTGACAATTACATTGTAATCGTTTTATATTTTCATTGATAGGAATTTGTTTGATTTATAATATGTCATGATTATAATTTAGATGTTGTATGTATATATTTGGTGTAGCAAAATAAAATAGATTGATGGTGAACCATTTTCTATCGCGACTGAGATCCAACAAAATCAAAGCTCAAAACGGTGCACGCAAGTTTATACTTTTATTGCAACCCAATGAAATCCAAGCCCATCACTGTGTAGAGAGGCTCCTACTTTAATTGAAGACTTTGAGGGCCCTCTCTTCAAGTTATTGAGGCCTAAAAAGAAATGAAAATATTTAGAGGAATTGATTTTGACCAATTAGATTGACTTAACAACTTGTAATATAAAAAACTACATTAATTTTTAAAAAAATATGAAAAGAGCTAAAAGTCCCTTCTAAAGGCCAAAAGGAATGGCCACTGGTCATGGTCATTCCTAAAGCTCTCCTTATAAAAGTTGAAAGGGATGGCCAACGGGCCATAGTCATCCCTTCCGGTATTGTGTCTCTTATGTCTTTTTATAAAAATACATGTTTTATTAATTTAGAGTTTTAAAAAAAAAAGTAATATAATAAAATAAGTTAATATGTGTAATCAATAAGAAATGATATCATTATACACTATTGTGCTTCAACACACCCCATTTTTTAATTTCAAATAAGGACCCATTATTATCATATTTTTTTTATTTTAAGGGTTTATATGAACCTGGTTCCAAATATTGAATTGATCTATGCAACCTAAGGTTCTTTTGAGTTCAATTCTACATTTCAAAGCTTGGACATCATACGAGACTATTCTATTTATCAGCTTTGATTTTATTTCAAATACTTGTCCAAAGTTAAATTCTTTTGATTTATTTGACTAATGAAGCTAATGAAACTATATTCTAGTACATTTTGATGTAATGTCCCCTTTTGAACTTAAAGACCAAATAAGAGTTTTCACTAAAATCCCTATATTATACAAGTATATTTTGAATTCTGAAATTTAAAAAATCAACCAACCCTAGTTAAAAAATGAAGCTTCAACACACACCCAATCTCACCAAACCCTTGGAGCCAAAGTACAAGGGATAAATAGATAATTTCTAATAATTGATTCACCCTTAATTCACCCCACAACATGCAAATATGAGTAATAATTAAAAATTAATGAAAGTGTATCTTTTTCCCCTTGAATAAAGATAAATTTAAGATAAATGCTTATTGAAAAATATCTAATTTTACTCAAAAAAATATTAGCTATTCTTTCTCCAAATCTTCCTCAAACCCTTGCAATCATCATAGAAAAAATGTCAAAATTATCTCAATAATTTTAGCTCCTTTCTAAAGCACCCAAAGTGACCAAATAACCTCCCAAGTGAAGTTGTCCTAGGTCAAAACGCTTAAATAAAATAAAAATTAAATATTCTTTACAAACTAGTGTCTACGGCACCCTCAAAGACCTTCCAAGCTTGCCTAACCAAATCGCCACAGTGAGGAAAAATCATAAAATATTTATGAAGCCCATTATAACATTTCACAAAGTCAAATTCACCATAAAATTCTATCAAATAAATAAATAATAACTTAGAAAATTATTATTTATTTTTCTAATTAAATAACCCTTGACAACCTTGCCAATCATCCAACAAATCCAATGCCAAACTTAAAAAAATTATCAATAAATTTTAGCAACTAGTTTTGAGCAATTGAATACCCAATTTGTTCTCAAAACCTTCTCCAAAGATCACCAAGGCAAATCACCGCACTCCTAGGACAAGCAATAAAATATTCCTTTGTAAGGTGGTGTCAAAAAACACCCTTTTATTAATAAATCAACTCAAGACCACATGAGTAATTATCAGGTATGCATCCCAATCATTCTTCAAGTGTGAAGATTCATAAAATAATATTTAGCATATGTAGAATAAGATTTCCACCTTGTATATGTACCCTCTAAAGGGGGGTGAACTGTCTTGGGGGGTTAAAAAACCTCATAACACCTCCTTGCCAACTTTTTAAGATATATTTTATTTTCTTTGTTCATCTCCCAAGCCGACATTTCTCTTTTCCAAAAATAATATTAAATTAATTACCTTAATGACAAATAGTAATTAAAATTACTTTTAGGCAATTGTCCAATAATTATTTATCTTTTTTATTACCATAGTGGTAAAAACTACTTTTAAAAATATTATATTAATCAACTAGATTCTTATATGGATAAATGATAAAAATCACTATTTAGATAATCATAATTAATTAATAAAATAAAACTCTAAAAGTGATCTCTTAGTCTATGGGGAAAGTAGACTAAAGGTCTTTAGTGCCTATTCATAAGTGATCTAAAAATGGGGACATTACACTCAACGTTCATGTATGTGCAAAATTACTTTTAGGACTTTGACTTATTTCACATTTGGTCCTCGGCTAAATTTCATAGCTAAGTGTTTAAGTCATGTTGATTCTAAGTTTCCTCAAGCTATAATTTATTGAGAATCCCAAGATGTGATATCACAACTACTTGTAGCATATAGTTCAACAGTTGGGGCTATTTTCTTTACCTGCTCATCGATTCCTTGAGATTAAGATAGGTGGCATCATTGCATCAACCCATAAGTCTAGAAACTAGTTGGGGAGTACATAATCAAAGTTTCAAATAGCCCTAAAGTTCTAAGAACCATCCATGTGGCATGATCTCGTTAACTCAGAACATAATGAACATAATACATAGACTTATCTCTGAAATTACCATATCAATGAGTATCATCTAGACATCATCTCATAAGTTTGAAGCTAATCAGTTAAAGATGCATAGTCAAGTTATTATTTTCGATAGGTCCTTAAGAGTCATCCACGTGTAACCATCATACTAATCTAGAGCCCCATCAGTCTGAGGTGCATCTCCAAAATCTTATGTACCGTGGGACTCTAAGGGTCATCCACATATTATCATCTCGAAAGCCCGTACCCTATCAAAAAGAGATACATTGTCAGAGTTCTACAGTTCTCTAGATTAACTCAAGTCATCTACTTATCATTATCTTGGACATTCACTGCTTCACAAATCTAAGCACAAATTTAACTTTTGTTATGATAAAATAAAACATAGATTTGTCCCCAAATCACATACAAGAGAAACTATGAAACAAATCAATCAAACATACATAAAATAATCATAAACATGCGCAAAATAGGAGACACTAGATTTAACATGGTTCATTCAAGATGGGCTACATCCACCAAACTTATCCAATATATTATTTCC
This sequence comes from Torreya grandis, assembly GCA_037957365.1. Lineage (NCBI taxonomy): Eukaryota > Viridiplantae > Streptophyta > Pinopsida > Cupressales > Taxaceae > Torreya > Torreya grandis. Next base: position 298,360 of record JARHVA010000579.1, on the reverse strand, counting down.
AATAATATAAGGGAGAAACAAACCCTGTAACAAAACCTGTTACACCTCTCTACCTTCTCTGCCTCCTCTTTGTGCACAATCTTTTTTTTTCATCTCAGCCATGTATCAATAGATTTTAGGGTAAAAAAACCTAAACATAACCTCTACCGTTAGACCTAGAAACTTTTAATTAATGGCCCAAATTGACTATGAAATTATAATTTTAAAAGGTAATTTTAATAAAAATTTCACTTCAAGGGGACCTCTCAAGGGGTTTTCCCCCTTGCAACCCCCCATACCATCGGGGATACAAATAATGGGATCCAAAACTCAGCTAAAATAACATCAAAATTTTAACCTCTGATCTTGAAAGACAATCAGGCTCCACACCTAACAACTTTTTCAAAGATTCCAAATTAATGAGAGTTATCCACATGGCATGATCTCATTGGCTTAGACCCTTTTCATTTGAATGTACACCATCAAGATGATATTTTCCCAAGACTCTGAGAGTCATCCACATGTTGCCATCACATAACTCCAAAACTTTTCAAAAGGTAAAAGAATGAAATAAATAATAACCTTTGGATCCCTAAGAGCCACCCACATTTCATCATCGTGGCAATTTGAAGCCCACCAAGTAAAGTACAGAATTAGTTTTCAAAGAAGCTTCAAAACCTCAAGATCGTACCAAGTTGCAGGATCTCATGAACTCACAACTTATAAGGGGTATGAAGTAAGATTATGAAATCAAAGACCTCGGGTAAGAGAGATTCTGACAAGTGTCACAATCATAGAGATTCATAACCAAAATGTAAATGTAAAGTTTAAAAGCTAGACCAAAAGTAAAATGCATGATAATTGGGCATTTGTCTTAACATAATGACTAAACACTCATTATGAACGAAAAGTTTCCATGTAGTAAAAGGTACCCGCCAAAGTTGACTGACAAATTTAAATTGAAACAAGAAGCAAAACTAAACATTGTTGTTGCATTAACTTCATAGGAACTGAGCATTCAAGTCAAGATTTTAGAGATATATGGAAATTCCCAAATGACATCAAGTCACCATTACCGTCAATTAAATTTGAACAAATTATGAATTGAGTTATACTGTTACCAAAAGCCCTAACTTTTCTCCTAGTAAATTTGTGAGTATTTTCAATCACCTTAAGAAAGCCTTTCAGGCTTTACAGTATGGTAATGGTGTCTTCATCATGAACAAGTCAACTACCTTTCACATACACCATCATAGGTAGACCCAAGTATCTGGATATAATATTTGATAAGGAAGCACTAGAATTTCAATTCCTTTAATAATCGGCTATTGGGGAAGCGGTGCACAATATAGAGTTGTATTCAGCACAAGATCAACTTTATGAGGATGAGTGAAGGTATATTGAAGATTTATTTTCGATCCAGAGTTTGGAATTACATGACATATCTATAAAATCTAAGGTAATGCCTTGCATCTATATGTCATGTGATTTATTTATTAGTGATGCTATTATCGAGGATTGTTTATACTTCATGCTTCATAGAAATGTAGTAGATTACATTTCTAAAAAGGCATTTGAGAAGTAATTATAGCTTCCAATGCTAGAAGTGACTTATGACCAAGTGTTTTTGAATGATTGGATAGAATAGACACAATTGAGGGGAAACTTAAGCAATGGATTAAGAATTTAAATAAATTGGCTATTTGGGGTGCCATCTCCTCGATCCCCAGAGTTAAATTTAGGCTAGGGATCCAAATAGCCATGGCATTAATGAATAGATTTTATGGCTTTTCCAACACCACTTATGTGCATGAGGAATGGGTGCCCCTATTGGATGTCATTCTGACTACCAATAAGATCATTACACTTAGAGAGATTATTAGTGTAAGGCTAAGGGTGCAAATACTCCAATTTGATCAAAGGACCTCTGATAGAAACTTATATATGATGTCCTATGTAGTGGATACAGTCATAGAAACATTTTATAGAATTCATGGGCAGCCCTAAGAATAGTTTATTGAATATATTAAGAATAAGGTGTGTGATGATTTATCAATGTTGCATGTCTATAGAATCATGAGAGAAATCAAAATAATCTCAGAGGATATTTATCCTAGGTCTTGTTAGGTTGTGGAGCTAAAAGCTTCACTGATGCAAATCGAGGAGGTTGCTGAGTTACAGAGCAACTGACATTGGTCTAATCAACCGACATCGGTCATCTTCAGTGTTCATAGTAACCGACGTCGGTTATGGGTCGACTGACATTGGTTAGATGGAAACTGACGTCGACAGCCTGTGTGTGCGTGTATGTTTGCATGTGCTTCCAGAACTAGTCTATTTTTGGATGGACAGTTAGTTTGCATGTAAAAGACTAATTTTAGTCTTGAACTACATTTCTAATTATTGTAATTAGAAAGTCTAATTATTGTTTGTATGAGATCTATTTAAGAGACCCATGGGCTGTATTGTAAGATTATAGAATCAGAAGGGTTCTATCCAAGGGAGAATCATAAGGACTTGGTGAGGCAAGGACAAGGGTTCTTCTGGGTGTGTAAGATCTAGGTCGGTAGGTGTGTAAGGCCAAGTTGATCTGCGGTATAGCAAGATCAGGTAAGATCTACATGTGTAAGTAAGGTCGATTGATTTGTAAGTGTGTGTGTGTGTACGAGATCTAGGTTGCAAGTGTGCAAAACCAGATTGATCTGCAGGTGTGCAAGATCAGGGAGATCAACAACACAACAGGTAGCAAGATCAGGTGAGATCTACTTGGAGTACGTGGTGTACTCAGACTTAGAGTATGTGTGTGTACTCGGTGGTACTGGCAATATTGATACTGACTGGTTGAAACACCAACTTGATTATTGAGTTGATTGTGTTTGTAATTGAGAGAGAGTGAACTCTTGAGGGAGAATATCTGTATTCTCTAGAGGTGTGGGAAGCCCTAGAGGTGTGGGAAGAAGAGTGTGGCACTTCTTCATTGTATTTCCTTCTGAAAGAGTATTAATACAAGATTGTATTGTCTCTCATATTCTGTGTTGTTTTTGATTTCTAGTTACTTATTACTTTTGGTTAAATTTTGTGTTTAGTTGCTTATACAAAGGTAATCAATTGTGCTCTTAAGGAGTAGGGATCCTAACAAGTGGTATTAGAGCTTTGTGTTCTAGATCCTGACTACTCCCAATTTGTAATAGTTGGTATCAGAGCGAAGTTGCAGGTTCATCAGAGCTTGGTTCAGAGCAGGTTAGTGTTTGATTACAGGTCACTCTCAGGGGTTTTTGATTGAGTAGGAGTAAAGCAATGGTAGAAGAAAGTACACTAAGAATGGAGAAAATCAATGGCAAGAATGATCAATTATGGAATTATGGAAAGAAAGAGCAGGTAAAGAAAGATTGTTGGTTGGTAGAAGATCAGCATGAAGGAAATAAAGAAGCAGGTATTGTTGCACGGGTTGCTCTTATATGTTCCTTGGATAAAGTAGAATCTTGGGTTTTAGATTCTATTGCCTCTTTCCATGGAACCTGAAATAGAGTATTTTTCCATGATTATGTCCATGGAGACTTTGAAAAGATTTATTTAGGGGTTGGTGAGCCTTGTCAAATTGTTGGCAAATGAGAAGTGCGACTGAAATTGTAGACGGGCAACACATGGGTGTTGAAGGAGGTCATGCAAGTCCCAGTCCTGAAGAGGAGTCTAATTTTTACAGGAAAGTTGGGTGATGAGGGATGCACAATAACTCTCACAGTGGAATTTTGGAAAGTTTCCAAGGGTGTACTTGAATTAGCATGTGGTAAGAAAGTAGGTACTCTTTATCTATCTACTTGTATTACTGATTCTCCTTCTGTTGCAAAGATGTGGCTTTGTAGGCTTGGTCACATGAGTGAGAAGGGAATGCATGTTCTTAAGAGGAAGTCTGATGTCTTTGACAAACTTAAGAACTAGAAAGCCTTGGTGTTTATGGAGAAGATGATGGACACATTTCAGCTCAAGGGGCTGAATAATTCTGAGTAGGGCAATTTAGACAGGGTTATGATTCAAAGTGAGCTCACGGGTAAAAAGTCATCACTCATAGGAAAACACAGTTACCGACGTCAGTTAGGTGGAACTGACATCGAATAGGTAGGTACCAACGTCAGTCATGTGCAGACTAAAAAAGTCAGTGGTGTCAGGCAGGTGGATATCGACATCAGTTAGGGAACTGATGTCGGTGATCAGGTGGACACCGATGTCAGTCAGGGAATCAGTGTCGGTGATCAGGTGGAATCGACATCGGTCAGGTGCAGACCAGGGTTGACTAGAGAACAGATTTTGGGTGGACAACAAGCTGTCAAAGAGTCTCAAATGCCCATGTAGAGGACTGAAAGGGTAAGTAAGCCTCAAATTCATTATTCACCTTCTTTATACTACCTAAACATGTTGCTCATTGATGGTTAAGAACCAAGAAGTTTTGAAGAGGCAATGCAGGTAGAATCTAGGAAGCAGTGGGAGCATGGCATGAATGAGGAAATTGATTCCTTGGGAAAGAACCAAATGGGAGATTTGGTAGAGTTACCAGCCAAAAAAAAAGCACTAAAAGATGAATGGATTCTCAGGTTAAAGAAAAGAGAGAATAGACACGTGAGACAGAAGGCTAGGTTATATGGTCTTGAGCATGCTCCAAGATAGTGGTACAGGTTTGACGGGTGTATGACAAAGCATGGCTTTAGTCAATGTCAATGTAACTATTGTGTTTATTTTACCAGGTTGGATAATGGTCGTGACATTATCTTGTTACTATATGTAGTGGGGTCACACATGTAGGGTTTTGTTGAGCTAAAGGTAAAAGTAGCTCAGTGGTGTGCCAAGAAGGATTTAAGAGGAGCAAAATTCTTTGGCATGAGTTTTTCTAAAGACAGGGAAGATCACAGGTTGATGTTGTCTCAAGATGATTGTGTGAATAAGGTAGTGGGGAGGTTCAAGATGCAGAATGCAGAACCGGTTAGCACACCTATGGATGGACAGTTCACATAACAGTGTCCCCAATCACATGATGAGGTTGAGTACATGTGTACTAGACCTGATATTACCCAAGCAGTGGGAGTTGTCAGCAAGTTTATGGCCAATCTAGGAAAGGAGCGCTGGAAAGTAGTTCAGTAGATTCTCAGGTATCTGAGAGGGACCAACAGCAGGTATACATGCTATGCAGGGTCAAACACTTCTCTACATGGGTATGTAGATTCAGATATGACAAGTTACTTGGATGACAGGAGTAGCACCACAGGTTGTGTGGTGGTTGGTCTTCAATATTGAACTTGAAGAGGGATACAAGCCAGGAAATAAAATTAGATGATGTACAGGTATAGGTACAGGTGCAGCTATTTATCTCTAAGTGAGAGATTGTTAGGTTGTGGAGCTAAAAGCTTCACTGATGCAAATGGAGGAGGTTGCTAAGTTGTAGAGAAACTGACGTCAGTCTGATCAACTGATGTTGGTCATCTTTAGTCTTCATAGTAACCAACGTCAGTTATGGGTCGGTCGACATCGGTCAGACATGAATCGACGTCGATAGCCTGTGTGTGTGTGCATGTTTGCATGTGCTTCTAGAACTAGTCTATTTTTGGATGGACAGTTAGTTTGCATGTAAAAGACTAATTTTAGTCTTGAGCTGCATTTCTAATTATTGTAATTGGAAAGCCTAATTATTGCTTGCATGGGATCTATTTAAGAGACCCATGGGCTGTATTGTAAGATTGTAGAATCAGAAGGGTTCTATCCAAGGGATATCATAAGGACTTGGTGAGGCAATGACAAGGGTTCTTTCGAGTGTGTAAGATCTAGGTTGGCAGGTGTGCAAGGCCAAGTTGATTTGCAATATAACAAGATCAGGCAAGATCTACATGTGTAAGGTTGGTTGATCTATAGGTGTGTGTGTGTGTGATCTAGGTTTGCAGGTATGCAAGATCAGGGAGATTAGCAACACAACAGGTAGCAAGATTAGGTGAGATCTACTTGGAGTACGTGGTGTACTCAAACTTGGAGTATGTGTGTGTACTTGGTGGTACTGGCAGTATTGATACTGACTGGTTGAAACACCAACTCGGTTATTGAGTTGATTGTGTTTGTAATTGAGAGAGTGAACTCTTGAGGGAGAATATCTGTATGCCCCAGAGGTGTGGGAAGCCCTAGAGGTGTGGGAAGAAGAGTGTGGCACTTCTTCATTGTATTTCCTTCTGGAAGAGTATTAATACAAGATTATATTGTCTCTCATATTTTGTGTTGTTTCTGATTTCTAGTTACTTATTACTTTTGGTTAAATTTTGTGTTTAGTTGCTTATACAAAGGTAATCAATTGTGCTCTTAAAGAGTAGGGATCCTAAAAAGTGGTATCAGAGCTTTGTGTTCTAGATCTTGACTGCTCCCAGTTCCTAACAGGTCTACCTTGATTATGGCATAATTATTATTTTATACAAATTTAAATTCTATAGAACAAAATTCATATGGAGAAATGTCTAACTTTTCACATTTGTGTTATATTAGTGGTAATTGCATGTAACCATTTTATAGTTTTGTTGGTAGGAATTTGTTTGATTTATAACATACCATGAATGTAAAATAGATGTTGTATGTATATATTTAGTGTAGCAAAATAAAATAAATTGATGATGATCCATTTTATATCATAATTGGGATCCAACAAAATCCAAGCCCAAAACAATTCACATGGATATATACTTTATTACAACCCAAAGAAATTCAAGCCCACAATTGTGTAGATAAGGTCCTACTTCTATTGAAGATTTTGAGGTCCCTCTCTTCAAGTTATTCAGGTCTAAAAGGACATGAAAATATTTATAATAATAGATTTTGGTCAATTAGATTGACCTAACACCTTGTATTAAAAAAACAACATTAATTAAAAAAAAAAGTTGGTGAAAGGAACTAAAAATCCCTTCTAAAGGTCAAAAGGAATGGCCACTGGTCATGGTCATTCCTAAAGTTCATGTGTCCTTATTAAAGTTGAAAGGGATGGGCAATGGGCCATGGTCATCCCTTAAGGTATTGTATCTCTTATGCTTTTGAATTTTTTTTAAAGTTTTATTAATTTAGAGTTAAAAAAAAAAGTTATATAATAAAATAAGTTAATATGTGTAATCAATAAGCAAAGACATCATCATACACTCTTATGCCTCAAAACACCCCATTCTCAAATTTCAAATAGGGACATATTATTATCATAAAATATTTATTTTAAGGGTTTAGATGAACCTTATAATTTTAAATATTGAATTGATTTATGCAACCTAAAGTTCTTTTGAGTTCAATTTTATATTTCAAAATAAATTTCTAAGCTTGGACATTGTATGAGACTATTCTATTTATAAGCTTGTATTTTATTTCAAATGCTTGTCATGAGTTGAATTCTTGTGATTTATTTGACTAACGAAGCTAATGAGACTATGTTCTAGTATATCTCGATTTTCATCTACACGCATAATTAATTTTGGGATTTTTATTTATTTCACATTTGGTCCTTGGCTAAATTTCATAGCTACATGTTCATGTCTTGTTGATTCTAAGTTTCCCTGGGCTACAATTTATCAAGTTTCCCCATAATCTTGAGACCCAACCACATGTTGACATCATGACTACCCATAGCATGCAATTCAATAGTCAGGCCTATTTTATTTGCCTACTCGTCGGTTCCCCAAGATTAAGATAAGTGGTGTTTTATTCTTTTTGGGAAACTAGTGTTTAGTTCCTAAATAATAAAGGGTCTAAAATAAGTAAGAAAGTCTTATTTAATATGATAAAATGCAATTTTTTTAGAATTAATTATATAGGAGAAAGAAATAACTTATCTAGAAAAATAGGTTGATACGACTATTGTAAAAGCTAAAAACTGAGGTGCAGTGCTAGGAAGATGTTTGAAACCTGAATTTGACTTTTATTCCATGAAAATATAGGAGAACCAAAAATAGGATGCCCTAGTGTTCGATGTTATAGTCTAATTCTTGCCACTATTGTCCACACTGATCATAGAGGTCTGAGCTTTCTAGGTTTTGTTCACTATCCCTATATTGGTCTACCTGTGAAATTTTAGATTTTGACTATTGATGAAGCTCTTGGTAGAGTTGATTCAATCTAAAAACCCTAAATATATCTACACATATAAAGCAAAAAATACATTAAAATCATAAAGGGGAAAAACTGGGTTAAGGGAAGAATGATTGCATAATCTAAAACCCCTGTTGTCCTGATCATTGCCTATATTAACCCTCAATCTAGGGTCTCATATCAAATATAGTTCTCCCTTATGGAACATGCATAATTAACGCACATGGTAGATGTAAGAATGAACTTCAACCTAGCCCTTCCTTAATCAAGCATGCATATCTATGTGTGATACAGAATGGTGAGCTATACTATTGACTAATTTTTAATTATGTAATGTGCCAAAGTAGTAAGTGCTAGATATAAAATGCCTTGTGTAGTCCTTTATATAAGAGACTCTTTATTTTAAATTTGAGAGCTTTATTCACATTTGGACAACATTGGAAAACTTAAGGATGAAGCTAAGAAAGGGGTTGGGACTCATTAAGCAAAGGTAACCGATTGTTAGAGCTTAAAATGACCTTGGATAAGAGCATTGGAAATGGGACACCCTAGGGTCCAACACTATAGTCCAATCCCAACACTCATATCTTATGGTCTAAGGACTTGGGGGGATGGAATAAGCATGGGAAATATGACCTGGCTAAGGTGGAATGACCATTTTAAAGGCTCATGATGACTGTGAATAAGTAAAAAGGTGACTCAAGCATGAAACAAGACCCAGATGAGAAAAATGAAAGATATGGCTAAATGTGAATAAAATCTCATATTCTCCAGTCAAAGTCTCCTATAAAAGGATTGTGAAAATACAAGATATGTGTGGTTGCTTGACCAATTTAGGGTGTATACATTTTCCCCCTTTTAATGTAGTGATGTAATGAAATGAAGTAATAGAGTAAAAGAAAGAAAAGAAAATGTGTACCTGAACCTACCTGCATAGAAATGAATGTGTTGCAAAAGATTCTAACTCACTTCCTAGCTAGGGGAGTGGATGGAGAGATGAATAGTGCTTGGAGAAAGAATGAACCCCTAAAATAGATGTCCCCTATATTGAATCTGAATGTGGAATCCATATAACATGGAGAAGGAGGGCAATGTTTGCCCCTATGTTGAATCTGACTAAAAATGAGAAATGCTCAAAGGGCCAAAACCAATGTCTACACTCTATCCCACATAAACTCATGTAATTTGGAATCTGTGTATAGAATTTTTATGTTGTGAAGAGCAAAATCTATCATGCCTCCACTCTAAATATCTGAACTGGAAGTGAGAACTGCTCAAAGACCTAAAACTAATGTCTATCCTCTGTCCCACACAAACTCATGTAGTCTGGGTCTGGGTAATGCTATGGACCAACCACTATAGATGGCCATATGGTCCAACCTAGCGACAACCTAGGTACAGCTAGGTGTAATCTAAAACTCTATTCAATGTGTAAGAAGAGAATGGCATGTCTTGCCATTCAATCTATATAATCTTGGATGATGAAGAACATGATCATCTATGTCATGCCCCCAAATCTGGTATGTGAGTGATGTGTATGTATAGTCTAGAAATATGTATAACCATATGTGAAATCACATATCATGCCATGCCCCATGTGCAAAACTAGAGATCAAAACATTGTGCTTTGCCCTATGCCTATAATCTGCTATCTGGTCCTATAATTGTGTTATGTTGTATGAAGTTGTATGTGTGGGACGTGTAATATGTACATGCCACCAAATATGGTATTCGAGTCTGAATTTGTATCGAAGTCACTATGAATCCATATAATCTAAACCACTATATTTGACTAGTCAATATATCTATAAGTTGAAATCACTATGGATCCATATGATCTAAACTACTATATTTGAATAGTCTGTGTATTTATAAATTGAAGGTATGTCCCTTTGAATGTCTTGAGTAATGCTGAGTGGGCCATGTAATCTGAATCACTTTATATCTCAACCAATTTGAGCTAAATATGGTAATTTTCATTATTGAAGGTGTAAGAACCATGGTGTATCCACTTATGAGAGCATATGGGTTATGCAAGGTAAGTGTAAGAATAGGAATAGTAGGAATGATGTCCCCCTTTTGGGGATAGGGACAAGATCTCATGATAGAGGAGTTTGAGCCAAAAGTGATGACTAATGGCATAATGATATAAGCAAAGTTGGTATAGTTTGAATTGATTGAGAATTTGTTTGATTGATTAGATTGAGTTTTTGAAATTGGAACAAGTTTTGATTGGTTAGGACCAAGTTGTATAAAAGAAGTATAGAGATGTATGTGTCATAGTAGGAAAATGATGTAGTAAGAGAGAAAGGCTTGCATGATGTCTAAGGTATCGTTGTTATGATTTCATGGAACAAATTGGTTTGCAAAACAAAGTTACAAGGTTGAAGTTATGGGCAAAATGGTATTTTACTTTGAATGAAAAAGTTGTTTGATATAGGAAAATTAGATTGATTCTTGATTCATTTACACATTGACTAAGTTGAGATTTGGAGCTTTGGGGTAGGAGATATGCTAAGGAGATGAACACCTGTCATGCCCTAATTTGAGCAATTGGTAGCCTAGGTTAAGGCTAGTGGGGAGATTACCCTAGTAAGTAGTTGAAACACATGATTTTTGCTTATTTACAAGCCTATTTTTTATGTTTTTAGGCCTTTTGAGTAGTCTAGGATAATTTCCACTAGTTCCAATGCTCTTGTCCAGGAGTCAGCACTCCTATCTAGTGTTCAACATTAATTTCTAGGTTCCAATGCTCTTATCCAATGTTGGTGTCCTTTTTACAACATTGTTGTCTATTAAGGCTAGTACTCTGAGTTTCTAATTTGTAACCTATTTTTTGTATAGCTTGGTTGTTGATTTGGCATGGTTGACTGATATATATATATATATATATATATATACATACTATTTATTGGTGTTTTATAGGGCAAGGTATGGATGCAGGAGTTCCATAGAGGCCAGGTGATGGAGGCACTGAGATTGTTACCTTTATTAGCTGATGAGAGAGTTGTGATATAAAGGTGGGGTTAGGTCAGCGTGTGACCTAGGTATTATGCAGTGGGATATATATATATGATTACCACCTTATGTGAGAGGTGGAATGTAGAAACTTATTCTTTTTGGCTTCCTACAGGGAAGATTACTATTACTCTAGAGGATGTGTAGCATATTTTACATTTATCAGTTAGTGGACAGCGTGTGACATTACAGGATGACATGGGTGTTGATGTTATTGATCATGCATCCTTGTATTTTGCTAGTGTGCCCTTAGGCATACATTAAAGAGGTAGTGATAGTGATGCATTATTGTATGTTATTGTGTAGTTGAGTGTTTTGCATATGTGGATGTGGTAGGTTGTGTTGTTGGCTTTGTTCATTATTATGGTTGGGAGTGGGGTGTTAATTGCATATAGGATGCATAAGATCGTGTGTAGCATAGAGGTGTATGGCACTATGTTCTCATGGTGTAGCACTATGCTTGCCCACTTATATAAGGATCTTTACCAGTTACTCAAGAGGCATTCAGTGGTGGAGTGATTGAAACTACCTTATTGCATTATTGGGATTATGAGTATATAGTGGTTTTGTGGTTGATAGGATTGTTGAGGGAGAGGTGGGAACCTCTACATCCATATGGGGAGTGGTGGATGAGTTTATTAGCTATCTGGTCTCCTAGGATATATCACTATAGATGAGTTTTAGATAGATTAGTGGCTTAAGATATCATATGGAGACCTTATAGAGGATTTCTTGGGTGGCCTGAGGATGGAGTGCAATTGCTATATATGAGGGGCATTTGTTGGTTACATGACCACTGGGATGGAGTGTATGAGTGATTTTAGTATGAGTGAGTGACTGTATCATAAGATGTGCTCCCAGTAGCATGGGTGTGGGTGAGGAGTGCATGAACACCAATGAGGGTCAAAGCTCATAAGAGGCCTATAGAGGCTGAGTTAACACCATTACCCTTGGATGCATGGGATACAACTATAGATATTCCCTATGTAGATGATGTTGGATACATAGAGGCATATGTTGCATGATGGACAAAGCATCAGTGGGATCTATTATATCCTATTCATGGAGTGGGTGTTCTCGAGTATGAGGATCCTACGTTGATCTAGATGATGGGAGCTAAGTAGCAATTATATTTGAATTATATATAAGTTTGTGCTTATTTTAGTGTAACTTGAAAGTATATATATCCAATGTAGTGTTTTATTTTGTATGTAGGTGGAGTGAAAGGCGCCCAAGATGAAGCACAGGCTAGTGCAAGGAGTGGAGATGATGAGTAATGGGAGACCATCATTGAGTCGACACTCTAAGAGCTTACATGACATGTTCTTGATGATGTTGTGAATGAAGGTTTGATAGAGAGTATGATAGTTACAACCAATGTTTATGCTCATTTATTTAATAGAGCTACTATAGTGATAGCTACATATGTTAGAACAGTAGGAGAGAGAGATGAGTTGAGGGCTGAGCTAGATAGACATAGGATGCCTCCACCTAATTATGGTTTTATTAGCATTAGGATCATGAATGAGTACATATATATTCAAAGGTGATATGCAAACTTACGTGAGGAACATGGTCAACTATTGGAGTGAAAGAGTCATTTTAAATGACATTCGAGAGCTCAACGAGATGTAGGGCCATCGAGTGCTAGAGTGGACTATGGGACTAGTACTAGAGGAGAGAGCGAGACTAGGAGTGAGGGCATGACACTCATTCATGATTGATTGTATTTGATACAATGTATATGTATTTGAAAACTTGGTTATATATATATGGATGTTGGTTTGATTTTGGATTCTTGCGTATTATGATATGGATTTTGAAATGGATTGGAATATTTCTTGTAATTTGTTAATTTAGGAGTAGTTGATCTAGTATTGATGTTGAAGTTTTTACATATATTTGGTACAATGGTACTTGGGATATGTGATTTGAATTTTGTTAATAAGTTTAGGTGTGATGTTAGAATTGATTTGTAATTTTATGAAAGCATTTTTTTTTTGTAATTGGTAAATTTTTTGGATAAACTGAGTTGGTTTAATGTTGGAAAAATAGGATATTGATAAGGTCAAGATTTGGATATTTTGGTTTGGCTAGGGATGGCTTATTTGGAACTATGAATGTTAGTTGTTAGTATATGGGGATGTAAGATAACACAGTGTGTGTATTACTTCCCTGAGAGTGGCTCAAGAATACAAAGGCTAGCTAAACCTTTGGCTTCATTGTTGCCCTTCTAAGTGAAGCTATGAATTTATATCGATATGAATGTGTGTCGTATCACTATCTGAACCATGATGGATAACTAAACAAGTTCCCATACTACTCATGCTATGTAGGAATGTGATCTATATCTGATACTATCTACTGTGTACTAATTATAGTTATACATGGAGATTCTACAAAATGCAACTTTAATGGTCATTATGAAGAAGGCTCATCTATATAATCATATACCCTATGGACTTTGCTATGGTGCATATGATTGAGCGATAGATGGATTTGGATTTGAACCTATGATGTAGGCTCATCTAATCTCAATAATAATGGGTTACTACATGAAATAGGTCCCTAAAAATTTGGCCATAGTGAATATCTCTCAGGAGCAATACTCTATGATGTGGGTTCATTTAATCTTAACTGTAGTGGATTTCTACATGAGATAAGACCATAAAAATTTGGCCATAGTGAATATCTCTATGGAATAATACTCTACTGCGATGCCTATGACTTTATTGGATATGTATATGGAACTGTGCTATGTATTCCTTATACTACAATGTTATATGTAGGTTGTTCTTGTTGTATGATTTTTTAGACCTTCTGAGTAGGTGGAATAGGAGATCTCCTGTGAGGCTTTGTCCTAGAACCTGTATTTCTCTCACGATGAGTGATCGATGATTCTTGTAAAGGAATGTCCTAGGATGACTTAGTCATGGATGAAATAGGTATATGGTTCCATGATGGAGGAGATCTTGGTGTCCTCGATGTGAATGCTATGATGTGATTATCAACACATCTAGTAATGCATTTTTTGAGTCCATAACAATAATTATCTGTGTCCATAGATATGGTGATATTTACAAAAGGGCCACTATGGCTTTATATGTAAGAGATGTGGATCTCGTTGATGAGTAGAAGTTAATGTGATTAACCTCCAATATAGTAGTGCTAATTATATGATAGATGGGCTATGTTGCTCTAAATCAAACTGTAATGGTGCCTTAATTTTTTTTTGTAGTGCATATTATAGGTTGTACTCTGGAGACTAGCTCTCTATTCTTAACTAGTTGATTTTTTGGTTGTGGTCTCCTATTTTTTTAAAGACATGGTGGATGTTATGTGCTAGGATCTGTAGATGTAGATATTGCTATGAAATTTAGAATAATTCAATCAATTGAATCTACATAAATCAATCCCAATTAATTTTCCAAAGCTAGAACTGTATAACAAAAGTGTCTGAAAGAAGACTTTGTCTGATATAATGGATGCTTGAGGAGATGTTGGTGAAGCCCCTTAATAAAGATACGTTGAATCTCTAAATTTGTTGGTTTATATATTAGTCTTAACATGTGAGTCTTAAATCATAAGATATGCTCATTAACTGGTTCTAAAGAATTTTGATGTAGTGTGGAAAGTTTTTCATATGTAACATGAGGGCCCATGTTTGCTGTGTAATATCTAAGAAATGCCTCCTCCAAGTCATCATATGTGTGCAAGGATCCCATGAGGAGTAGATGAAAGAACCAATTTTGTTCTTCTGCCACTAATGTGTACTGGAACAACTTCAGTAGAATCAAAGGACTCGTATGAGATGGCAAAGCCTTTTAAAAGGCTTGAAAGTGTATGAATGGATCTCCAGTACCATCAAAGTCAGGTAATGATGGTATTTAGAAATTCTTAGGCTATGAAGCTTTTATGAATGTCTTCAGAAGAGGGTTACCATGTAAATAATTAACATCTATTCAAGGCTTATAAGCCTTATTTTACAAGGTAAGGAGATGTACTTGGTGTTGTAATTCACCAATTGTATGCATTAAAGAGATAATCTCCTGGGATGGTACATTAACATCTTGAAGTGGTTCATTTAATCATTGAATTTAATTATTAATTTTATCCATGGGAATGCTACATTTATAAATTGGATCATAAAGAGGGGGTGTGCTCACTTGAACCTTGGGAGTAATGGTAACTTAGACCTTACTAGAGGAATGTGGGCTTACCATTCTCTTTAGGTGAAGAGTGAGAACTGGGTTCTACTGTAGTGAGGGGTGGCTTGGGAGATTAATTGGTATCATTATGTTTTATTGAATCACATTCTAATTGAGTAGAAGATGTGCTAATAGCATGAACATGTGTATTATTTGAAATAGAATCATGCATAGAATTAGAAACAACATTTGGAAGTGCATTATGTTTGAGAGGAGGAGTGAGAGAAGAGTTAGAAACATGAGATGCATTTTATTCTTCACTATGTGCATGATAATCATCATTATTAATTGCATTATCATAATTAAAATATTGTTCATAATCACTCTCATTTTCATATTCATTGGCATGTTCACTATCATACTCATCATCACTTCCATCATTGCTAGGGAGAGGTGTAAGAGAAGAATTTAATTCCTTTAAAATGTGCAATAGATTATCATTTGAAATTGAAATATCATGTGCATATATGGTATCCATGGGTGGAATACATGCATTATTAAGTAAGAGAGAGTTATCATTTAGACCTTTTTTTGACAACGTAGAGTTAAGAACGTGAGATGTATTAATTGAACTATGCATTGGTAATTTGATTATATTGCATTTAAATTGTTGTAATTTGAACATTGAAGTAGCAAAAGAGAGAGGGAGATTAGGCTCACTTGGAAGAAAATTATCACCAATTAAAGGTTCACTTGGAAGTGCATGACTAATTTGTTCACATGGTGCATTGTGCATAGGAGAATGAGGTGAAAAGTATATTTCCCATTCATCAAAATTATTTTCTTTAGAAGAGGGAATAAAAGAGATAGGTTTGAGAGGAAAAGATGCATCTACCTGTACTTCACTATCACTATCACGTATATAATCATATTCCTCATTACAATAATGGTAATTATATTCATTGTAAATAAAATCATTTTTCACATTTTTAACTAATGTGCATTTTTAAAAATTTGTCCATTCATTGTCATAATTATGAGAAAATTTTAAAAATTGATCTATCGGATGAGAAGGAAGAAATTTCTTAGTGGCCATTTTATTTCTTTCACCAAAGAAAATACTGAAAATCACTATTAAGCAAATAAATGTAAAAATAACTATGAACATAGAGATTTTGAAAATATTCTTGGTAATTAAAAACAATGTGTAAAAATTCCAAAATATTTTTCTAAATATTGCAAGGAAGGAAGGCTTGGGGTTTTAGGACCTAGTTTAGGAATCTAGGGTTTTTGTCTAGGGTTTTAATTTTTTTGAAAATTATGAATATAATTTAAATTCTGAAAATAATTTTGAATGAGGTAAATATACAAAAATTAGAAATTAAAAATTTAATTTTTTTTGCACAAAATAACTATTAAGATTGATATTTTGAAAATATTTTTGACACTTTAAATTATTTGCAAAAATTTTGGAATATTTTTCTAAAAATTGCAAGGAAAACTTGGGGTTTGAGGACCTAGTTTAGAAATCTAGGGTTTTGAGCTAGGGTTTTAGAATTTTTGAAATTTATTTCAATAATTTTGATTCTGAAATAATATTTGAATATAATTAATGCACAAAAATTTATACAAAAAATCAAAAATTAAAAATTAAAATTTTTGTACAAAATATGAAGGAAAAACTCATAGAGTACCTAGGGTTTTAGATTTGTTCGAAGTAAGTCAAGTTCACCAAATATTTTATTATTTTTAGGAAACTAGTGTCTAGTTCCTAAATAATAAAGGGTCTGGAATAAGTAGGAAAGTCTGATTTAATATGTGTTATTCCCAAAATATGTCACTCATTTTTGGGGATAACATTTGAATTATTTTGGTCTTGTAGGCCAAAATTCTCTCTTCTCTTCTCAAAAAATGTTCTGAGTATTCAAATTCTTCATTGTTCAAGCTTTTTTAGCTAAGGGACTCATGAGTTCAATAGGTTCAATGACTTCAACAGGCGAGCTCTCACAAAGAAACAAGTTCCCAACACTTAGGCAATTTAAAGGCTGGTTCAACATCAGAGTTCAACCAAAAGGTCCATTGACAAGCTTCAAATAAATATAATGAACCATTAAACCATTGAACCTCACCTCCAAAGGTTCAAAGGTTCAACGGGTTCAAAGGTTCAATGACATCGAAAAGCTTAAAGAGTTAAGCGCTTCGGCAAAAGTTCAAAGTTCAACCGCTTCGACAAGTTCAACGACTTCAAGAGACTGAAATGAAAGAAGGCTTCAAACAAAAGAATGAATCATTGAAACTTGAACCAAAATGGTTCAATGGGTTCAATCGGTCGGTTCAATCGAAAGGCCCGAATGAATGTTTAAAGGCCTAATAGAAAGCGGCAAAAGCAAATGAAAGATTTTCTTCAAACAAAATATCTAAAGGAATTCCTTCGAACATTTTGTCTAAAGGCTTTGAAGAAGAAGGCCACTCGAAGGACCCCGAAGGGTAGGTACCCTTGCGGGGGACTCTTGACGACCACAAAATAGACCTTTCTCAAGGTTCGAAGGGACACCTTCCCTTTGGGGGGGTTCCAAAGACATAAAGCCAAAGGAATATCAAAGCTCGAGAGACTTGGAGAAAATAAAGGCTTTTAGAAAGAGGATGAATCGTTGAAACTTGAACCAAAATGGTTCAAAGGTTTAATGGGTTCAAAGGTTCAAAGAAGCTCTGAGCAAAGGAAAGAAGTGAAAGATTCTAGAGACCAGTTCAAATAGATGGTTCAATTGACAAGCAAAGAAGGGATTGAACCAGGAAAGAGATTGAACCAGGAAAGTGATTGAACCAGAAAAGCAAATGAACCAAAGAAGTGATGGAACCAAGGAGCTGATAAGACCGCCCAAAAAGTTGAACCATTAAACTAATGAAATTTCAAAGGTTCATGGTTCAAAATGGTTCAAGCGACCAATGACCAATGACATCCCCACAGATGTCAAATTTAAGGTAATGAAATATCTGTTGGTTTTCAAATGTGGCACAGAACTTAAAGAACAAACTAAGTGACCAACTGAAGAGGAAGCTGAAAGAACTTGCAAAAAAGAAAAGAGATAACCGGAGAGCTTAGATGACAAGGAAAGAGGGGAAAGCTACAAGAGATACATAAATATTTGCGTAGGAGTTATTTCCAGTAGGTGGAAAAGTCCACCGAGTAGACATCTGAGCTCGCAAACATTAAAAGGTGCAGCCTATTTTTCTCCCTTTGAATAAAAGTGAGAGGACAATCGTGTACATATTTAGAGAAAGACTAGACAACCCATACTGAGGAGAAGACATTTGAGATGAATTAACATGCCATAGTTAAGGTTGATGCCCTGTTCCAGTATGGTCCCCTGACAAAACTAAAAATGCATTCAAGGCATTGAGTGCATAGTATGGGCCATTCTATGAAACAAAGCACCAAGTATTTCTTGGTTGCTATATATTATAATCTCTCTTATTATTTTAGGGGGATCTCTCTAATATAGAAGTGAAGCTTTGCCAAAATTGAAAGGCGATCACTGAGACTTTGAGCTCAGATTGTTAATCATAGTTCTTTAATTGAATGAGAAAGTAGGTTACTTTCAAACTTTGTGTTGTAATAGCTTGTGTCATTTAGGAGATTGTTCTTATGTCTATTTTTTGAATGCATTCTTGTCCATTTTTATGAAATACGTAGGAATAGTGGAAGTAAATAGGAAGGTGTCTTGAAGCCAACTGTGGAGAGACTTTGTGCTGTCACAATTGTCTTTTGTGTGTGTATTTTAGTTTCTTTTTGTGTAAAGGATCTTGGGATGACTTTGTGCCCCCATTATTCTTCGTATATTTCACTCTTTGGCAGTTGAGGTGGAGACTTTGTGCTACACTTTATATTGATGTGTTACTACACCTTGTTACATTTACTTGTCACTTTCAAAAAGAATTCTTGTTGTTTGCTATAGACCATTTCTAAAAGAAGAGAAGTGCCTTCAGTGTTTTCACTAGGATTTATCTTTTGATCTGTGAACATCATCTCTAAAAAAGAGATATAGATGGTGTTGTCCTATCCCTGAGTGTTATTTTTTGCTTATATTTAAAGTTTTTATATAGTATATAGTGCCTCATAGTTATAGGGAACCTCCCCTTGATGAGGAGAGATTTGTCCCCTTTTAATTTGGTAAACCTGCACATTTGGCTGACCAATCTCCTTATGTTGTGGTTGAAACAACTTATTTTTTTCATTAATTAGCTGGTGACAAAATATTCACCCAACAGTGTTTGGTGACTCTGTTGGGGAAGAACGAGTAGTTTCAGTTCTTTTTCTTATCCATTTACTCTACTGGAGACACAACAATTTTACACAATTTGAAGCCTTAAGCTTCAAATTGAGTATCACCTGTGTCTTATCTATTATCATTATAGCCTTATCAATTTCTATTATATACTCTGAGATACAAAACCAAAGATGCTGGAGATCAAGCATTTCATTTCAAAAGTCAATTCTCTACCAGCTCCATGCCAATAGTTTTTGGTGACTTCACTGGGAATTTTACGTGCAGTTTGAAGCCTCAAACTTCAAATTGAAGTAGTCCTTGTCCTTATCCATTTCAATCTTACACTTTGGTAGGTCCATGGTATATGAGAAACTAGAGATCTAAATGTATTGTTGACCCTATTTTTGAGTTGGTGTAGCAGAGCAATTTTGAGTTGTTTCCTCCACAACCTCACCTTCAACGAACTAGGAATCTTCCTCTTACCATCCCCAGGTTGTTAAGTTGTGGAGCTAAAAGCTTCACTGATACAGACATGGAGGAGGGTGCAGAAGGGTTATTGAGTGTCACAGACACCGGTGTCGGTCAGGCCAACCGATGTTGGCAGGACAAGGCAGGAGAGCAACCGACGTCGGTCAGAGATCGGTTGGTGTCGATGACCCCCAGGCGGACATGGACCGGCATCGATCGCCTGTGTGGTTTGACTGCGAGTTTATTATAGGCAATTGGTTGATGAACCAAGTGTTTGCATGCTTAGTGCTAATTATAGACTGAGAGCTGCAGATCTAATTACATGGAGAGCTAAGAGAAAGGCAAGGCAGTTCCTTCCATAAGTATGGTCTGTTGAATTGCAGGTTGTTGCAGGTTCATGGGAGATCTACTTGAAGTACTTTGAGTACTTGTGGAGTGCGTGGAGCATAGGTGTAAGGTGAACACCAACTCTGTGTTTGAGTTGGGTGTTGGGACCTAGTAGGGAGAGCTTTGAGGAGAGAATTACTGTTCACTTGAGGTGTGGGAATCCTCTGTAGAGGTGGTGGAGAAGAAGTGGCATCTTCTTTATTGTATTCTTTTCTATAAAAGTTATTAATACAAGTTGTGTATTGTCTCTCATATTCTGTGTTATTCTGAATTCTAGTTACTTGTTGAATCTGGTTTATTTCTGCATATTAAGTTGCTTGGTTTGGTAATCAACTGTGTGCTTCTGGTGTTTCGCATCCTTGACAAGTGGTATCAGAGCTAAGATTGCAGGAAATAGGTTTTGTGTTTGGTTACAGGTCACTCTCAGGGGTTTCTGATTGAGTGGGAGCAGAGCAATGGCAGATAAAAGTAAGCTAAGAATGGAGGAGTTGAAAAGCACATATGGTCACTTAAGGTCCCATGGAAAGAAAGAGCAGGTAAAAAAATATTGTTGGTTTGTGGAAGATCAACAAGAAGGAACTGAAGAAGCAAATGTTGCAGGTGATGTTGCACAGGATGCTCTGGGAGGTTTCTTGGATAAAGTTGAATCTTGGATAAAAGATTCGGTTGCCTCTTTCCATGCAGCCCTGGGTAGAGGAGCTGGTGAGCCTTGCCAAAGAATTGGCAAAGGGGAAGTGAAGCTGAAATTGCAGGCGGCCAACACACAGGTGTTGATGAAGGTCATGCAGGGCCCAGGTTTGGAGATATGGCTAATTTCTTCAAAAATATTGGGTGATGAGGGATGCACAAGAACTCTCACAACGGGTGCACTTGATCTTAGCTGGTGGTAGGAAAACAGGTACTCTTTATCTACTTGTTTATATTATTGATTCTTCTTCTGTTGTGGAGACGTGGCTTTGTAGGCTTGGTCACATGAGCAGGAAGGAGATGCATGTTCTTAAGCGGAAGACAAATATATTTGATAGGCTTAAGAACTGGAAAGCCTTGGTGTTCTTGGAGGAGATGGCGGATAGAAACTAGTGGATGGTGCTGGATACTTCTGAGCAGAGCAGTTTGGACATGGAGATTGATTCAAAGGAGCTCGCGGGTAAAAATTCATCACTCACAAGTGAACACAGATACCGACATCGATCAGAAAGAACTGGCATCGAACAGACAGGTGCCGATGTCAGTCATGTGCAGACCAGAGCCGGTGATGTCAGGCAGGGTAAGACTGACGTCGGTCAGGAGGACCGACGTCGGCAGTAGGTAAGACCGACGTCGGTCAGGAGGACCGACGTCGGTAACAGGGACACCGACGATAGTAGGTTGGTAGTCAGGGACAGACGCATGGGAACCGACGTCGATCGAATGCAGACTGTGGAGTGACTGAGGTCGGTCACTGTAATGGATTTTGGGTGGACAGCATGCTGTCAAGGAGTCTCAAACACCCATACGGAGGACTGAAGACGTAAGTAGGCCCTCAAATTTGTTGTTCCTCTTCTTTATACTCGTTGTTGATTGTAAAGCAGGAAGGATCCAGGAAACAGGTGGGAGCATGGCAGGAATATGATGCAGAACTAAACGAGAGTTTTGGTAGGGTTGCCAGCCGGTGCAAAAGCACAGAGACGAATGGATTCCTTAGTTGAAGAATAGAGAGAACGGATACGTGAGATGGAAGACCAGGCATATGGTTTTGAGGAAGCTGCAGGACAGTGGTATAGGTTTTGACAGGTGGAGGATGGAGCATGGCTTCAGTCAATGTCAGGGTAACTACTGTGGTTTGTCTTCCCAGGTGGATGATGAGTCATAACATCATTCTGTTGCTATATGTGGATGGTATATTTGCTATCAGGGTTCGTACATACAGGGTTGTGCTGAGCTAAGGGTAAGATTAGTTCAGTGGCATGTCAGGAGGAGTTTGGAGCAATAAATTTTTTTGACATGGGAGGCATGGAGGTCACAGGTTGATTTTGTCTCTAGTGGGAGCTGATGTGAATCAGGTGTTGGCGAGGTTTAGGATGCAGAGCCAGAGCACACTAAGGGCTAGACAGGTACAGTGTTTGAAATCACATGAGGTCTGGTATAGACCTGAGTATTTCCATGCAGTGGGAGCTGTCAGAGAGTTAGGAGCTAATTCGGGGAAATGGGTTCTCAGGGATTTGAGAGGGACTAGCAGTAGGTATACATGCAGGGTCAGGACTTCACTACATGTGTTTGTAGGTTCGGATGTGATAGGGTACTCGAATGACAGGTGGTGCACCACGGGATGTGTGGTGGTTAGTCTTCAAGTGGAAGCTTGAAGAGAAATACAAACCAAGAAATAGATTAGACGAAGTACAGGTACAGGTATAGTGCAGATATTTATCTCCAAGTGGGAGATTGTTAAGTTGTGGAGCTAAAAGCTTCACTGATGCAGACATGGAGGAGGGTGCATAAGGGTTGTTGAGTGTCACAGACACCGGTGTCGGTCAGGCCAACCGACGTCGACAAGACAAGGCAGGAGAGCAACCGACGTCAGTCAGAGATCGGCCGGCGTCGGTGACCCCCAGGAGGACAGGGATCGGCATCGGTCGCCTGTGTGGTTCGACTGCGAGTTTATTACAGACAGTTGGTTGACGAACCAAGTGTTTGCATGCTTAGTGCTAATTATAGACTGAGAGCTGCGGATCTAATTATTGTACTAGGTGTCTAATTATTGTTTGGATGAGATCTATATAATAGACTCATGATTTTATTGTAAAGTAGTGCTAGGGAGCAAGAGAGCAAATAGCTCCTTCAGAGAGAGGTAGAGCAATGGTGCATTCCTCCTAGTGCCACAGTACCAGGTGTGTGGGTGCTGGATTAGAGAGTCAGCTAGATTCTTCAAGTATGTATGATCTTGGTCATCAGGTGAGCATGGCTACGATAGGAGATCTACATGGTAAGTAAGATCGTTGATCTACAGGTGTGTGTGTGTGCGCAAGGTCAAGGTTCACAGGTGTGCAGAACCAGTATTGATCTGTAGGTTAGAGATCAGATAGGACAACAACACAATAAGGAGTAGGATCAGGCAGGATCTACTTGGAGTATGGTGTGTACTCATTGATATGTACGTGGAGTACATGGAGAGCTAAGAGGAAGGCAAGGTAGTTCTTTCCATAAGTATGGTCTGTTGAAGTGCAGGTTATTGCAGGTTCATGGGAGATCTACTTGAAGTACTTTGAGTACTTGTGGAGTGCGTGGAGCACTTGTGGAGTGCGTGGAGCATAGGTGTAAGGTGAACACCAACTCTGTGTTTGAGTTGGGTGTTGGGACCTAGTAGAGAGAACTTTAAGGAGATAATTACTGTTCACTTGAGGTGTGGAAAACCTCTGAAGAGGTGGTGGAGAAGAAGTGGCATCTTCTTTATTGTATTTTTTTTTGTAAGATTTATTAATACAAGTTGTGTATTGTCTCTCATATTCTGTGTTATTCTGAATTCTAGTTACTTGTTGAATCTGGTTAATTTCTGCATATTAAGTTGCTTGGTTTGGTAATCAACTGTGTGCTTCTGGTGTTTCGTATCCTGACACAGGTCACCAATACAAGGTAGAGCTTCTTTTTCTGTAGTTATCAGAGCTTTTTCTATACATACTCCACCCAGATTTGTTATCCCCCCTTTCCATAGAAAAATAATGGCGATTCAAGGCGCCTAAGGTAACTCTTTTGGCCCACTCAATTTAAATCCACCTCTACATGAACTACCTCACAGTTCTAAGAAGAATTTATCCAAGTTTTTTGATGATGGAAGAGTTCATCCAGATGAACATATTGCGTCCTTTAGCATAGCCTGTGGTGTGATAGGCATGGAGTATGAAGATGTAGTAGTCAGGCTGTTTGTGAAAACATCGCAAGGTGCTACTGTAGATTGGTTCTATCATTTGCAGGCCCAGACTGTGGCTGACTAGAACACCCTCAAAACCAAATTTGAAGCTAGGTTCAAACCTGCAAAAATTGTGCATGCCTTACTGGCTTAGCTCACATAAATGAAGAAGGAACCCC
The DNA here is from genome assembly GCA_037957365.1 of Torreya grandis. Lineage (NCBI taxonomy): Eukaryota > Viridiplantae > Streptophyta > Pinopsida > Cupressales > Taxaceae > Torreya > Torreya grandis. Next base: position 273,939 of record JARHVA010000579.1, on the reverse strand, counting down.
ATAAACCAATGAGAGATTTCATTACCAAGTTTGACAAGTTGAGGAATAGGATCCCTGTAATTGCTCAGCCAACAATTGAGAACCTTAAATATTTTTTTATCAATTCTCAGCTTCTAAAAGTGAGTTTTCTACTGATACAGGCTAGACACATAGACCTTGTTGCTACTCAAGAATTGGCCACTGAGGTGGAATATGATCTCATCTTGGTGGGGAAGATAAGGAGAGATCCTAATAAAGGTAAATATTCTTCATCCTCTAAATAGTCATCTACATGCACCACTAATAAAATGATACAAAAGCTAGCAAATGAACTGCTAACCTTGAAAAGACAAATGGCCCAAGGTATGTTTGCTCCTCCTTATCGAGATATGCCAAAGAGGACATTTTAGAACTATTCATATCAAGGCAATGCTGCCAAAAATCAATCACAACTAAATCACCTTCCTCCCTCATAAGGGAAACTTGCTATTGAAGCACCTCCAACCAATTCAGCATTTAGATATCTTGAAGTAGAATCAAATTTCTCCTTCTAGCCTGAGTTGAACCCAAATTTCAGCCTTAGTTAAACCTAGAAGATGATGCTAATCTCTTCACAGAGGCAAATAAAAAATTAGCTGGTGACTCCAACATCAGTTTTTTGAATTACCAAGATGAACTTAGAAGTGAAGGTAAAGTAGTTGAGAGATTATATGCTATGTTCACCTGATCTAAGAATCAGTCAGCCTAGCAAGCTGATAAATAAAAATCAAAGGAGTGAGCTCAGCCTGTAATTTCAATTATCAAATGAAAAACTTCTCTACCTTTCTAGCCAAAGGACCCAGTGAGTAATAAAAAAGTAAGTACCTCAAGTATGCCTTCATGTTCCACTTCAATTTCATAGATCAGTCCCCCCCCCTAAAAACTAGAAAGATGAACTCCCTTCCCCTGTTCATAATTCATTTCAAACATTTGACATAGTTGACCATGTCAAGAAAACTAAAATTCAAATGTTTGAATTTGAATTCTTGCAATCCAACTCTGAGCAGTTGGATAAGTTGGTTCAATGTGTAAAGAATAAATCCATCCCTACAAGACCAGCTACTCCAAAGGTGACTCCCACATTCACCCAGAATAACCTTGTCATTGCTCCTTCTATTGCTCTTGGGAGGATAGAACTATTTTATGTCTCTCTGCTGATAAATGGACACCAGTTGAATAATTGCATCATAGACTCAAGTGCGTCTAACAATGTCATGCCTGATGCTAAAGTGGTAGAATCTCTTGGTTTCACATTGACCAAGACATTTGGGAGATGTTTCTCTATGGAGAACAAATAAGTGCCACTGCTGGGACAAATCAAGGATGCCTAATTTGTATTTACAACATTCTTAAACAAGAGAATCAAGATGACAGTCCTGGTGGCTAACATCCCAGCCTCATACGACATCCTTCTTGGGAATTTTTTTGTAAAGATGTTAGGGGTGGATTAAGTATGGACCTATCTAAAGCAAGGATCCCGGTTAAAGGTGTCATGCAGAGGCTGCTCCCTAAGAAGGAAGTAAAATATGTTGTCACTAAAATATCAGCACCTGAAGCTCAAGTTCTGTTTGAGTCTTCAGGCATGGGTAATTACTTCTTATCCATGAAGGAGGTTCATGTGGTGATGGATGAAACATATGAAAATGACAATCTGAAAATTAACTCAAATGGAATAGTAGAAGGGTTGGTAGAACACAATATAAGTGCAGAAGAATCCTCCCCTCCAAATGAAGAAGAATCTAAGGAAAAATTATTTTTTGATGATGTTTAAATTTTAGAATTTGATGGCAGCTATTCCTCTACCAGTTTTGGAGCTGAGATTGTGTTGATATCTCCTCAAAGAGATATTTTTATTTCTTCATACAAGTTGTAGTTCAGCAACACCAACAACACTACTGAGTATGAATCTCTACTACTTGGATTGAAGGTCGCTCGAGACAAAGGCATCAAACTCCATGCCAAAGGAGATGATGAGCTGGTAGTTTTTTAGGTGAAAAACTTGTACCAAACTAAAAATGAGAGATTACACCACTACCACAATCTGGTTTGGAATCAAATTGAAAGCTTTGATGCTTTCAGTATCTCTATAGTGCCCAGGGAATTCAATGATCGAGCTGATGCATTAGCTATTTCTATAACTCTTTTGGTTCCTCACCCAGATTTTAAAGGAGATAAGTACACTATCAAATTGATCTTTCAACCAAGTGTGCCTGAAAATGCCAATCATTGACAAGTGTTTAATGGTGACAACCAAATCATTGCCTTCTTAGAATAAAAAGATAGCTTCAAACAGCTTCACTTCGAAGGTAATGAACTAGCCCCTAAAACAAGTTCAGACGTAGGTGAAGAATTCTTGTAGCTAAAAGAGAATAAAATTTCTAAAGGATTGGTTTTCTTTGAGAAACTGTTTGACAAGCACGATAAGTTCATCAAACAACAACAAATGGATTCAAGCTCCTCCCAAGAGTTTGATTAGATAAACTTGGGTACCAAGGAAAATCCTAAGATGATGAATAATTGGAAGTGCTGCACTCCTAAAGATAGGTTCAAGTTTACTACTCTGCTCTGCTAGTATATAGATGTTTTGGCGTGCTCATATAATGATCTGAAGTCACTCAGGTCTGAAGAAATTCACCATGAAATTCCTCTCAAGAGTGATTTGATGCCTTATAAGCAAAAATTTAAGTAGTACAATCTAAAAATATCATGTACTATTCTATTTAAAATACAAAAATACTGAATGCTAAGATAATTTTCTTAGTCCATCATTCCATATGGATTGTAAACATAGTACCTGTGAGAAAAAAGAATGGCAAAAATTGCCTCTAGATGGACTTCAAAAATGTGAATCAATCATCTTTAAAGGATAACTATTTTCTACCCATCATGGACCAAGTTTTTTACACAGTGATCAGTTCAGAGATGTTATCAATACTAGACAACTTCCCAAGATACAATCAAGTTGACGTTGTTGAAGCAGACCAACATAAGACTACCTTCACCATGCCTTAGGGCACCTTTGCATATTGAAGAATGTCATTTGGCCTGATAAATGCTGGTGCTACTTTTTAGAGAGAAATGGACCTTACTTTCAAAGATGAAATGGGTAAGTTCATTATGGTGTAACTTAATGATTTAACAATCTTTTTCAAGCATCATCCTGATCACCTACATCATTTACAACAAGCGCTGAAATGATGTTGCTAGAATGGCATCTCTCTAAATCCTAAGAAGTCTATTTTTAAGGTAACAGAAGGGAAACTTATCAGACATATTGTATTCTGAGAAGGCATAAAGATTGACTCAAAAAGATTCAAATATATTCAGGAGCTTACTCTACCCACAAGTAAGACTGCATTTCACTCTTTCTTTAAAAAGGTGAATTTTTATGAAGATTCATTCCTGAGTTTGTAGAGAAGACTCACTACATTGTGGACATGATGAAGGAAAAGGCCACTTTCAGCTGGACTAAAAAAGGCAAATCATCATTTCAGGACATCAAGACAACTATTGCCCATGCCCTAATTTTAGTTTGTCCAGATTACACTAAAGATTTCACAATGTATAGTTATGCTTTTGAGAACACACTTTCAGCAATTCTGATTCAATAGAATAAAGAAGGTGTGGAATCTCTCATATCCTTCATGAGATATCCTCTTAAAGCTCATGAATTGAAATATTTAAATCTAGAGAAGCATGCTTATGCAGTGGTAAAGGCAGTAAAACACTTCTACTTCTACATCTTAAATTTATACATTATTTTCCTAGTTCTTGATACCACAGTCAAATCCATATTAACTCAGCAGGAGTTTGGAACCAAAAGGGGCAATTAGATTGTTAAAATCTAAGAGTTTGATCTTGTTATCAAACTAATGAAAATTGTGTAAGAAAGGGATCTCTGCCAATTGATTACTGATAATAGACTAGAAGAAACATGGCATGAAGAAGCAGAAATTGAAGACACGCCAACAATCCTCTTTGTTACCACCATGAATGAGTGGTATTCAAACATTGCTATTTTCTTACTTACAGTGAGTGTCTTGATCACCTGTCTCGTAAAGGAAAGAGGACTGTCAAGTTGAAAGCTACCAACTTTGTCCTCTAAGACAATGGCCTATATAAATGAAACCTTGATGGAGTATTCCTTCACTACATGGATAAAGAGCAGCGAAACCAACTTTTGGAGTCCTTCCATAATCTGGCCTGTGGAGGACATTTTTTTGCACCTGTAACTGCCCATAAGATTCTGCAAACTAGGTATTACTGGCCTACTCTATTTCAAGATGCATATAAATAGGTATGAAGATGTGAACTGTGCTAATAATTTGTTGGAAGACCCAAGTTAGCTACCTTGCCTCTTAAGCCAGTGGTAATAGAAGAGCCATTTTAATAATGGAGAATCGATTTCATTGGTGCTGTAAACCCATCTTCAAGTGCTGGACTTGATTATGTCTTCACAGCCACATATTATTTCACCAAATAGGTGGAAGCTATTCCAACCAAGCATGCTACTTCAGAATTAGTATGCAATTTCCTTAAAAAAAATATCATTTTCAGGTTTGGGGTCCCAACCAATATTGTGACAGATAACGCAGCCTGTTTCTCTTTCCATGAGATTACTTAGTTCTAATTTTATTATGGAATTACCCTCTCCCACTCTTCTAATTATTTTATGCAAGGAAATGGCCAAGCAAAATTGAGCAACAAGAATATGGTGACCATCATTAAAAAGTTGGTAGATGACAACCAACAAACCTGACATAAAGCACTGTTTGATGCTTTATGGGTAGATAAAATTATACCCAAGAGGGCAATAGGTATGTCACCTTTTCAACTTTTGTATAGTTTAAATGTAGAGATACCAATCCCCCTGGAATTTCTAGCATTGAAATTTGCAAAGGCGGTCAAAGATCAGACACATGAAAGCTCCATTGATAAGAGGATCATGTGCTTGACTGAGCTAGATGAACAGTGAATTATGGTGGTGGACCGAATTACTACACATCAAAGTCTAGTGAAGAAACTCTTTGACCAAAAAGCAAAAAATTGTGAGTTCCATATTGGTGATCAAGTTCTATTATGGGACAAGAGATGAGAACTAAAGGGAATGCATAGAAAATTTGATTCTCTATGGAGAGGCTTATTTACTATCCATCAGCTCAATGGTGAAAATAGTTTCCTATTGAAGTATCAAAATGGAATGCCCTTTTTTTGCTGCCTCATAATGGATAGCATCTGAAGCACTTCAATCTTTGAAGTATCAGGTGACATTAGTTATACATATGTATATTTGTATAGTCTCTTGTTCTATTTTGTGCTTTTATTTTCATTTTTTGCACCTTTTTTTTTGGGTAGCATGACTCCATAGCCCAATGGCATACTTAAAGGTACTGAAGCTTTTGAATTCTACTCCCTTCAATTGTTTTTACAATCAATGAAAGTTCTCCAATTGGAGCCAACTGTTGTTGCCAAAATGTGTCACTTATTTTTGGGGATAACATTTGAACTATTTTGGTCTTACAGGCCAATATTCTCTCTTTCCTTCTTAAAAAGTGTTCTGAGTATTCAAATTCTTCATTTTTTAAGATTTTTTAGCTAAGGGACTCACAGGTTCAACAAGTTCAATGACTTCATTAGGCGAGCTCTCACAAAGAAACAAGTTCCCAACACTTAGGCAATTTTGAGGCTGGTTCAATGCCGAAGTTCAATCAAAAGGTCCATCAACGGGCTTCAAATAAATGGAATGAACCATTGAACCATTGAACCCCACCTCCAAAGGTTCAAAAGTTCAACAGGTTTAAAGGTTCAATGACATTGACAAGCTTAAAGAGTTAAGCGCTTCGACAAAAGTTCAAAGTTTAACCACTTCAGTAATTTCAACGACTTCAAAAGACTTAAATGAAAGAAAGCTTCAAACAAAAGAATGAATAATTGAACCATTGAACCTTGAACCAAAATGGTCAATGGGTTCAATCGAAAGGCCCAAAGGAATGTTCAAAGGCCTGACAAAAAGCGGCCAAAGCAAAGGAAAGATTTCCTTTAGACAAAGGCTTTGAAGAAAAAGGCTGCTCGAAGGACCTCGAAGGGTAGGTACCCTTGTGGGGGACTCTCAGTGACCATGAAATGGACCTTTTTCAAGGCTTGAAGAGACACCTTCCCTTTGGGGGGGTTCCAAAGACATAAAGTTGAAGGAATTTCAAAGTTCAAGAGACTTAGAGAAAATAAAGGCAGATTCAACGAGTTTAAAGGTTTAAAGAAGCTCCAAGCAAAGGAAAGAAGTAGAAGATTTCAGAGACCAGTTCAAAGAGATGGTTTGACTAATGAGCAAAGAAGGGATTGAACTAAGAAAGTGATTGAACTAAGAAATCGATTGAACTAGGAAAGTGAATGAACCAAAGAAGCAATGGAACCAAGGAGCCGATAAGACTGCCTAAATCGTTGAACCATTGAACTAATGAAATTTCAAATGTTCAAGGTTCATGGTTCAAAATGGTTCAAGTGACCAACGACCAATGATGTCCCTGTAGATGTCAAATTCAAGGTAATGAAATATATGTTGGTTTTCAAATGTGGCGCGAAACCTAAAGAACAAACTAAGCGACCAGCTGAAGAGAAAGCTGAAAGAACCTATAGAAAATAAAGGAGATAGCTTGAGAGCTTAGATCACAAGGAAAGAGGGTAAAGCTATAGGAGATATATAAATATCTATGTAGGAGTTATTTTTAGTAGGTGGAACAGTCCATCGAGTAGACATTTGAGCTCACAAATATTAAAAGATGTGGCTTATTTTTCTCCCTTTGAATAAAAGTGAGGGGATAACTACGTACATATTTGGAGAAAGACTAGACAACCCATGTTGAGGAGAAGACATTTGAGATGAATTGACACACCACAGTTAAGGTTGACACCCTGTTCCAGCATGGCCCCCTGATAGAACTAAAAATGCATTCAAGACATTAAATGCATAGCATGGGCCATTTCATAAAACAAAGCACCAAGTCTTTCTTGGCTGCTATATATTGTAATCTCTCTTATTGTTTTAGTGGGATCTCTCTGATATAGAAGTGAAACACTACCAAAATTGAAAAGCAATCACTGAGACTTTGAGCTCAGATTGTTAATCATAGTTCTTTATTTGAATGAGAAAGTAGGTTACTTTCAAACTTTGTGCTGTAATAGTTTGTGTCATTTAGGAGATTGTTCTTATGTTTATTTCTTGAATGCATTCTTGTCTATTTTAATGAAATAAGCAAGACTAGTGGAAGTAATTAAGAAGGTGTCTTGAAGCCAAATGTGGAGAGACTTTGTGCTGCCACAGTTGTCTTTTGTGTGTGTGTTTTAGTTTCTTTCTATGTAAAGGATATTGGGATGACTTGTGCCCCCATTATCCTTCGTATATTTCACTCTTTGGTAGTTGTGGTGGAGACTTTGTGCTACACTTCATCCTATTGTGTTATTGCGCCCTGTTACATTTACTTGTCACTTTTAGAAAGAAATCTTGATATTTGCTGCAGACCACTTCTGAAAGAAGAGAAGTGGCTTCAGTGTTTTCACCAAGATTTCTCCTTTGATTTTTGAACATCATCTTTGAAAAAAGAGATATGGATGGTGTTGTTCTACCCCCGAGTGTTATTTTCTACTTATATTTATAGTCTCTATATAGTATATAGCGCCTCATAGTTATAGGGAACCTCCCCTTGATGAGAGGAGAGATTTGTCCCCTTTTGATGTGGTAAACCTGGACATTTGGCTGACCAATCTCCTTATGATGTGGCTGAAACAACCTATTTTTCCCATCAGTTAGTTGGTGACAAAATATTCACCCAACAATATGATAAAATGCAAATTTTGTAGAATTAATTACATAAGATAAGGAAATAACTTATTTGAAAAAATAGGCTAATACGATTGTTGTAAAAGTTAAAAACTGAGGTGTAGGGCTAGGAAGATGTTTGAAACCTAAATATAAATTTTATTCAATGAAAGGATAGGAGTGATAAAAATAGGACACCCTAGTGTCTGACATTATAGTTTAGTTTAGTCCCTACCGCTATTGTCTAAACTAGTCACAAAGGTCTGAGCTTTTTGGGTTTTATTTGCTATCCCTATATTGGTCTAGCTATCAAATTTTAGATATTGAATATCGATGGAGCTCCTAGTAGAGCTGATTTAATCTTAAAACCCTAAGTTTATCTACACACATAAAACAACAAATGCATTAAAATCAAAAGGGGAAAAAACTAGGTTAGGGGAAGAATGATCGCATGATCTAGAACCCTTGCTATCCTAATCTCTACCTAAATTGACCTTCAATCTAGGGTCTTAGATCAAATTTAGTTCTCCCTTAGGTAACATGCATAATCAATGTACATGGTAGATACAAGAATGAACTTTCACCTAGGCCCTTGATCAAGTATGTAAGTCTATGTGTGATGCAGAATGCTAAGTTATACTATTGATTGATTTTTAATTATGTAATGTGCCAAAGTAGTAAGTGATATCTATAAAATGCATTGTTTAATTTTTTATAGAGAAGACCCTTTATTTTTTATTTGGGAACTTTATTCATATTTTAATGACATTATAAAACTTAAGGACGAAGCTAAGAAAGGGGCTGTGACTCATTAAGTGAAGGAACTGACCTTTAAAGATCAAAATGACCTTGGATAGGAGCATTAGAAATGGGACACCCTAGGGTCTAATGTTGTAATCCAATCCAAATGATCTTGTCTTATAGGCTACAGACTTGGGGGGATGGAATAAGCATGGGAAATCTAACCTGATTGAGGTGGAATGATTGTTTTAAAGGCTCAAAATCACTAAGAATAGCCAAAAAGGTGACTCAAGCATGAAACAAGACCCATATGAGAAAAATGAAATACATGGCTAAATGTGAAAAAAAGCTCATATTCTCTAGTCAGAGTCTCCTATGAAAGGACTATGAAATGACAAGATATGTGTGGTTGCTTGACCAATTTAAGGTGTATACAGGTGGCATCATCGTGTCAACCTAAAAATATGAAAACCATTTGAGGAGTACAACATCAAAGTTTTGAATAGCCCCAGAGTTCCAAGAACCATCTGTGTGGCATGATCTTGTTAAATTAGAACATAGTGAACTAATGTACATAGACTTATCTCCAAAATTCTTTGGATCATTGAGGATCATCTAGATGTTGTCATCTCAAAAATATAGAGCTTATCAGTCAAATATACATAGTCAAGTTCTTATTTTCTTCAAGACATTGAGATTCATCCATGTGTCACCATCACGGTAACTTGGAGCCCCATCAGTCCAAGGTACATCTCTAAAATATTATGTTCTCTAGGAATCCAAGGGTCATCCATGTGTCATCATATCGGAAGCCTGGACCCTACCAAAAATAGATACATTGTTAGAGTTCTAAAGTTATCCATATTAATGCAAGTCATCAACAACTTGTCGTGATCTTGGAAATTCACTACTTCACAGGGATTAGTACAATATCAAATTTTTTGAAGATCCTAAATTAATGAGATTCATTCATGCAGAGGGATATCATTGACTCATACCCTTTTCAGTCGAAGGCACACTATCAATATGATATTTTTTTAAGGACTCCAAAATCCATCCACATGTCATCATTGTAGAAGTTTGAAACTTGTCAGAATAAGTTACAAGAATGAAATAAATAAAAACCTCCAAAGCCTTGAGATAAATCCATGTGTCATCATCATGATAATTCAAATCCCACAAAGCAAAGTACATAGTCAGTTTTCAAAGAAGCTTTGGAACTTTCAGATCATACCAAGTGGCATAATTTCATTAACTCATAACTTATAAAGGGTTTGTAACAAGATTATGAAATAAAAGACCCTAGATAAGTAAGATTGTGTCAAGTGTCACAATCATAGAGATTTATAGCTGGATTGAAAATATAAAGTTAAAATCTAGACCAAAATTAAAATGCATAGGAAGTGGACATTTATCTTAAGATAATGACTAAGCACTCAAGATGAATGAAAAGTTGTCATGTGGTAAAATTTACCCACCAAAATTGACCGATAAGTTCAAATTGAAATGGAAATCAAAACTAGAATCCATTGTTGTATCAGTTTCACATGAATTTAGCATTCAAGTCAAGATTATATATATATATATATATATATATATATATATATATATATATATATATATATATATATATATATATATATATTCCCAAATGACATTAAGTCACCATTATCATTAATTAAATTTAAATAAAGTGGGCATTGAGTTATCCTATTACCAAAATCCCTATCTTTTCTCCCATCATGAGTATTTTTAGTCACCCTGAGAGATCCTTTTAGTGTTTTATAGTATGCCAATGGTATCTTCATCATGAGTAGAACAACCTCTTTCCACATACACCATCACAGGTAGACTCAAGTATCTAGATATAATATTTGACAAGGGAGCACTGGAATTCTAATCCCTTCACTATTAGGCCATTTTGGAAGTGGTGCACAATATAGAGTCATATTTAACACATGTTCAAATTTCTAAGGATGAGTAGAGGTATATTGATGATTTGTTTCCAATCTAGACCATGAAATTACACAATGCATCTACAAAATTTGAGGTAATACTTTGTATCAATATGTTGTGTGATATTTTTATTAATGGTGTTATTATTGGGGATTGTCTACACTTCAAGCTTCATATAAATGTACTTGATTACATGATCCAGGCAATAATTTAGGCGACAATTCAGGTGCACCATAGCTCCAATTGACTCACCGTTTGAACCGTTGGAAAGCTAAGAATAAGGAGGATGTCGTGAGATGGCATGAGCTTTGCTTGATGAAGTTTGACCCTCAAAAACCCAACAAAAGTGCCCTAAATTTCAATTTTAGTAGTGCAGTCTAAGAATAGTAAGTTTCTAAAAATAGTAATTCCTCAAATTTGTATTGTTTTAAATCTTGGAAGTCAAATCACTTAATCTACCTCAAGATTGGTGACCTTCCATATCCTCCCCATGCTTCCAAAATGTGTATAAATGAAGAGGTAACCTAAAATGTGAAGATAGACATCTCTTCCTAGAGATAAACATATAATTGTATTGCAATCTTGAGTAATAATACATCTCTTCTCAGAGAATTGATTGTTACTATGTTATTTTTATGTTATTGAAATATTTATCAACCAAAATTTTTGAGTTTTGGATTAGTGGTATCAGAGTGGTTTGTCTTGAGAGTGTATGATCCCGAGGATGAGGTTAAGATACAAGAAGCTTGGGTGGGAAACAACAGAGCTTCCAAATTTTCCACCTGTTCACTCCAAATGACTTCAAATGGTGGATGACACTGAGACATCTGATCCTTTCAAGGAAATGGTGAATGAAGCCCTCCAATGGCAAAAAGCACAAATGCTGCAACAATTTACCCAAATTCTTCAAACACTCCCATTGGGAAATTCTAGCTCTACGGCTACACTTCATGGCTCTTCATCTAGGGAACGTCTTTTTAGTGCCCCAACACCCTTCAAGGTTCAGGTAAATTTTGATATTCCTACATTTGAAGGCAAAATCAATGTTGATGTAGTAGAAAATTGGTTGGATCAACTGTCTTCCTACTTCTTTGTAAATAAGTTCACCGATGGAGAAAAGATCACTTTTGCTCTTTTGAAAGCATCATTACCCATGAAAAACTGGTGGAAAGAGTACAAAAAGAGGTTCAATATAGATGACATTGGTCTTGAGGTGGAACCTACCTGGGATGATTTTGTGGAATCGGTGAAAGAAGAATACTATCGCATTGGAACATATGATGATCTGCACATACAGTGGCAACAACTTCACCAAGGTAAGGACCAATCTATCTAAGATTACATAGACATTTTTCATTCTTTATCTGCAAGATTGGGCATTCAAGAAAGTGAGAGACATAAAACTCTCAAATATCATGGTGGACTACAATGGTACATATGGGGGGAAATAGAACTCTTCAATTTGGAAACCCTCGGTGAGGCATACAAATTCATAGTGAAGATTGAACAGAAGCATAGCAGAAAGAATACGAAGATTCAACCTTCAAAATGGAAAAGTGACAAGGAAGGTTAAACACAAGGCCAAAATTAGAAGCAAAAGGAGTTTTAGGATAAGAAACCCTAGAAGGGGAAGGCTGGAAAATGGTGTGATTACCAAAAAATTGGAACTCACTCCAAAGAAGAATGTCGAGCCATCAAGTCACTGCTTTCTGAGTCACAATACTCGACATCTACTACTCTACCTCATACACAACCCACAACCAAAGAGGATGAAGAAGAAATTGTAGATGCTGAGCCTGACACCATTGTTGCTTCATCACAGACCTGTGAGGAAAGCCCAGATGACAAGGAAAGATTGTTTCACTCTAAATTATGGTTAAAAGGTAAGCCTCTACATTTCATTCTTGATAGTGGGAGTCAAAAGAATTTAATCTCTGCTAAAGTTGTGAAAAGTCTAAATCTATCCATGAAGCCTCATCCAAAGCCCTACAGTATTGGATGGTTGAGCCTAGGGAGAGACCTCCGTGTCACCCATCAGTGTCTTCTTTCATATGCAATAAAACCATTCCAAGATGAAGTCTTGTGTGATGTGGTTAATTTAGATGTTTATGATGTACTCCTTGGTTAGCTGTTCATGTATGAGCGACATGGCATCTATGAATCATGAATTTAAAGGATCACCCTCACTCTTGGAACATGGCACTATAGGGTACCAGAGGTACCACCTCCCTCATCTATCTCCCTGATCAATGTTAAGCAATGTAAGAGATTGGTGGAGAAGACAAGGCAATTTGTTCTCATGGTGGTCAAACTACAAAAATCTAAGAAGGCTAATGTTGCAGTCCTGACTACACAATCAACACAACAATAAAAGTAGATAGGACGAATCATAGGAGAATATGATGACTTATTCAAGTCACCCATAGGAGTTCCATTGCATTGTTAGGTAAAACATTCTATCAATTTGATCCCAGGATCACCTTTGCCTAACAGTCCTCTGTATTGCAGATTAGTTTTGGAGAATGATGAGATAAAAATACAGATTCAAGAATTGATCAAAAAGGGTCACACCAAGCCAATATCTTCACCTTGTGGTAGTCCAATTGTCTTGGCACTGAAGAAAGATGGAACATGAAGGCTTTGCATTGACTATCGAGCCCTGAATAAAATCTTTGTGAAGAATCGCTACCCTCTCCCTAGGATTGATGACCTGCTAGACCAGCTCTATGGTGCGAAGTTCTTCACCAAAATTGATCTCAAATCTAGTTATCACCAAATTTCCATTGATCCCACTCATGTCTAGAAGATTGCATTCAAATCTAAGGAGGGGCTCTTTGAATGGTTGGTTATGCTTTTTAGCTTAACTAACGCACTTGCAACCTTCATGAGGATGATGGATGACATCTTACAACCCTTCACCAACTCATTCATGGTTGTCTACTTAGATGACATACTCATCTATAATAGAACATGGGAAGAACATTTGCAGCATGTTTGCAAGGTGCTTCAAACTCTTCGGGAGCACAAGTTATATGCAAATCTTGACAAATGCACATTCAGGATGACAACAATTCAATACCTCAGGTATGTTGTAAATGAGGAAGGGGTCCATGTTGATCTAGAAAATATTTAGGTTATTCAAGAATGGCCCACACTAAGGACCCTCACAAAGCTTCATAGATTTTTGGTTCTTGCAAATTTCTACCACAGGTTTGTTCTTAGATTTTCACATTTTGCTTGGTCACTAACTTAAGTGACTAAAGGAGGAGCTAAAGCTACATTTCAGTGGGGTGAAATACAACAAAGGGCATTTGAGAATTTGAAGAATAGACTTTGTTCAACCCTTGTTCTTGCCTTGCCAGATTTGCATCAACCTTTTGAGTTGATGATAGATGCATCTAAATATGCCATGGGAGCTTTCATCATGCAACATGGCCATCTTGTTGCATATCACAATGAAAATTTCACTGATACAATCATGAAATATCTAACATATGATAAGGAGCTCTATGCCATTGTGCAATCCTGTAGACAATGAAAACACTACATATTGGGGAAAGAGACGATCATCCACACTGACCACAGACCATTGGAATTCATCTAAACACAGAACAAACTATGAAATGAGAGGCACCAAAAGTGGGCCACATATCTTCAATAATTTCACTTGATAATCAAACACAAAAGGGGAGCTCAAATACAGCTATAGATTGTCTGAGCTGCCCACCAATTACTACACTCATAATAGTTCTTGACCTGTGTAGACATGAGACTACCACTTGGGGTGATTTATATGAAGTAGATCCTACCTTTGCTGATACATATCAAGTGCTTCAAAAAGGTAAACATGTTTCTGATTTCTATTTGTAAAATAATGTCCTCTGTCATATGGGGCACATTTGTGTTCTAGTTGCAGAGCAACAAAAGATGATATGGGAAGCACACTTCAATAGGACAGCTGGACACTTTGGTATCAAAAAGACATTAGTAGTTCTTTAAAAACACTTCTATTGGCCCCATATGCGAAAGGATGTGGAAAGATATCTAGAATCTTGCACCCCATGTGCAATAGCCAAGCCAACAAATAAGAAGCAAGGATTGTACATGCCATTGCCAGAACAACTAGGCCTTAGGAATCCATCTCAATGGATTTTATCTCAGGTTTGCCCACTTCAAAACATGGTAAGGACTGTATTTTTGTGGTAGTTGATCATTTTTCAAAAATAGCTATCATGATTGCTTGTAAGAAAAATATATCTACTGATGAAACTGCTCAATTGTATTTTAGTAATGTATGGCTCCATTTTGGTCTCCCCAAGTCCATTGTCTCAGATCGAGATAGCAGGTTCTTGAGCATCTTTTGGTCGACTATATGGAAGATGATGGGTACCGAGATGATGAAGTCCACATCCTTCTATCCATAGACTGATGGTCAGATAGAGGTGGTAAATTGCTTGATTATTCACATGATTTAGATGTATCACTCCAAACATCCACGCACATGGGATGAGGGACTTCTCTTCATACAACATGGATACAATTGGGCATTGCACAACTCAACCAAGCATAATCCATTCTGAGTATGTTTTGGGTTCCAACCCATGACACCAATTGATATAGTTGTTCCATGGTGGAATATAGTTGTTCCATTTTCCACCATGGAATACACACCTCATGGAAGGTCTGAGGTAGCAAAAGCAACAAATTTTATTGAATAAATGCAACACATCCATCACCAAGTTCATGACATCTTGGAGAAGATGAATCAAAAGTATAAGCAATGCCATGACAAACATAGGATTGCACACCATTTTGCTGTGGGTGACAAGGTTTGGTTGTGGCTTTAGAAGGAACAACTTGTAGGCCCACATAGAAAGATTCAACCTTTGTAATATGGTCCCCACACCATCACCAAAAAAGTTGGAAAAAATGCTTTTGAGTTGAACCTATCAGCTTACCTTGGTGTGCATCTAATATTCAATGTGGAGCTCCTCAAACCATATCACCCACCTCTATTGGACACTTCAATTGTAACAGAACAAATAGACATTGATGAGCTTGATCCACAGAGTTTTGCTCTAGTGGAAGAGGATTAGATTGTGGACACCTGGATGAAGACAACAAGAGGACGCTTTATTCCACTTTATCGAGTGGTCAAAAGTGGCCAGCTTAGCCACCAAGGTGAGTGGATCATAGAGAATCAAATCAAGACACAAATACCACACCTGATGGGGAACATTGATGCAATGGGGACCATTGCTTTTCAAGGAGGGAGGAATGATCTAGGCAATAATTTAGGCGATAATTCAAGTGCATCGTAGCTCCAATTGACTCACCGTTTGAATGTTGGAAAGCTAAGAATGAGGAGAATGTCGTGAGATGGCATGGAGCTCTACTTGATGAAGTTTGACCCCCAAAAACCCAATGGAAGTGCCCTAAATTTCAATATTAGTAGTGCAGTCTAAAAATAGTAAGTTTCTAAAAATAATAATTCCTCAAATTTTGTATTGTTTTAAATCTTGGAAGTCAAATCACTTAATCTACCTCAAGATTGGTGACCTTTCGTATCCTCCCCATGCTTTAAAAATGTGTATAAATGGAGAGGTAACTTGAAATGTGAAGACAAACATCTCTTCCCAGAGATAAATATATAATTGTATTACGATCTTGAGTAATACTACATCTCTTCTCAGATAATTCATTGTTACTATGTTATTTCTATGTTATTGAAATATTTATCAACCAAAACTTCTAAGTTTTGGATCATTACATTTTTGGAGATGCATTTGAGAATTAATTGCATATTTTAATACCATAAGTGACCTATGACCAATAATTTATGAATGATTGGTTAGAGAATAACATAGTTGAGGGGTATCTTAAGTAGTGGCTTAAGAAAGGAGAGAAATTACCTATTCAGGGTGCTATCTCCTTAGTCCCCATAGTTAAATTTAGGCCAAGGATCTGAATATACATGGTATTAATGAAAATATTATATGGTTTTTATAGCACCACCTACGTGCATGAGGAATAGGTGCTCCTATTGGATATCATTCTAACTATTGACAAGATCATTGCACTCAAAGAGATTCTTACTGTAAGGATAAGGTAATAAATACTCTAATTTGATCAAAGTCCTTATGATAAAAACTTTTATATGATTGTAGACACCAAAATTGTGTCGACTCCCCTTGGTCATTTACACACTTCATTAATTTAAAATAAACTACTTATTTTGAATTAATGACATCACCCTTCGACACCTCACCTTGGACACATCACCCTTGGACCATTTCTCACCCTATGACTCACCTTGAGACTAAGTCATCCCAATCCTAACTACCTAAGACTTATTCTCACTCCCTATTTATTCCCTAACCAACTCTTGTGCTTAATAACCTCGTCATTTGACCGTTCTCCAACGGCAAAAGCACTTGGCAGATGGAGAACGGGCTGATATGCCTTTTAACCATTCTCCAACTACTGACGTCGGTCAACTATCAGCTGATGCTGGCCAGATAGATGACGTTGGTTACATAAACTAACTTTAAATGTTGAGTTAGCCCCTCAGAATCTCTTAGACTCTCGCTCTTTGACTGTTAGACTCTCAGACTCTCTCTCTCTCCCATACGTGCACACTCTGAGAATAATCATCAAACTTTCACTAACGCTCTCCAGGCTATAAAAACTCTACAGAAATAAATCCAGACATTGGATTGAAAACATTGCATGAAGTCTTCGACATCAGCCATAATGGGAACAAGCATTCTACACCTCTGGTTCTCCACCAAGCAGAGCTAAGTTTTCTTCTGCCTCTTATCTCAGTAATTTAGAATACATTAGTAATTAGTTTCTATTTACTATTTCTAAATACTATCAACCCAACCCGACTTTTTTCCTGGAGAGGCTGAGAGGCCTTCCTCTTATCCTTACCCTCTTCTCACATCTACCCTTTACCTTTACCCTATCTCACACCTTAATCACCCTCTTGCAACCCTGCACAACCCTGTAAGCTTCCACAGAGACCTTTGTCAACCACATACATAACCTTGAAACCCGTCCAAGGCCCATTGCCCCTATCGACGTCGGCAACATAACCAACATTAGCATATTGACCAACCGATGCCGGCAGGACTATCGATGTCAGTGATTGTGAAAGACTATCTGCAGAGAACAAGTACGCGTTGTCTACTTTCTCTTTCTTAATCTTTCATTATTTCTCTTCATATAACACTCTTTTTGTCAAATAAGTGGACTGTCATCCCTCAAGGAAGTCTTTGCACTTCTGGGACCGAGCATATCACTTGGCAGTCCACCATATCTTTATCTAACATCCTCTTTGTTTGAGTCTTATTCTCTCTACAGGTGTCTTCCTCCATAGCCAAAGAGGAGCTCCTACAACGTCTGGATACGGTGCGTAACTTAATCCAGGTATCTATCAAACCACTGACCATTATCCTTAGTGTCTTTCTTCTTCTGAATGTAATTAGTAAAAATGAGTAGAAACATTCTGGCACACCCAGTGGGACCCTGGAGTTTTCCTTGGGTTCATTTCTTCTAAAAACTAAACTTTCATATAGTTGCATTAGGAAAAATTCTCTTCTTACATCCTCCTTCTATCTTTTTATTTCGAAAAGAAACCATTAGCGCAAGTTAAAAAGAATATCTCTCTTTTTCTTCTTGTCATTTCTTTCTTGCATCTTAGAGTAGTGAAATTCATACTCTTAACCTTTTTCCCACTTGTTTGCATCTGAACAAAACATTTCAATTTGGGTTAAAAAAATATTGCATTTCATTTCTACTTGAATGCATATTTAGCTCATCTAGTAATTAATGACACATTATGAATAAATCGTAGTGCACATATGTTACACAACCAGATCACAAGCACATCAAATTAAACATATAAACATACCTGAGACAAGGCCCAACTAGGATTTCATCACCTAGAGGATACCTTACCTTACCTGGCGATCCTACTTGGATTTCACCACTAATAGGAGGACCCACTCTGTTCTCTGGCAAAGTATAAACTATAGGTGAAGTATATATTGGCTAAGTGGCCCAGCTCGGCTCTGGGTTCGTGAAGTGAAGGGAGCAAGCCCCAACACCAAGCCACGTATGGAACCTAACACAGATTTTGAGCACCAAAACATAACCTGAAACCAACCATAGACTGCCTCTTTAAGACCCGCTCTAAAATGCCAATTTCCAAACACATTCTTCTAAGGCATAAGCCACCATGACTCTAAAATTTATTCTTAGGAATTTAACGTTTAGAGGTTGCTTTCCATCACCTATTCTGCTATTTCTATCTCATTGTTTGAGCTAGTGAGTTTGCATCATTCTGAAGTCTAAAAACAATTCAAAATTTCTCTTTTCTTCCAAAAACTTTCAATTTTTTGAGTTTTTGGAAATACATAGACACCGACATCGGTTTTTCCACTGACATCAGCAACATATCTTCACCGACATCAATTTTTCCATCGATGTCAGCAACTTTTATTCACCAACATCAATTTTTTCCAATGATGTCAGCAACACATATTTACCGACATCAGTTTTTCCACTGACGTCGGTCACTGTCAACAAATTTTCTCTCCAAAACAACAAGCTTAAAACTTGACTCTTTTGTTGTTAAACCCACATTATGGTTTTCTAAAACTGAAACACACATTTTCTAGAACTTAAACCTTTTTTTGCCTTGATTGGTTTTGACACGTATTCAAGCCAAATCTCTTGTTGACCATGCGAGTCAACAATCACTTCCACCTTCACCTTTCATATCAATTCCCCTAATGGAGCATACTTCAGACACTGAATATACTCCTATTCAACCAACCCCAAATCAACCTCCTATTATTTTTGAAGGGGACTAAGACTTTGAGAGATTCCTTGAACTCAATGTCAAGGCTCTCCAACACTATCTCCCAAGAAGTCAAATGCGAGATCCTTCAGGTAACCTTGTTTATGGGATGCCAACTTCCTTGGTTGAAATGGCAAAAATATCAATAGCCTTCGTTGCCCAACCTATAGTCACCTAGGCCATTACCTCAACCAATAACCTGACCATGGCCAATCTTCAAGATTTGGCCTCTCCTTCTATTTCTTGACCTACCTCCATCGGGGTTTTCATACCCCCTCAACCACAAACAATTTAACCAAGTTCTACACCTTTTCAGAACTTGATTGTCTCTACCCCACTCACTCTTACACCCATAAATACGAGAGTGGCTACACATCCTTTAACTAGTCTCACCACCATTCAACCACCCTTGGTGACATCTACTCAATTTGTGCCCCCCAACTTCACGGCACAAGCCCCCTTAGCTTTGACATCAGTCCCTATGACAAACTACCAATATGTTGTGCCTACACAAACGCAACCAAGTACATCATACGCCCCTCCCAATGCCTTCCAAGTACCTTAAAACCTATGGGGTGTCCCTCCTGCCAATCTATCAACTGATCTAATCAAGATGCTAATGGATAAGATGTCTAACCTTGAGACATCTATTTCTGGTTCAAGCAATGTTCTATCATATGAACAAATATGCAATGAACCCATTCACCCTTCGGTCCCTATTAGACCATATCCTAGTCAATGGGAACTCCCAAAATTTACTCATTTTTATAGTAAAGAGGACCCACAGCAACATCTATGAGCGTTTAGACATGCTTGCTACCTTATAACACATGATGATGCATTATTACTTTGCACATTTCCCATGTCGCTTTCTGGCGCTGCCCTTGATTGGTATAGCTCCATTACCAGTCATTCTCTTTTTTCTTTCACCCAACTAGCTCAACTATTCCTTGACCACTTTTTAATCAACGTCACTAAGAAGGTCTCCATCATAGACCTATATTCTATTAAACAATTCAATGATGAGTCAATAGCTGACTTCATTGCTCGTTGGAGAGGTCTAATCAACCAACTCTCCTTTTCATTACCTCAACCTGAGCTCATTGAGTTCTTTTTAAGAGCATGTGCCAAGCATATCTCATCCACTTTGTGGGTTCAAATATTTCACACATTTGATGAAGCTTTCACCATAGCCAGAAAGCTTGAACTCTACGCAGTTGAAGAAGACAAGGTCAAATTGCATAGTAACGCAAAATCCAATGACCCTTCTTCGTCCAAACCTTCTTCTTCCCACTTCAAGTCCAAGGGAGCGGTAAATGCTATGGTACTTAGGTCATCATTCTCTACCACAACCAACCAATCTTAGCCTTTCACATCAAAATACATCACAAAACAATTCCAAAAATGGTATATACAGCATCAATACACTCCAATAGGAGAATCATACACTTTCATGTTGGATAAACTCATCAAGTAGGGAGTCCTTAACCTCCCTCAAATTTGACCACCTCAATTTGACCCCTCAAAAGCCATCCCCACATGGTATAGGGAAAATGACTTTTGCAACTATCATCGTGTCAAGGGTCATGACACAGACAATTGTAAAAATTTAAAAAACGTCATTTAGGACATGTTAGACAAGGGGGATCTTATTTTGGATAACCCGAATGCGCTAGCTAAACAAAACTTGGATGTCTTTAGACAACCATTTTATAACCATCGCCCCAGTCAAAATAACGTCTAGACCATAGCCGATGACTTTCAAGAGTGCAATATACACACGGTTGACATGGTTTCTCCTTTCATTCCTAACCAACCTCTCCTACAGTCTGAAGAGGTTAGTCAACTTATTTGTCCACCACAGGTAGAAGAGCCTTCTTCTCCTATTTGTCCACCACAGGTAGAAGAGCCTTCTTCTCCTATTTGTCTATGATAGGTAGAAGAGCCTTCTTCTCCTATTTGTCCTCCATAGATGGAGGATAGTCCTCCATCCACCCCCCTTTCACATGTGGGAGAGTCTACCTTGACCTCTCCCATATTAGAGGATGCTTTGACGGCACCAACACCGACAGCCTTACCCTCATCCTTCTTATCATCAATGGGGGATCATACTTTCCCCTCTCCTAGACCACACGTCGAAATCATGATCATACCTGCACTCTATTCGCTTGAAGAGCCCAATTCACCAATCCCTTCTCCACCGAGAGAGGAACTTGCCACCTCACCTACTTTGGCCAAAGAGAATCTAGTGACAATTTTCTCTCACCTTTGGCCCGAGATCGCTGTGTCCAACACGCTTCCGCTCTCACAATCACCCAAATCCTCTAAATGATCGACTATAAAGCCTCACGCAACTGCATCCAAACCCTCATATGCATCTACTATGCTGAAACAGATTAAATCTCTTGGTGTTCACCCTTTATCACACCTCACTCACCCACAAGTGAAGGTAGACTTGAACCTCGTCTTGCATAGTAGTGGTCCTCACACCATATTAAAGAAGGCTACTAAACCACATCGGAGAACTCCTCCCCCACCTTCACCATTACTGTTCATTTTGGGTCCACACCCTTCTACCTTGATAGGAGTGCTCCCTACTCCAACACCTCACAGAGGCAAATTTCCTCTATTACTCCCTCAACCCATCAAAAACATACATCCTCCAAAACATCCAACACCTCTCATCAAGAAAGTACCATCTACACGTGCGACCACACTGCCAACCAAAAAGATGGTACGACAAACTCCTCCTACAACTCTTAAACAAAAGTTGTCAACCCCTACTACAACAAAGAGTGCAGACCCATTAGTGGGTTCCTATGCTTTGGTGTTATGCTAATTGTTGCAGTCTTTTAGCATCACTCTCCACCCCTTAAACCATACCAACCTCTCAGATCAAAACTAATTTAGTTTGATGACACTCAAATCTGTGCGTATCATCACACACCTAGGCATGATACTGAGCATTGTTGCGCTCTTAAGGTTGTCATTCACCAACACATGAAAAAGGATACCCTTCTCATTAAGGATCCTCTTAACCACTCTTTCAACATACCATCGACACCATCCCATGTCTCTCAAACCTCCTCACCTAAATCGAGATCCCACCACAAGACTATGGTCCCTCTACCACCTTCCCCTCCTTTATTCAAAATCAATACAATCAATGTGGCCACCAGGTCACAAACTTTAAAGGATAAAGGAAAATAGAAGGTTTTTATCCCTTGGACATACCCATTTGTCAAACCTTCTCAACCACCAAAACCCAAGATGCTTATCTTGGGCACACATCAACCAACATATTCCAAGGTAATTCGTGACTCCATGGTGAAACAACTTCACCAAACCCCTGTGAAGATGTCTTTGTATGACCTAATTCAAAGCTCTCCACAACATCATCACGCCTTGGTCAAATCTTTACAAGCAGTGGAGGTCCAACCTAAAGACCCCCAACCACTAGCTGCTTTGGTCAAATCATTACCAACCGTTGCCTCCATCACCTCCAATGATTTTGAGATTCCAAACTACAACCTGGAAGATCAAGATCTCACCCTCTTAAACTAAGCCTGTTAGACAAAAGCTTCATAGGATATATCCTTGCATTTCACTCCTTGTCAAAGTGGAGTTTTGACGTCTTCTCTCCATCTCATTTATCCAACCCATTGATTATCTGCAATGGGTTTCAAACATTTTCCCTATCACAAAAGCAACTGGGGAAATTCAAATTTATATTGACCATCGTGGCCTCATCTTAGCTTGCACAAAGGATGACTTTCCTTTGCCAGGCATCAACTAACATGTGACCAATATGGAAAGAAGCAAATGAGGTGAGTTTGCTCCTAATTGGCTTAGACCTCACATAATAATGCACAAGTATGGATCAAGCACTTATCGTCTGTCTTCTCTCGAAGGCCGACCAGAATCTGAGCCCCTTAATGCCTTACATTTGTGACCATTCTACTGTTAATCAAGTAATCATTCACTTGATGTTTTACTTGAGCTCATCCCTTGAGCAACCCTCGTCATCCTCATTCCTATTCCTTTCGACCCTTTTTCCCTACAAACATTAGTCAACCCTTTTGTAAAGCATGAATGCTTTGTCTTAATAAAAGGGAAACCCCTAAACCTCTATAGTCTAGTCCATGACTAAAAGTCCAGTCAAAAACAAAAAAAAAAACTGGGATACCTATTCAAAGGTCATAAACTATAAATGTAGACTGTTTCCTTGAAGGACAGCTACATCATTGCTATAATTAATAGACTGCTCCCTTGAAGGATAACTATTCAAAGACATCAAAACATATAAAGCAAAATATAGACCACTCCCTCGAAGGATGGCTATGCCTAAATTTGGCTACATACACAACACCCTCTTAGAATATTCTCACATCGATCAGCTTCAATATGACCACATAGCAACACAAAACAACATCCCCAAGTAGACTTCCCACATTGATCAGTCTACCATAAAAAAAATGATCACTTAATGTCAAATGATTTGAATACTTCTCTAACATAAACCAATGGTCAACGACGTAATGCATGAATGAGGCTTTTATTCATGAAAACCTTATCTATGCCATCATTATGGTCCTTGTCAATTAAAGAGCAATGTGCCTTTTACTTCTTATACATCTTCATCACATATAACCAAACCAAACCAAACCAAAACATTTTCTAACCACTAACATGACCTCATGATTTGTTTAATACAAATACAAATTTGTGTTATATCATAGCCCATTCACACTAGTTTTTATAGAAAATGATACACATGGAACTATCAATCATACATAATTTATGTCAAGTATAAACCATTACTTGCTGAAGCATAAATATACTCATTTCATTTTAGCATACACCATCACTAATATGGCAAATTGCTAGGGATGAAAAACCATATAACCAATGTTACAAAATACACCATCACATAATATGGAAAAGACTGTAACATCATATACTCATTTCATTTTTGGCATACACCATCACCAATATAGAAAATTGCTAAGGGTAAAAAACCATACAACCAATGTTACAGAATACACCATCACATAATATGGAAAAGGCTGCAACATCATCATACGCTCATCATTTATAACATAACCAAACCAACTATCAACCACTTTGACTCTTCTTCCCTTTTGGGGAGAATTACATTGGCCTGAGGCCCTTAAAATAGGGGCTATATAGGCAGCACTCAGTTGACATGACGTCTTCTGAGGTTAACTCGGCCATTCATTTGTTCATCTACCTGATGGACAAACTATATAACCTTTAAACCATGACTTTATCTAGTCTAAACCAATCCATAACCTACCCTATTCATCCCTTTCAGGGAGAACTACATTGGCCTGAGGCCCTTAAAATAGGGGCTATGTAGGTAGCACTCAATTGACACAGAGTCTTTTGGGGTTAGCTCGGCCATCCGTTCATTCATCTACTTGATGGACCAACCATATAACCTTTAAGCATTCAAAACCATGACCAAACAACTAGCCTAGACATTGCAGAAGTCACCTTTGACTTCTCATGGGGCACATTAGAGATCACACACATCTTCCTGACCACAACAAACAACACTTGAGATCACTCATATCTCAACCCGACTCGACCAACAACCTTGGAGATCGCAACTATCTCCTCAGACCATGACCATTTTCAAGACAACTTTGCCTTAGTTATTTTGATTGCATTTATGCTACCTCACAAATAGTTAACAAAATTGTACGCACACCACCTTACAACTCTCACAAGTATCAGATCGTGTCCAAGTTGATCCCCACTACTTGTGACATTTTCATGTTTTCCAGGAGCACTTCCTAAGCCCAAAATACTTGGAACATGATGACCATTAGAGCTACATCTTTGATCATTTAACCCAATCAGCTACGACTAAAAGCTAGAGACTGGTTACTTTGATTATAGCACTCCTTGACCTTGCCTGTGATAATTTGACTTGACTATCATGTGAAGTGGTATACGTGCAATCTCAACTATTGCAGCGTTCACACTCTAACTTCACCATACTCATCCACTGCCTGTCAAATTGGCACTCGATATCAGGTTACCTTCCCTCGAATCCCACTTTGAGGGGGAATACCTCATCCTATAATTGGGGCAACCTACACTTATTTTTGTCTTGCAGTTCATCAGAACAATCAACAAGACAAGAAAAAGACCTCATCCCATACTTGGGGTAACAACTCCTATTTTTGTCTTGTAGTATGTCAAGAATAACCAACAAGACAAAAAAGGGCAAATGTAGACACCAAAATTGTGTCGACTCCCCTTGGTCACTCACACACTTCATTAATTTAAAATAAATTACTTATTTTGAATTAATGACATCACCCTCTGACACCTCACCTTGGACACCTCGCCCTTAGACCATTTCTCACCCTATGACTCACTTTGAGACTAAGTCATCCCAATCCTAACTACCTAAGACTTATTCTCACTCCCTATTTATTCCCTAACCAACTCTCATGCTTAATAACCTCGTCATTTGACCATTCTCCAATGGCAAAAGCACTTGGCAGATGGAGAACAGGCTGATATGCCTTTTACCCATTCTCTAGCCACTGACATGATTGTCAGCTGACATTGGTGGGATAGCTGATGTTAGTTACATAAACTGACTTCAAATGTTGAGTTAGCCCCCCAGAATCTCTTAGACTCTTGCTCTTCAACTGTTAGACTCTCAGACTCTCTCTCTCTCTCCCAAATGTGCACACTCTGAGAACAATCATCAGACTTTGAGTAATGCTCTCCAGGCTACAAAAACTTTGTAAAAATAACTCCAGACATTGGATTGAAAACATTGCAAGAGGTCTTCGACATCAACCATAACGGGAACAAGCGTTCTACACCTCTAGTTCTCCACCAAGCAGAGCTAAGTTTTTTTCTACCTCTTATCTCAGTAATTTAGAATACATTAGTAATTAGTTTCTATTTACTATTTCTAAATACTATCAACCTGACCCAACTTTCTTCTTGAAGAGGCTGAGAGGCCTTCCTCTTATCCTTACCCTCTTCTCACATCTACCCTCTATATTTACCCTAACTCACACCTTAATCACCCTCTTGCAACCCTGCACAACCCTATAAGCTTCCACAGAGACCTCTGTCGACCACAGACATAACCTTGAAATTCATCCAAGGCCCATTGCCCCTACCGACATTGACAACATAACTGACATCAACATATTGACCAATTGATGCTAGCAAGACTACTGACATCGATGACTATGAAAGACTGTCTGCAAAGAACAGGTACGCGTTGTCTACTTTTTCTTTCTTAGTCTTTCATTATTTCTCTTCATATAACACTCTTTTTGTCAAATAAGTGGACTGTCATCCCTCAAGGAAGTCTTTGCACTTTTGGGACTGAGCATATCACTTGGCAGTCCACCATATCTTTATCTAACATCCTCTTTCTTTGAGTCTTATTCTCTCTACAGGTGTCTTCCTCCACAGCCAAAGAGGAGATCCTACAACATTTGGATACAGTGCACAACTTAATCTGGGTATCTATCAAACCCCTGACCATTATCCTTAGTTTCTTTTTTCTTCTGAATGTAATTAGCAAAAATGAGTAGAAACAATGATGTCCTATGTAGTAGATATAGTCATAGGAATAGTTTATAGAATTCATGGGAAACCTTAATAATCATCTACTAAATATATAAAGAATAGGGTGTGTGATGATTTCTCAATGTTGCATGTTTATAAAATTAAGGGAGAAATTAAAAGAATCTTAGAGGATATTTATCTACATGTCTAATAGGACATTTATGGTGATCAAATGCCCATGCTTTCTGAAAACATGAGGAGTATAGAGAAGAGAGGTGATTACTAGTACTATCTTGATTGTACCATAATTAGATAGAAGGAACTAGGACATCAAATATATAATAGTATAGATAAAGACCTTGGTGTCAAACACCAAGAATATTACCATAAAAATCCTCTCAACATAAGACAAATCCATTATTTAGTGAGGAGGCACCTGAATACATTGCACAAAGTCAAGGCCCATTATGGCTTAGATGAAGCACCATATAGAGATTAAGACCCTAGGAGGAGCATCAAGTAGTATTTAAATGCCCTTAGGAAGAAGGGATTCCAAATCCCTTATGGCCAAAAAATGTTTAAACATGATGATATTTTCATCAATGCTTTGGATGATTCTGAAGTTTATATTCATATGAACAAGCATAATATGCCAATGGTGGTGGCATAAAAGATTTAATATATTCCTTTAATCACCAAGAAAGAATCAAGTATAATTATGGAAGAGGTGAGCAAAGATACAACTTATCAATGGCCTCAACATTAAGATAAATTATCCCTAGAACAAGAGCTTTCCCCTCCCCTTAGCAAGAAGAAGCCAGTCAAATGGAATAGCATGTCACCCAAAGGGAGATGGAACCTAAAATCATAAAGAACATTTTAAAGGGACTCTCAAGGCCTCAACCAATAAAAATAGGCCAATCTTCTATATCAACTACAAGGGCATCATCTCCTACATATGGGCAAGAAATAAAAGTCTCTTTGACATCTCTACCTCCTCTAACTACAATTCAATAGGTAAGCCTTCCAAAGTTCTTGCAGAAGTGTTTATAGTAATGCCATCACCTCCAACATGTCCATTAGGGCCACTTATAATTTCAATGTCTATACCACCATCCCCTATAGCCCTTCCACACATTTAATCTCTTATCATTGCTTCCATTTCCATGTCATCTCCTTCTATTAATGACCTTTGATCTTCCATTACATCTACCTCAGGGCAAGCCCCCATTTCCACTCCATCACCCATTGTTACTAATCAGAGGAAGCCTAAAACCCTTCCATTTTCTACCAAGATTACCAAAGTATTAAAAATATCTTCAAAGGGTTTATTTGTTCATGAATATCCTCTTTATGAGGAAGAAGAAGAAAGTAGACAAATAGTCTCATTAGTAGATTATGCCATTGATGAGGGAGAGGAAGAACTAGAGGCCATGGAAGAATATGAACAACGAGATGAAATTAAAATAATTTATATAATAGAGGACACATAGTTTGAAGAATTTGGGGAGGAAGAAGATTAACCAACCTCTACACAAGGAGAAAATATTTTTATTGAAGAAGAAAATTAGGCCCTAAATAAGGTAGTGTCTTCTTCCACTTCCTCCCTTTCAATTATATATACTGTTATTGTCAATTTGTCTTTTTCTAGTCTAGTTATTACACCCCTCTATATGTATGAATCATTGTAATAATATTGCTTAAAAACCAAGTTTTGTATGCCCACACCAATATTGATGGAATTGGGCCACAAACTCCTAATTCCTCTAATCATTTACTTCTTTTAACTAGAACTTCAATAATGGCCCAATCCCATGGTCCTAGAAGGAAGGTCCATTTTGAGAACTTAGTGACCATTTCCATTTTCGATCCCTGAGCACCACCTACACCATTAATTCCATATACCCAATTATATTTGTCTATCCCTGATTCCACTCAGACATAATCTTCCATCATGACCATTTCAAAGACTCGAGGATATATAAGGTATGTGGTAGAGACTACACCTCAGAGATATACCATTGGATGGAGCAGTGTTGGTTAGCCACCTCTTTCGTTGCCTATCTAAATAAGTGCATTGATGCTTCCACCAAGATCCATCCCACCTTCCACCTCTATAGAGACCACTCAACTCAAAGAACAAAGAGAACTCATTGTCCATTCTTAGGTTAAAGAGTCTCAAGAGTGAAAGAAATAAATAATAGACTTGGTCCTCATAGAAATGCCAATGGTAAACACATATTTTTAACAAGAAATATGACACAATTCAGAGGGTAAGGAAGAAGAAAGCAGTAGACAATAAAGGGGAGGAAATAATTTTAGAGAAAAGGGAAAATATGTTCCCTTTGGCCATGAAATAGAAAAAGAACTATAATGACCCTAATGAATATGCAGAGAATTTATGTGATTTTGTGGATTTAACAAGGGAGGTAATGAAGGAAATGTATAGTATCCAAGACCAGGAAAAGGTAAATACTTCTATAGAGACAGATTATTTAGGCTCCCAGGGAAATAGTGGAGAATGTTTAGAGTGCAACCAAGAAAATTTATAATATCTTGAACACAATAAGGACTTCTAGGGGTGAGTCCCAACCTCATTTAGGGAACATTTTAACCTTATAGAATCAATTTAAATAATTGTAAAAGTGGTTGAAATTTTTAGTGTCCTATGCATGGAATAGTGCCTATACTCATTTGAATCTAATGATTGCTCAAGATGTTGTCTAAGTGTTAAATTACATAATTTATAAGAGGGATAGCGCATTTAATTGGCACCAAAAAATAAAGGCTTTGATATTTTAGTTTTTGAGCCAAGAAAGAGAGGCCATTATAATTTTAAAAGATATAGGGGTTACAAGTGTAATCACCTCTATAGGGCAATTAGTAAACAAGCCTAATTTTGAAGGATTGCTTAGAGCCATTGTAGAAGCATTGAAGGCCAAGGTAAAGGGAATGGTGTATAAAACTAATGAAGATGTTTTACAATTGATCAATTTTACAAAGGGAAAGGTAACAAAGGTAGAGGCACTCAGAGCATTCAAAGCTAGGCATAAGAAACTAATGGGTGACATCACGTGAATATTTAAACCATCCATGTTCAATTTTGAAATCATAAATGCTGAGTTTAACATCACCTATACAAAGTACATTATCAGGGACTCAACCTTAAGTGAAAGGTCATGCAGTAGTGAATTTTCCTAATAGGCCCACTTTGATTGAATTTTCTCATGCAAAGTCTTAATTTGTATTTACACTATGCATGCAATTTTCATCCTTTTCCAAAAGTGCCGAGTTGGAACCATAGCTATATATATGTATGCATGTATTGTAATGTAATGAGACTTGGGTCTCTATTCTATTTTGGGTATATATATGTATTTATATTATAATCATGTAATTTTGGCCAATTATTTTATGAATATCTTGTACATGCATATTCTACATGAATTGTGACTCCCAATTCTATAATTAGAAATGTAAAATTAGACATTGTTTGGAGGATGAGGTAACCCCTCCCCAAACTATATATCATTGTATCCTCTTGATTCTAAAGCGAGTATAATTTTGGCTATTAAGGTGAATAATAAATTTTATGAATTGTTCTATAAGTTTATCTTGGTGTGCAAATTATGTTCTTCTCCAAAATTATGATTCATTAAAGAAGTTTCATCATTCTGGTATTGTCAATCTTTGGGTTTTGTATAAGTTTTATTTGATATAGTTATTCATATTGTGCAGTAACTAATTTGAATGCTTTATTCTTAGTAATCATAATCTGCCTTTGTATATGTGCAATTTAAATCTTACATCCGTAGAAACCTTTGATTATGTACACTAAACTTTACTTTATTTTATTTCATTAGACTCTTAATTATTTTTGTATGTTTTGTGTGTTGATAGTAACTTGAAACAAACATTAATTTTATAACTACTTGTCCAACCCATAGTGCAAGATCTAATCTTGAAAGGTTTCATCTATCTCTAATTCACAGTCCTTCTTTTTTGCCCTACCTTTCCCTCCTTTAAGTTTCTTTTGACTCTATTCACCTTATATTAATATTCACCTAGCCATATCAAGTAGATTTTGGGTTTCTTTTAAGTTTTATGCACCTGAACCATCTAAGATAAATAATTACTTTGTTCACCACTACTCCACCACCAATTTTTTTGTAAAATTGAATACCTTATAACTCATACTTTGGAGTAAATATTTTCAATGATCTTAAAATGTTAGAGGATACTTCATAAGATTCTTTGGTATGCATAAAAATCACATCAATATACACATAATGAAATCATAAAATATATAAATCACAAAGTGGTTTCCTTACAAAAACTCACTTGATAAAAAAATAGTATAATAAAACTCACTTGATAAATAAACAACACAATATCTTCATAGTAAAAGTGTAAATTACTAAACAATATTCACTTTACAAAAAATGCTAAAAATCAATGCATATGTTAATCATTATGAATTTAAAAAATATAACTTGGCAAATAAGTTTAATGATCGATAATATTCATTTACAAATTAAAAACTATGTATTATAATTTTTTCTACATTATTATTACTTATTTATGATGAATAAAAATGTTGTGTATGTAGGTCAAAATTATTATGTAGGTATAGATTAGGAGAGGTCATATAAACATCCACCTTCACACGATTAACCTTATTAATAGAAATTAAAATATTATTGAAGCTATGTAGAGTTTATTGTTTTTTTATTTAAATTTAAAACTTATAAAAAATATCATTATAAACTCTTTGAAAAAGAAAGAATATAATAATAAAAAAGTCTATTTAAGAACAAATATCATGAGAGTAAAGATAAAAAATATATCAAATAATAATCTACGGTAAATATGAACAACGAATAGAATTTTATCTTTAAAAATTCAAGTGAAAGACGGTATTTTAAGACTGTGGCAAAAAAGTGATATTTTTTTCAAGTTATTTTAGATATATTTTTAAATATGTAAAATTTATCAACAATATAAAAAATAAGAAAATACAATCAATATAATTTATGAATATTTTTTATTTCCCAAAAAAATGAAGATAATTTTAGGCATTTAAAAAATTAATTTTTAAAAGTATAAACATCCTTTTAATTTCAAAATATTCATAAAGGTATATTATACAAACTTATATTCTCAAAAAAATCTTAAATGCATTCTCCTTGCAGGATGATAAAGCAATTTCACTTTAGATTTCATATGTGAGTAGTATATTTTTCATCAAATTCATGGAGACTTACATTTTATCTTATTTATTGATGTAAAACACACCTAACTCATTGCTCATATGGTAGATCCATGAGACATGACATACACAATGATTCATATGGCCTCACACCCAACACATTTATTTACCAATTTTAATATTATAATTGTTTCTCTAAAGCAACAAGTTTCATGTAATTACATAGGACACTCCTTTGATCATCTTCATCATACTTTATTCTAGATTGGTGCTTTCAGAATACTAGTTTTAGATTTAGTTTTCTCTTTTACATTCCTTAGAATGTACTAGAATGGCACCCCTATCTTCTTTACATTTTATTTTTCTCAATACCATAGGTTAATCTTGGCCTTTGGTGTCATATATATATATATATATATATATATATATAAAATTAAATCAACTAGGATGACAAACACACACACACACACACACACACACACACACACACACACACACACACACACACACACACACACACACAATTAAATCAATTGGGATGACAAACACATAGGGTTTAAAGGTATACCTTAAATAAATCGTTGTTGCATAACTATCTCTTGAATTTAAACCTAAAAACCTACATCCAACAAGGGTAACAACCTTATCCATAAATTTGTATTTGATTAGTAATATGTGTCATGAATCTTTCCACTTTTGGTCAGGTTCAGAGTTTAACACTTGTGGTTAGGTGACATAACTCAAACATTCATCGATGATTGTGTTTTCCAACTTTAGATATTTTATTTTATTGTATAAGATTTGAATATGTATCTTGACTAAATCATTTTCAAATAACTAATCTCTTTAAATTCTAAACCTAAAATTGCACATCCAATAATGCTAGCAAATTTGCCCATACATGTAGATCTGATTAGGAATAGGTGTCATGAATGTTGATGGGATATTTTACCATGGTCTTAAGACATATACATCATTTGTGTTTACCCTAGTAAATAATAAATCACTACATTGACATATCACACAAATGGATGTATGTGCTCACCTAAGGTGCCAAGAGAGAAAATCGCTATGTGTTGGGTTACTTGCGAAGATGATTTAATTAGATATGCCATTATTGTGCTTGAGAAAGCTACTCTAAATAAAATATTATTTAAATAATGCCATATATATGCTTAATAATCTTGCAAAGATATTAGTGAGTAAAGGATTTGACATTTCAAATGGAATTATAAATTTTTTATTTCTTGTTCATTAGTTTCTACTAATGATTATTAATTCACCAATTAGATAGAGAACTGTTGTATTTTCAAGTTTATCAAGGGGTAGCTTTTAAATGGATTTAGATGTTTTAGGAGGTAGATACTCTATTAAATTAAACTAAAAGCCATTAATGAATAAAAAAACACATGATGCTTAAGTAAACCATGTTTCTATCAATCTTACATTCAGCCTCATACATTCAGAGTGTAGTTTAGAATCATTACAATGATCATATTTTAAATACATAATGTAATGACCCAAATAATAACATAATAACCATATACCTAGTTGTAAGGTGGGATTTTATAGGCACAAGCATCATTACATCTTTAGATCATGTTATTTAAAAATAGTGCAATGACTTTCTCAACATAGTTGGCATAATCGTTTATTTTAAATCCCCTAGTTAACAAACCCCTAGATTCACTCCAACCATTTTCTGAACTTTTTGCAAAAAAAATCCTTGTTTTTCCTTGAAGTGGATGACACACAATTGGACTTAGTTAAAACCTCCTAATTTTTATGATATTAGCACTTAGGAAATATAACCCGTGTATCCTTTTCATTTACATTCCTCCATACTTTGACAA
Organism: Torreya grandis; assembly: GCA_037957365.1. NCBI lineage: Eukaryota > Viridiplantae > Streptophyta > Pinopsida > Cupressales > Taxaceae > Torreya > Torreya grandis. The sequence continues at coordinate 239,911 of JARHVA010000579.1, read as the reverse complement.
AACCCATGCCTTGGGTCTTTTTGTATATTAGCCAACGAAACCATAATTGCACATGTATACTTAGTCAAAATGGTGGCCAACAAGTGTCACCACTTATAGTTGGGTTTTAGGATCTCCTAACTTATGGTTAAGTGACATACAACTCCAAAATTACTTGTTGAATTTATTTGCCTACTTTTGATCTTTTGTTCCATCACTATGATCTATGTATTGTGATCCTCATGCACTTACAAAACCATATTTCTTATTTTCCCTAGAATGGTACCAATGTACTTGTGATATTTAAATACTTTAAAGAAAACAAAGTGACTTTGAGGGATTTATTTATAGGTAGGGAGTAGTATAACTACCATGCCATTTTTCAGACCCCTAATTAGTGGGAACTACAATATGAAAATATAAAGGAAGTAACTTCAAAAGTGATAGTTTGTATGCCAAAACTGTTCTATGGGAAATGAAATCTTAATAAAATGATGAATGCTCTAATGATTGCTTCATTGCTTTAGAATTCCTATGAGTGTTCATTATAATGTTTTGAATGTTTAATGTATTTATTGATACTTTTTATATTTCAAATGAAATATAATGCTTGTGTATTAGTGTATAGTTGAATTCAAATTATGACCATACTTTTGTGTGAATCAACATCAAATGACTAGAAGAAAAAAAGATGAGACAAAAGTGATAGGTGCACATTATATATATATATATATATATATATATATATATATATATATATATATATATATATATATATATATATATATATATATATATATATATATATATATATATATATATATATATATATATATATATATATATATATATATGACTTGAGGATGGGCTAAACATAGCCCTAACATCACCTACCCATGTCACATGCAAGTGATGTTAAGATGGGATTAGCATGACTTTATTTAGTGACTTAAGATCCATCTTTAATTTAATATTAGGTATGCATTTAATTCAATATTAGGTTTGAATTTAAGCACAAGACTAGATTTGACATTAAGTGTAACATTAGGTCCAAATTTAAGTTTGACACTAGGTCTGAGTTTAAGTGTGACACTAGGTATGACTTTAAGTTCAATGCTAGGTCTAACTTTAATTGTGACACTAGGTTTGACTATAAAGGTTTTTTTAAGTGCGATAGTAGGTATAACTATAAGTGCGACACTAGATTTGAATTTAAGGTAACTTTAAGTGTGACATTATTTCTGATTTTAAGTTTGACTTTAATTTTGACCTTAAGTTGGACACTAGGTGGACTTAAAATGCAACTTTAATTTTATAAATTATAATTAAAAATATAGAAGTATTCAGTGAATTAAAACTATTTAATATTACTTACTATAAAATAATGTTCTTATATTATACAATTATAATTGTTATATGTATAGTTGTTTAATTATAATTTTAATCTCGATTGTAACATTATACATAAAAATGAAAATAGTGTAAATGTGACTTTTTAAGTAAATTTGATTACAAACATAAATTAAACACGTCACTACACAATAAAAAATTAATTAAATATAATAAAACACAACTGAATAATAATTCAAATGTCATAATAATATAATAAAATTAATAGTCATATAAAGTCATGAAATCATTATTGACCCCAGATAACATCAATATCATCATATTCAAGTACATTATCCCAACCCTCAATAACTCTCCTAAAAATACTCAGAGTCACACATTCCTTAGGTGTCTTAATGTGAAAACCCTTATTGCCTGAAGTTGGTTTGGGCCCAAAAACATCATCTAAAATTGGTTGGGGCCTGGAAGCATCAACTAAAGAAGGATAACCCTAGTAGTCAAGATCATCCCATTTATAGTTGAAATTGCTAGAAGAATTTGACTAATTTGACACTTCCCTTACATAAAAAACAATGAAATATTTGTTAAAAATCATAAAACATAAAAAAAATCTAATATATATATTCTAAAACCCAAAATGCATGTGGGATTGGTCACCCTTTTCCCTTGTGGAAGTTAATATTGTTGGTTTGATCGTCGTGAAATGTAAAAACTATCCCAATGCTCAATAAGCCTTTTGTAAGGGTGATCTTTGTGATGAGATTAAAAATGTATAAACTTGGTTAGTGCAACATTTAAAAAAATTAAGACACATAATTTTAAAATGTACATTTTAGAAAAAAAATTGAAAAAAGATGACCAAGTTACAAAACAAAATTTACCTCCTACTAATTTTCCACATTCATCATATGTTGAGTTTAAATTTGCTAACAAATAGATGTTCACCCTTAAGTCAGCTAACCAAATCATCTAAAATCTAAAATTTTTACAAATAAAAACAAAAATCAGAAGAATTGAAAAGATCCACATACTATTAAAAATATATAAAATTTCAAAATTACAAAATCTATTGAAATTTTCATTCTTTTATTTTTATCTAAAATTTATAATATGGCATGATATAAAATTACCTAATTTGATGATTTTAACCTAGTTTTTTGAGTTTATACTAATTTTTAAAAATTTCGCCAAGTATAGAGTCAAATGATACATATATGGTTAAATTGAGCAAGCACATGTTGAGAAAACAAAATAAAAATGACATTGAGGGTTCAAATGTGTCATGTTTATGCCCTTCACTTCAATTTTCTCCTCCATCTCCACAAAGTGTTATAAAAAACATTTACAACATGGATCTAAAAGTAACATGAGTTAGAGAAATGATTATTTTGCTTATTTGAGAAGGAAACTTTAGCATGTCCACTTCCAATTTAAAATAAGAAAAAATGGGTTGTAACTTGTGTAGTATACCTTGTTTTTGGCTAAGAAACAAAGATTAGGCATTTCAGGACACCACCTTGGATATCTAATCCTTAGATGCACATGAAGAAAGCAAATATGACACACTCATGCATTAATCACACATATTGGAAGGTGTTTGCTAAGGTTTCATAATTTAACTTATTTATTAAAATTGTATTAAATTTAAGTAGTTTTTCCTAATTTTTTCAAATTTCCTTAAATTTATGAATTTTCTCCTAATTTATTAATTTTTTACTAATTTACCTTTTTTTTTGAATTTTTTAGATTTCACCTAATTTTTAGAAATTTCCCTATATTTTCAAATGTTTGTTAAATTGAATTTACACTAAATTTTCCCAAATTTTAAAGTTTTTGAATTTTTCCTAAACTTTCCCTAATTTTTAAAGTTTTCAAAGTTGTTCTAAATTTTAACAATTTATTGAATGTTCCCTAATTGTTTTACTAATTTCTAATTATTTTACTTCACTTAATTTTTTGAATCCCCTGTAAAATTTCATATTTTTTTTATTTTTTCTTAAATTTGTTAAATTTGCATTAAATTTTTGAATTTATCACCAATTTTATATATTTTTTTAATTTTTATTAATTTGGCCTATTTGTTTGGAGTTTTCCTTACATTTGTTGAATTGTCCCTAAATTTTAAAATTTTCACTACTTTAACCTAAAATTTCAAAGTTTCCTGAAATTTCAATAATTTATTGTAATTTTCCTTAAATAAGTTTGTTGTTGTTGTTTTCTTAAAATTTTTATTTTTCACTAATTTTACTTATTTTTTTGAATTTCCTTAATTTTGGGAGTTTTTCCTAAATTTGTTGAATTTATCTTAAATTTATAGATTTTTCTTAAAATTGTTCCAATTTTCATAATTTTCAATTTTTTAGAATTTACCCTAAACTTGCCCTATTTTTTTTGAATTTTCCTTAATTTTTTTGGATCCCCCCTAAATTTTTTGCATTTACTTAAATTTTTAAAATTTCCCCTACATTACTGAATTTCCCCTATTTTTTTTGAATTTTTCATAAATTAACTGAGTTTGCCTTAAATTTTTGAATTTTGTCTAAATTTCTTAAATTTTATATAAACTAGATTAAATTTACCCTAATTTTGCAAGTTTTCCCTTAATTTTCTTTCTTTTTAAATAAAAATGCCTTAAATTTGTTGAATTTGCCATATATTTTTTTATTTTTCATTATTTTTTTTGAATTTGCCAAAAATTTCTCCAATATTTTTTAATTTTTCAAAATTTATAATTTTCCCTGAACTTTTCCTATTTTTAAAATTTTTCCTTAAATTTATTAAATTTCACTTAAATTAACTAAATTCTCTTTAAATTTACTAAATTTGACCTAATTTTTTGAGTTTTCCCTAAATTTAACCTAATTTTTTGTTGTAAAATAGTTGATTTGCTTTAAGTTTTAATTGTTTCACTAATTTTCTTAAATTTCTTTCATTTTGAGAGTTCCCCTAATTAGCTAAATTTTTTCTAATTTTTTGAAATTTCCCTAAAGTTGGTGAATATGACTTATTTTTTTTGAATTTTGCCTAAAGTTGCTGAATTTTTCCAAAAATGTCATGATTTTCAAAGTTTTAGAATTTTCCCTAAACTTGCCCTCTTGTTTTAAACTTTCCCTAAAATGGTTGAATTTCCCATTAATTAATTGATTTTTTCCCAACTTTGTTAAAATTACCCTAATTTTTCAAGTATTCCCAAAATTTGTTGAATTTGCAAAATCTTTTAATTTTTTCTTAAATTGGTTAAATTTTCAAAATTTTGCTAATATTTATAATTTTCCCCTAAATTACCCTAATTTTGGTAGTTTTCCATAAATTTGTTGAATTTATCTTAATTTTGGTATTTTTTTGAAAATTATCAAATATGCCCTAAAATTTTAATTTTTCACTAATTTTGTTGAAAAATGTACTAGTGAAGAAGATGACATACTTGTAGCATTGGAGTAGAAACTCGGGGACTTGTGAGTTTGTTGTATTTAGGAGGTAAAACTCACTATTCCATGTTTTGCTTGAACCTTTTGATAGGCTTTCATAGTCTTTAGGCATGTACAAATGACCATGACAATAATAATTAAAGGAAGACACTATCTTGAGTTCCCTGTATAACTAATCAAGTGATGGTTAGTTGGGGAACTTAATTAGGAAAATTCAATCTCAAAATCAAATTAGGTTGACATAATTAGTTTCAAGGGGCTTGATTTTCCATAATTATGTTCTAATGCAACGAATCGGGTGATTGGTTGAAAGGGGACTCAAATAGGGCAAATTGAGCCCCAAATCACATTAAGTTCTCATAATTAGTTTCAAGGGGCCCAATTAGTGCTAATTTCATACCCCATGAAACCAATCAGTTGATTTGTTGAATGTGGGCCTCAATTACAAAAAATCAAGTCCCAAATCAAATTAAGGTATCATAGTTAATTTTAGGGGGCATGTTTTACCCTAATTGCATCCCCCATGTAACTAATCGAGTGTTTGGAGGACTTAATTAGGGAAAATAAATCCTCAAATCAAATTAGGTTATTGTAATTAATTTTAAGGGCCTTCATTTGCCTTGATTACATCCTCCATTCAACTAATCATGTGATTGGTTGAATGGAGTGCTAATATAAGGCTAATCAAGTCCCATATCAACTTAAAGTGTCACAATTAAGTTTAAGGTGTTTGATTTTCCCTAATTTAATCCCTTATGCAACCAATCAATTAATTGGTTTAACAGGGGACCTAATTAGGGTAAATTAATTAGGAGACTCAATCATCTTGAATTTCCCTAATTTAGTCCCCCATGCAAACAATTAAGTGATTGGTTAAATGGGGGAATTAAATAGGGAAAATCTAGCCCCAAATCACATTAGGTTGTCATAATTAGTTTTAAGGGGCTTGATTTGCTCCAAATTAGTCCTCCATGCAATCAATTGAATAATTAATTAAATGGAGGGATCAAATAATAAAATCAAGGATCAAATCAAATTAGGTTGTCACAAATGGCCATAACTAAGAAAAAAACCCTAATGACATAATTCATTACCCGTGAAATCAATTTATCTTTAAAACTTAAGGCATACAAATCTTCTTTTGAGAAAATCCAATTTACTCTATCATATGCCTTTATAATTTAGGCATTGTCTGTTGTATTTATTTAATTGAAAAATCTATTACGTGCTTAATTAAATCATAATTCATTTATTCGTATTCATTTTGGTGAGTTTGCATTGTTTTATACCCCCATAAGGTTAAATCTTGGCTTATTTATGTTAGATATGAATTCAATCATACTTTTTAAATTCATTTTCATTATATGTTCCTAGATTTGAAACCCTAGCTTCATTTTATTTAATTTGATTAATCTAACCCCTAGCTTAATCTAGTTTTCAAACCTAATGTGCTCATATGGTATGCATTTTTCATGTTGGATTATGCCACCTAAATTAATTAGATATGATATTTAACCTATAATAAGTGCTAGGATTAATTAAGAACCCATAGATATTATTTAATTTCCTTTTATTAATTATAGTCAAGCTTGAAAAATAAAAGCCATAAATGTGTTTAATATTGCAAAAATGAAGGTTTATTTAGAAAAAATGGGAATGATGTGTCTTTGTAAAATGTTTGTCTTTTTTTAATGTTAATGATAATAATGTTTTGAATGTCAATGGTCTCAAAATGTTAATAAGAATGAAATGGAAAAGAATATTTTGATCAATTGGCCTATTTAGATGTTTGTGAAGATAGGGCTAGATTTCATGATGTTCCTTATGAGCTTGGTAATGGATATATGAAGAAATGATAATAATGTTGATAAAAATGTTTCACATGATGACAAATTTAAAAAATAGATTTAAATAAACTTGATGAAATTTTAGGATTAATAAATATTATAAAAGAAGATGCTTGATAAAATATACCTCCCAATTTAGTCATTTCCCAAGTTTCTTTAAACCCTATTGATGTTCAAATTTCTATTACTTCTTATACCTATTCTATTTCTATTGCTTTTAATGTTTCTCATAATTTCCAAAATTCAATTGCATCTAATGTTTCTCTTATCTTCCAACATATTATTGATTTTACTATTCCTTCTATTTATTAACATACTCTTCTATTATTCCTAAATATGCTCGCACTTCTCATGTTTCTCAAAATACTTTGATTGTCAACATTCCTTCTATTCATCAACATATTATTAATTAAAGAATATCTCGATCTTATCCACATGTTTCTAATCCCATATTTTTCAAGTTTTACTTATATGACATATGTCACTTCCTTGCCTACTACTTCTTATAATCCTGAAATGAATACTATAATGATGTAGACACCTTATTTTTGTACACAAATTGTTATTGAAATGTTTTTGGTTTTATTTTGTGTATATGGATAATTAGTTAAAGTTAGGTTCTTTTTGGAAAATTTTCATGTGATTTTATCTCTCTTATTATTCTTTGTATAGTCATGTTTGGTATCTTTACTTTGATTTATTTCTCCTCTCTAGTGTGTCTATATTGGGAGTCCTCCTATGTCTTTTTATTCTTTGTCCTTTAACCTTGTTACTATTGGGATAGATTAACTGGTCTATTAATTGTGTCTTATACATAGTCAATAACCTGATGATTGTATCCCTTATTATTTGTTGGGAATTTTTCCCCCCTCCACATTTTTTAATGTTTAGACCTATGATTGTTAGTTCTTACTCTTTTTCTTAGTCAGCTTGTGTGCCAAAAGAATACTAATTAAAAATTTTCAATTATATATTTACAATGCCTCCTAGAGGCATTTCAAAAACAAACATCATGAAGTAAATACAAGCATCAAGAGGAATTCAAGTCTAGGCACACACTAAATTGTTATATTTATGCTCCTAAGGACTTTGAAAAGGTTTTGACTATATATTGTACTGAAATAAGGAAAGGAAAATATTCAAGTAGTTTTAATTTACTTAGAAATAGAAGATGAATCATCTTCTCTTAATTTCACTCACATGCACAAGAGATTTACATTGATTCTAATTTCAAGCATGCAAGATATATAGTTATAAATCTCTTGAGTTTATCAAGCCACTAACCTTACAATTTTTATATTCCTCTTCCATTTATTTGTGATGAAATAGGTCAAAACAAAAGAGAAGGCAATTATGACATTTTGACCATTAATTTAATGAAGGAAGCACACAATCATATTCATTATTTGATATTGCACTTACCTAAAAATTTATGGAGTCTAAAAATTATCTTGGTACACATTTGGTGTCAAGGTATAAATTTGGTGATTACATAGGGACACATTTGGCAGTCATCGATTACATATGGTATAGATTCAAAAATATACCAATTTTTATCACTTACATAGTGTCGATCTAGATTATAGGGTTACAACCTAGACAACTTCTAGATTTTATTCACAGCTCTAGGTTTTCAAAATGATGACTAGATGTGTCTTTTTATAGTAGTTTTTGTTTCTATTATATTTCATTGCTTGTTCAATCAATTTTCATAATTCTATTTACTATTTTAGGTTCTATTTAGATCTAATTATTGTAGTTTATTACCATATATTATATCTAGCTTGTACCAATACTTTATTTATTTGTGTGTGTGTTGTTTATCCCTAAACCATAAATAGTTTTTTTTAGGTGAAATATATCTATTATTTGAATGCTTACACATTCTACAATTCTCCATAGAGTTTAATTTCTGATCTTACATTTTTATATTTACATCTTGTTTTTCCTATCTCATTGGATCTAATCACAACTTAATGTTTTTATACACATCTAACATGTACTTCTTAGATTTCCATCAGATTTTCATATTTTTGTGAACCTAATCCTATTTATCATTCAATCTAGGGTTTCATATCCTCCTTCACCATAAGGTTGGTTGTCTTATTTATTTAAATTCTAAATTTAATGCTTTCATTTTTAAGGCTTGTCTTTGTTTATTCCATAGTTTATGCTCTTTAATAGCTTGGTTAATTATAATATGAACTCTTTTGATGTGAATGAAAAAGTATTTAGACCATGCAAAATTTAATATATAATAGGATTGATGAGGGTATGCTTGCACAACTTAGAGAAAATATTATACAACATCCTTTTTATTTTCTCTAAATTCCCACAAATGTTAAACAAAGTAGCTATGATACATTTTCCTTCTCATATGGATAGTGATACAAATTCTCTTATTAATCATTATTCACCTTCTACTCATATCTCATCTAGTGTGTCCATGTTTAAATTTCATTATCAATTGGCTCCTTTGAATGAACCACTTAAGTGTTCTATTATTCTTACACATGAGATACTGACAATGATGCATTTCATACATGATTTATAAAGATAAGTGTATGATTTATCCCTTCATTTAGAGTCTTATAATGCTTGGATTTCTTCCAATGATATACCTTCAAACCCTATTCCTAGAGGTATACTTGAAACTCTTCTCCCATATGGCTTGGTTTTACCATAATTCTATTTATGGCCATATAAATCATTATATGCACTTTCTAAACTTGTTTACCTCTATTAGAAACTATGCTAACTGTTAGGTTGTGGAGCTAAAAGCTTCACTGATGCAAACAGGGGAGGAGGTTACTGAAGGTTGCTGAGTTGTAGAGCAACCAACATCGGTCTGATCAGTCGACATCGGTCAGGATAGTGAAGAGAAGCAACTGACATCGGTCAGGGATCGGTCAACGTCGGTCACCTCCATGCAGACAGGGACTGATGTCGGTTACCTGTGTAGTTTAGAACTGCAAGTTTTACAGGCAGTTAGTTAACAAACCAAGTGTTTGCATGTCAAGAGCCAAATTTAGATTAGAAGCTATAGATCTAATTATTATAATTAGATGTCTAATTATTGTTTTCATGAGATCTATTTAAGAGACTCATAGGCTGTATTGTAAAGTGTTCTAGTTCGAGTTGAGCAAAGTTAGCTCCTTCTGTGTGTGAAGTGAGCCAAGGTGTTCCTCCTAGTTCCATAGTAGTGCCAAGTGTGGGTGCTAGTTTTTGGAAAATTAGAAGAGTTCTTTAGTTGTGTAGAATCTTGGTCAGTAGGTGTGCATGGCTACATTAGGAGATCTGCATGGTAAGTAAGATCATTGATTTTTAGGTGTATGTGTGTGCATGATCTAGGTTTGCAGGTGTGCAAAACCAGATTGATTTGTAGGTGTGTAAGATTAGGGAGGACAACAACACAATAGGGAGCAGGGTCAGGCAGGATCTACTTGGAGTATAGTGTGTACTCGATTAGAGAGCAAGAGAGGAAGGCAAGGTAGTTCCTTCCATAAGTGAGATCATTTGGGTTGCAGGTTGTTACAGTTCAGGGGAGATCTACTTGAAGTATGTTTGTATACTTATGGAGTGCGTGGAGCACTGGTGTACTGGTAGTAGTGGATACTGATTGGTTGGAGGTGAACACCAACTCTGTGTTTGAGTTGTGTGTTGGGACCATAAGAGAGAGAGCTTTGAGGGAAGATTTACCATTTATGCCTTAGAAGTGTGGGAGCCCTAGAGGTGTGTAAGGAGGAAGAACTATGGCAATCTTTTTTGTTGTATTTCCTTCTGGAAGAGTTTTAATACAAGTTGTGTATTGTCTCTCATATTCTATGTTATTTATAAATTCTAGTTACTTGTGATTCTGGTTTAATTTTGCATGTAAGTTGCTTGTATTTGGTAATCAATTGTGTGCTTCCATTATTTTCCAACAAGTGGTATCAAAGCTAAGGTTGCAGGGAGCAAGTTTGTGTTTGATTATAGGTCACTCTCAGGGGTTTCTGATTGAGTGGGAGTAGAGCAATGGCAGAAGAAAGTAAGCTAAGAATGGAGGAATTGAAAAGCACAGATGGTCACTTACGGTCCTATGGAAAGAAAGAGCAGGTAAAAGAAAATTGTTGGTTTGTGGAAGATCAACATGAAGGAACTGAAGAAGCAGATGTTGTAGGTGATGTGGCACAAGATGCTCTGGTATGTTTCTTGGATAAAGTAGAATCTTGTTTTATAGATTCTATTGCCTCTTTCCATGCAGTCCAAGATAGAGTATTTTTCCATGGTAAGGTCTTTGGAGACTTTGGAAAGATTTATTTAGGGGCTGGTGTGCCTTGCCAAAGAATTGGCAAAGGGAAAGTGAAGCTGAAATTATAGGCAGCCAACACACGGGTGTTGAAGAAGGTCATGCAGGTCCCAGTGTTGAAGATATGGCTAATTTCTTCAGAAAAGTTGGGTGATGAGAGATGCACAAGAACTCTCACAGTGGATGCACGTGAATTAGCTGGTGGTAAGAAAGTAGGTACCCTTTATCTACTTGCTTATATTACTAATTCTTCTTCTGTTGCAGAGACGTGGCTTTGTAGGCTTGGTCACATGAGCAAGAAGGAGATGCATGTTCTTAAGCAGAAGACATATGTGTTTGATAGACTTAAGAACTGGAAAGCCTTGGTGTTCTTGGAAGAGATGACAGACAGAGACCAGTGGATGGGGCTGGATACTTTTGAGTAGGGTAATTTGGACATGGGTTTTGATTTAAAGGAGCTCATGGGTAAAAAGTCATCACTCATAGGCGAACATAGGTACCAGTGTTGGTCAAGGGGAACTGGCATCAAATAGACAGGTACCGATATCGATCATGTGCAGATCGAAGCTGGTGATGTCAAGTAGGGTAAGACTGACATCAGTCAAGTGGACTGACGTCGAAAATAGGTAAGATTGATGTCAATCAAAAGTATCGACATTGGCAACAGGGACACTGACATCGGTAGAGTTGGTAGTCAGGACAGGCGCATAAAAACTAACGTCAATCGGATGCAAACTGTGTAGTGATCGAGGTCGGTCACTGTAACATATTTTAGGCAGATAGCAAGCTATCAAGGAGTCTCAAATGCTCATATGGAGGACTGAAGGTGGTAAGTAAGCCTCAAATTCATTGTTCCTCTTCTTTATACTAGTTGCTGACTGCAGAGCAAGAAGGATCTAGGAAATAGTGGGAGCATGGCAGGAATATGATGCAAAACCAAATGGGAGATTTGGTAGGGTTGCCAGCTGGATGAAAGCATAGAGACAAATGGATACCTTAGTTAAAGAATAGAGAGAATGGATACATGAGATAAAAGGCCAGGTCATATGGTCTTGAGGGAGCTGTAGGACAGTGGTACAAGTTTGACAAGTGGAGGACAAAGTATGGCTTTAGTCAATGTCAGGGTAACTACTATGGGTTACTTTACCAGGTGGATGACGAGTTGCAACATCATCCTATTATTGTATGTTGTGTGTTTGCATGCAGGGTTACACATACAGGGTTTTTTCTAAGCTAAAGGTGAAGTTAGTTTAGAAGGTATGTCATGAGGAATTTGGAGCAGCAAAATTCTTTGGCATAAGTGGGTTCTAGAGACATGGAGATCACAGGTTGATTTTGTCTCCAGATGATTGTGTGAAGCCAGTGAGCATGCCGATGGGTTGGACAATTTTATGAGCAGTGTCTTGATTCACATGATGAGGTTAAGTACAAGAGTATTGGACCTGGGTTTCCCATGCAGTGGGAGCTATCAAAAAGTTTGGAGCCGATTCAGGAAAGAAGCATTGGAGGGCAATTTAGTGGATTTTTAAGTATTTGAGAGGGACCAGTAGCAGGTGCACATGCTATGTAGGGTCAAGTTCTTTTCTACATGTGTTTGTAGATGTAGATGTGACAGGTTACTTGGATGATAAGGGGTGCACCACAGGTTGTGTGGTGGTTGGTCTTCAGGATTCATCTTGAAGAGGGATACAAGCCAAAAAATAGATTAGATGGGGTACAGGTATAGGTACAGTGTAGCTATTTATCTCCAAGTAGGAGATTGTTAGGTTGGGGAGCTAAAAGCTTCACTGATGCAAACAAGGGAGGAGGTTGCTAAAGGTTGCTAAGTTGTAGAGCAACCAACGTCAGTCTGATCAGCCGACGTCGGTCAGGATAGTGAAGAGAAGCAACCAATGTCCGTCAGGGATCAACTGATGTCGGTCACCTCCAGGTAGATAGGGATCGATGTTGGTCACCTGTGCGGTTCAGAACTGCAAGTTTTATGGGTAGTTAGTTAATGAACCAAGTGTTTGCATGTTAAGAGCCAAATTTAGACTAGAAGCTGTGGATCTAATTATTGTAATTATATGTCTAATTAATGTTTGCATGAGATCTATTTAAGAGACTCATAGGCTGTATTGTAAAGTGTTCTAGTTAGAGTTGAGCAAAGTTAGCTCCTTCTGTGTGTGAAGTGAGCAAGGGTGTTCCTCCTAGTTCCACAGTAGTGCCAAGTGTGGGTGCTAGTTTTTGGAGAATCAGAAGGGTTCTTTAGTTGTGTAGGATCTTGGTCAGCAAGTGTGCATGGCTACGTTAGGAGATCTACATGGTAAGTAAGATCATTGATCTGTAGGTGTATGTGTGTGCATGATCCAGGTTTGTAGGTGTGCAAAACTAGATTGATTTGCAGGTGTGCAAGATCAGGGAGGATAGTAACAAAATAGGGAGTAGGGTCAGGCAGGATCTACTTGGATTACAGTGTGTACTTGGTTAGAGAGCAAGAGAGGAAGGCAAGGCAGTTCCTTCCATAAGTGAGATCATTTGGGTTGTAGGTTGTTGCAGTTTAGGGGAGATCTACTTGAAGTATGTTTTTGTACTTGTGGAGTGCATGGAGCACTTGTGGAGTGTGTGGAGCACTGGTGTACTGGCAGTAGTAGATACTGACTAGTTGGAGGTGAACACCAACTCTGTATTTGAGTTGTGTGTTGGGACCATAAGAGAGAGAGCTTTGAGGGAAGATTTACTGTTTATGCCCTATAAGTGTGGGAGCCCTAGAGGTGTGTAAGGAAGAAGATCTGTGGCAATCTTATTTGTTGTATTTCCTTCTGGAAGAGTTTTAATATAAGTTGTGTATTGTCTCTCATATTTTGTGTTATTTCTGAATTCTAGTTACTTGTGATTTTGGTTTAATTTTGCATGTAAGTTGCTTGTATTTGGTAATCAATTGTGTGCTTCCGTTATTTCCCAACACTAACTACTGTCTATTTTTGTTTAAGTTGTTTCCTTGAAACTTGATTGACAATACCCTACTATGGTAATTCAATGATTTACCTAATGAGTCTTTACATTTCTATCACTTATTACAATCAACCTTTTACTATAGATTTATCATTAATAATGGCTCTCACTACTTTTAAGAGATTATTCCATCCCTTTAACAATGGAAACAAAAGGATATTTATGACTATAATCTTAGATTTCAATGTAATATGTACTCCTTAGTATACCTACCATCTAATCTCAAAACACAATATATCCTAACCATTATTCTTGTGTCACCTCTCAAAGACAATTTACTTTAAAAACATTATCAATCATTCAATTATTTATGTCATATGGATATATTTCAAATTATGTTGTACCATAGAAGTTAAATCTATATAAATAATTTGCACCACTCCTATTATTATCAACCATGGTGAAAATAAATAATGAACATGAGGCAATAATTCCATATTGATTCAGGTCAACCCATATCCTCCCATTTTTAATGTAACTCTAAAAAAAACATGTGTACAATAATGTGCTTCCCCATGGGTATATGGTAACCATGTATGTAAAGGGAAGATTGGAAATTTTATGCCATAAGCAATAAAAAATTATAAATAGAGATATCAACCCAATCCAAAGCTTTTAATCCTATCCATGATGCCATTAGCCATGCACTGATAACAAATACATTGTAGTCATCTAAAATGTCACTTGAGTGCTAAGAATGTTACTTGAGACCACCCATCCATAGCTTGGCCCTAGACCTATCTTAGGGCCTATTTAGACAATTAACCAAATTTTGTATGGGCCACACGTGTCCCTAGACATCTCAAAATTAGTCTGAAACCCTTACTTAGGCATCCATGCCCCTAACACCTCAGGTTATGCCACTTATGCATTAGCACCATAACTGGACACTAACACCATAATGCTACTATCCTATTTGGGTGTTATTGTCCTTTTCTTTCTTTTTATCCCTAATGGATATATTTTCAATCCTAAAGACACCTAGGTTTAGCCTAGACCTATATAAAATATTGCACAAGAACCAAATCAATATATACATGAAGTTTATCCCTTTATTCACTAGATGGAAATCAAATATAAAAGCACACAAATAAGCTCAAAATAAGTTGTGCATAATCAGGGTTATTAATCCTTATTCTGCCCTACTTCTGCATACAGTCATCTACAACCCTCCTAAGCTCAAAATACATAGATTTCTAGTCTCAAAACTCATTCAAAGCATTCAAACCAACATTCATACTAGTTTCACTTAAACTTAACTAGCACTTATGTGGAGAGAACTACATCAGTATTGATCCCTCCTTAGAGTATTGATATGTAGGAAAATCTCATCATAGTGGGGTATTAAGGATGTCTAGCCTACCCAACTAACACCACACATTTACTACTTTGCTAATAATATTCCTCAATCACATGAAGGTTCAATGTTTTCATACAAAATCATCCAAAACAAATCATAAATAATGAAGTAGGGTTTATCTACATAGGAACAGGCTTGGTAGACTCAAACATAGGTGCTCCAAAAAGTACATATAAGTTCCTACATAGAGGATATTATCACCATAAGTAGCCACTAGCACCATAATGCTACTACCCAAGGAAAGACACTATTATCCAAGAGGGTTTCTAACACTTGGATCTTATTTGTGACACTCAAACCAGCTCCTGTACTTGTTTTTATCTTTTGGATCCTTGATTTCAGGTAGTTTCCAGCCAAGTTTTCATTTGTGTAATTCATTTCTATTATTAGAAATATTATTTTAGCTCATGTCTTTCATAAATTAGTGGTTGTATTTATTACATATTTTATATCCTGATTTATTATACTCAAACCCTTTAATAACCTAAGGCTTACACTCTATAACCCTTAAAATTAAAATCATTGTTGACCCTGACTTACTTCAAGAACATTGCTTCAAACCTTAGTGCATCATTAGGGCTTCCCTTCTTATTTAAAAAATATACTCGATTTTCAATTTATAGCCTTTTATCTTGATTATCATGACAGATGCCATTTTTGACTTTTGTTAAAAAATCTTGTGGTTTTTATTACATGCCTATTACCCCCCATTTGTATAATGATGTACATGCATGTCACTTCTCTCATAGAACATGTTATAACTCAGTTTATCTTACACATTTGTCCACCTCACCTTGATGCCCCCTTCTATGGAAAGCATTGTTGCATGGCTCACTTTGATTAACCTTCAGTTACTACCCGATGACAGAGAGCTTAGAGGGATCCTTTTATTCTACCTCCAATGAGACTAGTTGATTAACTTTGCTCACATCATGATTCTACTACTTTCCCTTAGTAAATAGTAGACCCTACAGTTTGAGCCATTACTAGATAGAACAAGGTGCCTCCTTAGCCTATACATGAACAACATAATCCCACCATCCCTCCTTGTCTTTAAAACACTATAAGGGGACCTAGGTATCAACACAAAGCATTTGATATTATGGATCAGTTGAGAAATACACCATTTAATATTTTTATATTGGAATTACTCCAAAAGGCAACCATTTTCAAGTATATTCTTTTTCAAACACTCAATCATACATCTTTGCCTCATGACATAGAGAAAGCTTATTTTGCATCTATCATGAACACTATCAAGGACATTGAGGAAGTTATATCTTTTGCCAATAAAGATTCACCCTCATAGTCAATTATTGATCAGAATCTACTACTCTTAATTCAGGCACAAATCAAGATCACCACTATTAAATGAGTTCAAATTGATCGTGATTCATGACTTAACATATGCAACCTAACATTTATATAAACTATGGGGGTTGATATAACATCAAATTAGAAGACATATAAGAACATTAAAGGTTTTGATGACATTCCTAGATAGGCATTGGGTTCTATTAAAATAAATATTATGGTTGGGCCAAAAAACCTACCTGTATAGTTTCAGGTGATGCTTAATCATTTGCCATACAACCTATTACTTAGGAGACCTTGGATACATGCTATGGAGGCCATACCCTCTAACTTACATAGATGCATCTAATTTTTTCATGATGGATACTTATAAACTTATCTAACAGATAATCAACCATTTAGATATTACATAGTTATCGAGCCTACCACCCCAAGTACATCTTTAGATGGGACACCTCATGTTCTCATAGAGTCCCCACCTCCCAAGATTTTGATTGAATAGATGCATACATATGAGGTTAGGGAATCTAGAACTACTATTCCTACACCCATTCCAAATCCTCCTATAACACATTTACCTTCACCCATGATGGAGGAGGACCTTCCTATAGTACAATTATCCCTACCCACAGTGGATGAAGGGATTCTCATAAGACAATTACCATTACTTGTTAATTTATAGGAAGTATATCTATCTAAAACTTTGATACAAATTCTTAGGCCACCATAAAGGATGATCTAAAACCCATTAACATTGATGATTACTTATGTGGATTAATATTCACACCAATTATCCCTAAAGAGTAGATAGATGACTCTAAGGCACTCGTTCCTTTTCCCATATAGGCAACACCACCAGTTCATAGTCTTACAGTAGTAGGCCCAACCACATTGTTACAGTTAGAGGTAGATTCATCCATATAATCAGTACGTATGGTCACATCTATGGATATTGACCCATCTATACAAATTTAGGCATGTAGTTCATAAGACATACCACATCAGATTCTATAGATATTACTTGATAGAAGGTTGATGGCATTACCCATAGTTCATAATAGGTATGCCATCATATTACCACAATAGAATGGTAGACCCTTTTGTCATTTTCATAGGCTTATAGGACATGATACCCATACATGCTAAACATTACAAAGGAAGTTGGATAAGTTCAAGGCTTAGGGAACTATTAATATGACACAATCTCCACCTCCATCAATACAGGTGCCACAATAAAATATTCACTGACATTAATATTTGTGGAATAATCCATTGATTATCTAAGTTTTTATCTAAGACCAATACATCCCTCATAATGCTATAGATAAGGATTCAAATCCTAACACTTGAAATTAACATTCTTATACCACATAGTGTAGACACTAGAAAATCATATACTATGGTTCCAAATGTCACATTGACCCTTAAACCACCCCTTGACCCCCTTGAGACCATTTCTTAATCATTTAACCCACCAATCATTTGTGAAAATGGATCAATCTAGCCAATTTTGACTATGTCCCCTTGACCACGTATGATGATCAACCCTCAACTATGTACAATAGTCAACCCTTGATCATGTGTGATGGTTCACATGATCAATACATGATTAGCCCTTGAACACGCGTGATGATTATCCCTTGACCACATATGATGGTCAACCTTTGACCATCTCTAATGATCACTTATCGACCATTTATGGTCAACCCTTGATCACCACTGATGGTCACCTGTCAACCACCAATGGTCAGTCTTGACCACCAATTGTCACCTATCGACCACCATTGATGATCACCTATCGACCACTGATGGTTATCCTTGACCATCGATGGTCACTATGTGAATCATTTTAATCAAAATAAAAATCTTTAAACACCTTCCAACCTTAACCAAAAACCTTATTTCTTCATCCCTGTCACTATACAGAGTTAAGAATAACAATCTGACCACATCTGAACCCCATCTTGATAGTTTAGCATTTATTTAAATGTTATTTTATCAAAATGCATTATTTATTGAAAATTATTTATTTCTTTTGATTGAGTACTTTCATTTATGTTATATAACCTCTTTTATCATCAATTTTATCAACATTAACTTGTATTAAAAGGTGGATTGATAACCTACAAGGAAGTTATGTACTTCTTAGATCTAGCTTGCTAGGCAATCCATCCACGTACCTAACTAATCAACCATTTTATTAGTGCTTTCTTATCTATAGGTCATCCTCTCAAGACAAAGAGGAGTATTTACAACCATTTAGACCATGGAGTACAAATGAAATCTAGGTTCTACTAACGTCACCCTTCTTTTAAGTTTTACAACTTTCTTCTTAGAAAATAAAGAAATTTTTTAGTGAAACATTCTGGCATGCCCATTGGGACCTAGTTGCATCTAGGTGATTTTTATTTTATTTTATGCTCATTTAAATGAAATCAACATTTATGTTGGGCTTAAAATTAACCTCTCATACATTGTTTTCTTTTATAATTAGCTCACATAGTTTAAATAATCAAGGAAATTGATTATCTCACTTATTTTCACACATAAGACCAAACCACTTACACCAAATTAAACATCATAACACTTGACATAAGGCTCGACTAGGGTTTTATAACCTAGTGGTAACCTTTAAGCATTGGCTATCCCACTTGGATGCCATTACCAAGGGGAAACACTAAAACTTAGCTTTCTAGTTGAGTATAATCTTTGGTAATCAGTATATCTTAGCTAAGCATCTGACACCCTTATCGCTGTGGTGTGTGAACTGAAGAGTAGGCCCCAATATCAAGCCATATATCAATGCCAACATAGATTATTTTGAGAGCCTAAACTACCTGAAACCAATCATAAATTTCTTATCTAGTACCTATTTCAAAACATAAATTGAGTCATATAATTCTAAATTAAGGCATAAGCCACAAACAAGACAAAAAGAACCTTAGGATTTAACATGCTTTAGAGTGTGTTTTATATTCTTTGAATTTTTTTATTATCTTCTCTTTATTTGAGTTGTGAGAAATCTAACCCCATTGAAAAATTATTTTCCACCATCTTGCCTTCATCTACTTCATCTCCATTTCCTTATTTAATGGGGAGCCTTCCTATATTTTCTCCTAGATATCCTAACTTTTTTAAAATTCTAGAAGATAATCCTCTTGCCTTAGAGCATTACCTCACATAAGGAGCCACTTATGCCCCCAAACTTACCTATAACCAATCCAACCTTACCTATAACCATCCCAACCTTACCTATAACCAACCTAACCTTATCTATGATCAACCTAACCTCACCTATAACCAACCCAACCTCACCGACAATCAACCCAACCTTACCTACCATCAACCCAATCTTACCTATAACCAACTTAATCTCACCTACAACCAACCCAACCTTGACTGCATTCAATTCAACCTCAACTACAACCAATTAACAACCTTTCAATAACCACTTGATCATCACCTCAACTAACCAATAACATTTTAACCTTTATTTGACCCTTTTCATAACCCACCTCAATTATATCAACCTCACCAATATTTGGGTTATCTATCCCAACCAACATATCAATTACCTCAACTACATCAAACTTTTGATTACGTACCTCAAATATAATATCAATAACCTATACCCCCTTTGTGGTAACCTTTTTTATCTCAAAACTAAGACTTGGTCTATCCCCATAGTCATACCACCCACAACTATCAACCCAACAACTATCAAAACCTCATCAACTCAAACCAAAAATCATCCAACCAATAACTATCAAATAAAATTTTCTAACTAATCAATCTTATCACCCTTACTAATGTTATCAAAGCTATCAAGCCAACCTATCTTACTCACATTTTCAACCTTATCAAGCCCATCAAATCCAACCAATAACTATCAACCTATACTATTGAACCAATAAATTTTTTTAAACCACCCAACCATATCAACTCTACCCACCATATCAACCATGTCAAAACTATCAAATACCTCAACCTTACCCAACCTCTCAAACAAACCTACCTTATCTACCTTATCAAACCAACTAAAATTTTCAAACCCATTGATCTTATCAAACCAACCGACCTCATCAAATCAAACCAATAACTATCAACAAAATTTTTCCAACCCACCAACCTTATCAAGCATACCTAACCCATCAAATCACTCAAACTTTTCAAATCAACTAAACTTATTTAACCAACCAACTTCATCAGACCAATCAATTAGCTCATAATGTCAAGAGACATTAGTGTACCCTCTTCCTAGGTAGTATACCCCACTAGGGGAATCATATGACTCAATCCTTAACAAACTCTTGGAGGCTTATGCCATTAGACTTCTTCCAATAAAACCCATCAATCATTCTCTTTCAAGACCCATTTGCTTATAAAGAATGAGTTTTATATGTATCATCATATAAACAATCATGTGGTAAAGATACGTCTGTCTTTTAAGATGATCATCCAAAACCTTATTGATCAAAATGAAGTCCTAAAGGATATCCTCTACATTCTTCCCAACTTAGCCTTAAATGTATTGAAACAATCAATCATTGAACCTCTTTCTACACCCATTATTATGTAAACTAATAACCAAATTTCTCAAAGCAATGAGGTCCATCCATTAGATTTGGTCCTTAGCGAACATATGACTGAGGAAATTATAATCAAAACCCCAACCAATTTACCTATTGACCAAGTGTAACCCTCCCAAATTCCTTCAACAACCATCATCACTAAGGAAGAGTCAACCTTAACCAATCCACTTGTTTACTAAGTGGACCCTTCTCAACTTTCCTTTGAAACCACAATTAAGAAAACCAACCTAGCTCTTCCACTTCCCCTTTTAGTGGATCAAACTCTAACCAACCTACCTTTTCTACTTTCTCAAAAGGTGGAGTCACCCCCAATAACCATACCTATTCCACCTACCCTTTTGGTGGAACCAATCAAAGCTACCATACCTCTTTCACATACCATTTTAGTAGAACCAACCCAAGCTCAAAACAAATTTTCTATAACTAATCCAACCTCACCTCAAACCAACCAAAACCCAAACTCAACTAAAACCAAACCCATTCAATTCATCTATAATATGCTCATTTCATCTATCTAATGACATTGTCTCTAGTTTGATTCCCTTTTGAATAGAGTTAAATATTTTTCACCTTACCTTACCAAATAAACAAGCAAACCCAACCAATAAGATGAATCAACCACCCATCCTACCTCCCTCAATCAATCAAAACAACATATAAATTAAATAAATCAACAATGATCAACCCAACTTTTGATCTAACCATAAGCAACTTATCTATCAACCCAAACCAACATCAACTTTTCATTAGATATTTCTTAAATCTTAGCTACCCTTTTATCCAAGCTACCCACACCTCACCTAATCTTCCTCATTAAGACAATCCAAAACTTTTGTCCAACGACCTTTATTTTATGAGGATGTTCCCAACATCATTTTTAGACCTCAACCCTACTCAAATATGACCCAACAATGTTTTCCTCACCATAGCTCCATAAGGGAGATCCCCCCTAAACCATCTCCTATAACTTAAACTCCACTCCAACTAACAAATAAACACTAAAAACTCTTGGGAGGTGTATGAAGTCATCTTCATCCTTTGTAAACCCTCTTTACTAACCAACATCCTCATCATACATGGAAAAAGTAACTGGGGGAACTCTCCTTCCAAAAGGCTTTGACCATTTGTCATTTTCCAACCTCACCTTCAATAAATTCACCGAAAGCTTTAGATTTAAACTTTTTCCCTCAACCTAATCTCACCTATGATCAACCCAACCTCACTTATGACCAAACTAACCCTTTACACCTATGATAGACTCAACCTTGACTATAGCCAAACCAACCTCACCTATAACCAATTAAATCTCAATTACCACCAAACCAACCTTAAAATTAAACCAACCTTGACCTTAACCCAACATTTAACCTCAAACCTAAACAAGCCTTCAACATCAATTATACCTTTTATACCTCTTTTAATCAAAACCTCAACTAGCGGTGATCTATATTGAACCATCACTGATCTACCCTTAGACCTCTTTTACCTCTCAAATCTCAACCATTACCAATCTTTGGTAAACCATCAATGTTCTAATACTAACCATCAGTGGTCACTATCATACCCAGAACCTTACCTAAAACCTTGCCTTTTCACTACCCTTCCTACACCTACCTAGAAAACCAACCCAAAGCAACACCTAAACCTACCCAACCAAACCAATAACCAACCTTAGTACCAACCAAAGTCTAGCCACAATCACCTAACCAACCTTGCCTTTTTACTCTGTCCATCCAACATCATTTCCATGCTTAATCAAGTGTTAAAAAGTAGTTGGAGGACCTCTTCTATCCTAATTAGCTCAAACCATTTACATTCTATTGTGGATCTGGGGCATATCAAAATCTAAACCCCTCAATGATTTGGTTTCACAACCATTCTTTTGTTAAACCAAGTTCCTAATCATCTTGTATCTAACTTAGGTTGATCCCTTATTTTCAATCACCTTCATCTCCTTATTTTAAGGATAACTAATTAAAATAGGATCATGTGATTATACATCACAACCTTAGCCTAATCTAAAGTGTATACACATAATATTCTCAAACTCTTATTGATTACTGACACTTTGTATCTTGTAGGAACTTGTTGAGTCTCAATATCTCTGAGTGCATGCCTTAAGGGGTGCACCAAAAAAGGGGTGGATAGACCATTGGTGCTTCATAAGATTATTATCCCTTTTTCCACTTACCATCTACACACTCATCTCCTAAAACGATTTACCTTAACCTTATTCTTATTAGTCTTACCCATTCTAGTTAGTTTCCTCTTTCCATCCTCATTTTATTGCCTTAATTCCCTTTTGGACTGTTAGCTATACTAGGTCGACCATGATTGACCCTATATAGTTTAGGGGTATTTTTCACTTTTTGGGTTTGTTAGCATTTCGATCAACCTAGCTTAGACTTAGTGAATTATCCCTAAAAACATACAGGGTCAACCATGGCTGACCCTATACAACTGATGTTTCTAGAAGGATTTAGGGTAAGATCTGCCTATATATACAAGTCTATATACAAACATTTGTTAAAAGATAAGTGAAGAATAATAAGTGTGAATAAACATCTGTGTATTAACCATTCTAATTAAATAATAAAGCTTAGGGTTCCATACTTTCTTTGGAGATATGGATATTATCTTGTGGATAAGTCTTTTAGATGCATAGATAGATTGTGTATTCTAGAGCTAATTTGTCTTTGTTATCCTTACATACCAAAACAATATCTTGCGAAGCAACTTGGCCAAAGGATAAAGTGAGGATCGATAGGTTAATATTCAAGGTAAGTATTCCTAAATTTTTTTCTCCTTTGTAAGAGTAGATAGATAATGTAGTTTTTATTGTTTCTTCCATACATTAAGATTTCATATACATTGATGTGAGTATATGTCTTCTATGCATGTTTATTTTAGTTGTTTGTTTTATTTCTAACCCTCACTTTATGTCACAAGCTTTGGTGTGCACTAGATTAGATTTACTTTCTTGTTTATTAGACTTAAGTGAAATATCAAACCTTAGAACTCTTTTAGGGTTATTGCATGATTGTGTTAGACTGTAGGCTTGGGAACTGTACCTCACATGGTGTATTGTGACAAGTGATCCCTTAATTGGGTTTAGTGTATCCCCATATTGGTCATGCTCTTATTTAACAAATGTATCCCCAATTAGAAGTGTAGGTATGTTCTATCTTCTCTGATCTAAGATTGATTTATAGACATGATGCATTTATGATTACATAAATTTTGGTGAACTCAACTTGAATCCTATCCCATCACTCGTTGGATTATCTTCACATTTCTATTTTCATTTCTTTCTTATTAACATTAGCTTCACTTTGGATTCACCTTCATATTAAATTTTTGTGAACTTGATGTGAAACTAACCCTTATAGGATTTATTTCATTTCTTTCATTCTTTTTAGCATCATTTTTATCATATATCTATCTTATTGGATTGACTCTGTCGACCCAATTCTAATCTTCATGTGCAAGTTTTTAGGAATAGGCAATTGGATCAACTCATATGACCTAGTATAAGTTTCTATACTTTTAGACTTCTAGTTTAGACTATTAGGTTGACACAGTCAACCCTGTATACTTTCAAACATCCAGATTTAGCTACTAGGTTGACCTTGTACATTCTAAGTCATCAACAATAGGATTCTGTAAAACTTGATTGATCTAGTTGACCTAGTTAGCAAAGTTTTCAAACATATTCCAAGGTTCTTGACTAGTAAATTCATTCTCAACATTTTTGATCCAACAAGGTTCCTCTCTATCTCTCTATCTCTTTTTTTGTCTTTCCTTTCACAATTTGTTGTCTTCAAAATTGCCCCATATAGAATCAAATAGATCAACCCTATTGACCTAGCTTTGTGTTCTATGTGCTATCTGAATAATTGAGTCAACCTTGGTTGACCCTATTCATTTTCAGACCTACTTTCATAGTATAGGTTTGACCCTATCGACCATGTTCTATATTTTATGCATATAGTGTCAACACTATACCTTGTTTCAAGTTGGAATTAATCTCTATATGCTAGTAATTAGTTCACACATTTCCTTTCTTTGTGATTACATGCTTAGAATAGTTTAGATAGTCTAATTAAGGGTTTTTTAATTAATCATTTAGTTTCATTATTTTTATTTTATGCACACACAGCCAAATCATAAAAAAATAAACAAGAATTTTAAAATTTGTCTACCCATGACCGACCTAGTTGGATTTCATCACCAAGGGATAAGTTTACTTGATACTCTAGTCAAGTATAAAGTGTGGTTAAAGGTATATTCTATTTAAGCACTTGATACCCTTATCGCTATGGTGTGTGAAGTGAGGGGGTAGGCCCCAATACCAAGCTTATATCATTTTCACTACAATCCATTTCAATGCAAACTACCTGAAACCATCCTTAAATTATTATCTAGTTACTTAATTTATAACCAAATTCCCATCACATTTAAAATCATTCTTAATAATATAATAAAACATCTTAGGTTGACCAATTAGTTAACTCTTTAATTTTCAAGCTGATTGCTTGCTCTTTGCTCGGTTATGTGTGAAAAAAATTGCATTAGCCAATGTTATTATAAGGTTTTGTATTATATGCTTCAATTAGATTGGCCAACATTGATCCAATTGAATATTTATTTCCCTTCAGTTCTTACTTTCGTAGATTAACTATAAAAATTGTCTTGTTTTAGTTCAAAACTTGTTATCAACCTTTCATTTTTCCCTCTCTTCTATACTAGGTCAACCCAGTCGACCCTATACCTTTTTCCAGCCTCTATGCATTGTACAAGATCAACCTAGTTGACCCTATACTATCTATAACCCCTTTTACCTCTTTCTTTAGTCTCTGTGCATTATACTAGATTAACCTAATCGACCCTGTATAGTTTTACAGTCCCTATTTTTGTGCTAGGTTGACCAAATCAACCCTATACTATTTCATTCACTTCTTAGTTCTTTGCTTTCTCATCTCTCTTCCTTTCCCTTCACCATGAAATTTCTATTTGAGAGTGACATTGAGTTGTAGTCAATAGACATGATGAATCTTACTAATCCTCATAGGGTCTCCCATAAACAAAGTAGGGCTCCTCTCTTGGATGCTAGTAATGCTCATATTTCCACTCACATAATAAACTATGGGACCCATCCTAATACCTCTTTGCAACATAATCCTCTTTTCTCACTAGAGTATCAATCCAAATTAGAGTATACCTTTGAAATGCTCTTCTTTATCTCTGAATTTCCTCAACATTGAAGAAAGGATCCTTCTACCATTTACAATCTTATGATTAGTTTTCAAGTTGAAGAGCCTCATTTGCTTACTCCTACATTCTCAACTAGATTTGGGGGTACCACTTTCTTTGATTCTCAGCCTTTTCCTTTGATTATGAACCCTTCTCATACCATGACCTCTTCTTATCTAATGTATTCCACCTCCATGCCTAGTATATCAACTAACATGGTAGGTTTTGCATCTAGTGAGCTTCTATTAAGATCTGCTATCCTTAAGCCATATACTATTTCTGCATTTTCTACCCAAGGCAATCATGCTTCTAGTGCTTCTTCCTCTCAACCATTCACTAGTCCATATTTTTCTACACAAGCAAATTTTGCCACTAGTGCATCACACTCTCATAATTCTTCTCAAGCTCCTATAAACACTATTAGTAATACTAAAACTAATGCCAACCTTAATGATTCTACTAATGCTAATCAAACACATCAAATTTTTTTGTAAACTCTCAATCAAATGAATATATTTTAAGCTTATAACACAAATCAAATGATGAGAATGCAAAACCACCTTCTTCACTTTCAATCTCATCTGCAACCAATGGTTTAGGGCATACATAACTAGAATGTTCCCCTCCTCATCTTTGATATTCTCAAGGCAATCTCATTCCTCAACCTCCTTTAATCAATATAACCATCAATAATCTTCAAAATGAACCTCTTACTAAAATTTCTAACATTGACATAGGAGGTATAACACCTACAATTTCTTATAATGGATCAACTGATCCCACCCTTCATCTTAAGACATTTGGAAATGTTTATAAGGATGGGGTTAAATTAAACACCTTTTTTTCTACCAATCTCCTTGCCAAAACCATCATACATGATGCCTTGGATTGGTAAAATCAATTTATACCTCATTCCATTACTAGTTTGAAGGATTTAGTGAATGCTTTAGTGCAAGAATTCCAAACTAGTGATCTTCTTGAAAACACTTTGGCTCATTTCATAAATTACAAAAAAAAATAAAAAATTAAACCATTCAAAACTTTATTAAAAGATGGAAGACTTTGTCAAATAAATGTGAACATAACATGGCTGATGACAATTTTTTCCATCTCTTTACCAATGCCCTCTTTCCTAAATTATAATATCAAGTTTGCACTCTTTCTCCACATACCTTGGAGGAGGATATTAACCAAGCTAAATGAAAATATTTCCTTATGCATCAATTAAAGCCACCCCAACCTTATATGGGTCCTCGTATCTTACTAAATAACAAAAACCAATATTTCCAATAATTATGTGAAAGATTTTTATGACACCATTCACAATGTTTAAGTTGTCATTCCTACCCCTTCTTTGGAACCAACTCACCCTTCTCAACAATATACTAATCCTCCTTTCTCTTCACTAAATAACATCAATGTTCACAAACCTCTATCCTCAGCTAAATTACTTAAGTTTTTACCTAGGTCTATTCCATGAGAGCTTGACCCTACTCATCCTATGAAATCCAAGAATGATCCTAACAAATTTTTTTAGTTTCACGCTAGTTGGGGTAACTCTCATGAGACCTGTAAACAAATTCATAATTTAGATATGAATTTTCTTCTTGGTCTTAATTTTGATCATGATTCTATCATTAGAAAAGATCAATAATATTATGAAATTGATTTTAAGGACTATAAATCATATAACAAAACTCAAGCCTTGAATCAAGTAAATGCTCATTTAGCTATGTATAAAGTCCCTCTTCCTAATCACCAATTGATTCAAGACACCCAGGATAAGCCCACCCCTTCCACCAATAATGTAGATTGTCTTGTTGAACCAACTTTTGAAGATAATGAGGTTAACATGACTAATATGTGAAGGGTGGTGGATTTCATTAATTCCCAACCTATCTACTCTCTTCCTTCATCTAAAACATATCATGTTATCCCAGATTATTCTCCAACTCATTCAAATGAGTTGAGGAAAGATGAGATTATTAATTTTGATGATCCAACTTATGATTCTCCCTTGGATAACACTTCCCATTCTATTTATTTCACTCTTTCATCATTTTCCAATACTAATGGTAATCAAGATTCTAATAACACTTATTCTTCAAATTCTCAAAATAAACTTGAACCAACTATTTCATCATCTCAACATTATTTTCAACCTTTTCTCAAACCTTCTCATTCTTATCAACAAAAATTTCAATGCACTTTGGCTCCTCCTTCTGAGGACCTCCTTAATCATTATGCACCTATATCTAATAACATTCTTATGGGTTATGATGAGTGGGATCCCATTACGGAACTCACTAATCTCCTATCCCAAATTTCATTCCTTGAGCTCATAAGGACTTCTCCTTGTCATAAAAACTATCTCATGAAACTACTATTTGAAATAAATGTTCCTCATCTTCCTCTAGCAGGATGGGAGGCAGTATTATCTGGATCTAAAGATAGTATATTACAATAATGTGAAGAGATATATCTATCAATGTTGATGAAATTACAGACACTTATCTTTACTTAAAATTTCCCATATCCTCTATGATTCTTGATGAGATTCTACTTCATGTGGATTATCCTCCCTTATTTTTATTTAATATCCAATTAGGTGATATCCAAGTTAAGCATGCATTTATTGATGAGGGTTCTGGCACATGTGTTACTTCTCTTGATTTTATTAAGTCTCTTAGATATTAAAAATGCAATCTTCAGTCTACACATAACATCTGCCAAGGATATGATTGAAGGAAAATGCCTCCTCTTTGATAGGGCCTAGGTTCCCCAAAGCTCTAACACAACTTGTCAGATTGAAGAGCACATATGATTACCAATGTATAAGCAATTAAACATGTGGAATTACACGAAAGTACAAGTAACTATCAATGAGAAACAACACAGAATATGAGAGGCAACACACAAATGTATTCAACTCAGTTAGAAGGAAATTACAAAAAAGAGATCACACTCTTTCTTCCACTTCATGGGCTTACAGTAATCTTCCCTCAAGAGTAATCTTCTCTCAATAGGTCACAACACACAGCTAACACAAGCTATTGTTCACCTCATTGTACTGCCAGTACAATCGAGTACGAACCGATACTCCAAGTAGATCTCACCATGATCTTGCTCTTTGATGTATTGCTGTCACCTTGGATCTTGCTCTCCCACCGATCTCCTTTTGACCCTCGCATACACACACCCTTGCAGACCAACCTGATCTTACTTATCACATGTAGATCTCCTCCATGATCTTGCAATGCCCTGCAGACCAAACCTGATCTTACATACATGAAAAATCCTACTTGATTCTACCATGGGAAGAACTCTCCAAGTTTTACACTTAACAATACAACCCATGAGTCTATTATATAGATCTCATGCATAAAATGATTAGACTTGCGGCTCAAGACTCGAACTAGTCTTTATCATGTAAACTCTCAGTTCAACAAACTAACTGTCCATCAACAAGCAGTTCAAACCGCACAGGTGATCAATGTCGGTACCTGTCTGACCAGAGGTGACCAACATTGGCCGAATGCTGTCGAGGTCAATTTCATTTTACACTATCCACTGATCGACATCGGTGATCCTACCGATGCCAACGACTGCATACTCAGCATCCTCCATGTTTGCAACAAGGTGAAGCTTTTAGCTCCACACCCTAACACTCTAGGTTATGGGTAGATTCTCATTACTATCCCACCTATCACCTTCTATGTGAAGGTGATGATACTTAATTTCCCTCTTTATTATAACATCTTGCTTGGTAGGACATGGACTCACTGCATGAGATTTATTGCTTCTTCCACCTTCTAATGCATTAAATTACCTCATAATAGAGCCATTTACAGGATTCAAGGTGATACTAACCCTTAGATTTTTGAATAATTCCAAGATCATGGTATCTTCAAGATTTCAAATCTTGAACCTTTGCCAAATGTTCCATTTCATGAGTCTCAACATCTTAAGTTTTCCATCAATTCAACCCAAGGTTACAATGGGCATCCTGAGCTCATTGGTAACATTCCTCCTAACCTCTTAGACTCTGATGATGATGAACATGATGAGATTAACTTAAAGATAAAAATTTATAATCTCTTACCTCATCTCATCTTGTAGCTTCCTATTTCCTTGAAACCTTGCTCTCACAAGCCTCCTTGTGGTGACATTCCCATAGTCTTGAGCAAGACTAGGCATTCTATTCACCATACTTCCTCATATGATAAGGTTATCCCTACTTGCATCATTTATCTTCATACCCTAGATTATGATGATGGTTATTACTTAGATGATCCATTGGTAGGCATTCTTGTATAGGCTCGTGATGTCAAGATTATCCGTTATCATTCTTCTTTACTTGAGTCTTTTCATGCATCTCATTGTTTTCATTCACTTATATTTATTAATTTTTATATTTTCCCCCTTTATTGTAAGGTAGAGATGGCATTGACACCTCTAATTTTTGAGGAGCCACATAAGACTATGCTCATAGATCATGTTATGATCAGGTCTTACCATTTTACTGGGCATCATAACCCTAGTAGATGGTTTACCCCTAAGGTTAGTGCAACTCTCCTTAGACCTTCTATAGATCTTGCTCCCACCTCAGTAGAGCTTGCTATAGTTGAGTCTCTTCCCACTCCTACTATATTTTAGCTTGTTTCCACTCCTACTATTATTGAGCTTACCCCTATTTTGATTCCATCACTCCTTCTGCTGAGCTTAGTTCTATTCCTTCCTCATCATCACCCTCCCTTGGTGATGGTTTGCTTATGTTGCCTAAGATGGCTCATATACTCACCAAATGGGCCAATGAGTGTTCTTCAACTTCTTCTACTACTATTTCACCTCCTTTTGTGAGTGATTCTACTAAAACCACTCATAAGCTTATATGTTGATTTCATGGGATATATAATCATTTTTCCACCCATTGTCACAAGTTATGACAATATATTGATACCTTGCATCCTTCTTTCCCATCATCAAATAAATCCATACCTTTCCTAAAGGTACTTCTTGAATATCTACCTAAGTATGGTGAAGTATATTGTCTATGGCATCTATGCGACACCCATCATATCAATCATTGTCGCATATTTCAAAAACATCTTAACGATCACCTTGTAGCCATTCCTAGACATTCTACCACTCCTCCCATAGGTCATTCTTGCAAGAAGGTTCCTCTTTCTTCTCCCATGGCTCCACTTCATGTGGTTCCATCAATTCCTGTGGTCCCTCCACCATCTTTTGTGCCTCCACCCATGGACCTTCCCTCACCCATGGATCCTTCTCCATTAGTGATTAGTGCCTCTCCACTAGACCTTACTCCCATGTATTCTCCTAACCATCCATTGCCTAATTTTCCTCCTCAACATGATCCTTTGAGAATTCTTACTTTTTCTATGGAGGATATTAGAAGAGAAGTATTTGCCTAGTATTCATTAAAGATTGATGAGACATTAACATTAGCTCATCTCCAACTTTATAGAGATTTATCTGATATCTTGGATAATGTGTGTGGATAGATTTATCAATATTTATGAGCACATGCATGGTGCTTTCACATTTTCAATTGGGTTGGATGTATGATCTAATCTCATCTTTATCTATCTAGTATATCATTTGACACTGTGTCAAATTTTTCCTTACCATTTATGGTGGTTTTTTACTTGTACTATATCTTGCTTATCTTATCATTTATATTTAGCATATGATTATCTTTCTTTATCATTGTTCTCTCTCTTTTGATTGAATTTTTTCAAAACTCTTCTTTTTTATCTTCATGATTGTTTACTTTCTTATCTCTATTTTTTACAATTAATTATCATTGTGACTTGGTTATACAAACCCTATTCCCTTTGGTCATTATCTCCCTTTTACCATGTAATTAGTTAGCAAACAATCATACTCATTACTATCCCCTTAGACCGATCCTCTTTTTGGATCTCCTTTTTCCCTTCTTCCTTTTCCTCAAACTAAGCATATACATGATTGAGACTTGATATCACATGCTAGTTAATTGTCAAGCCTAAGTGTCTTAGTTAGTCTTTGTCTTTGATTACTTAGTTTCCTTTAGCCTCAGCGTACAACTCATTCATGTGTATCACTACATCTATCATGATTGGTCATTCCAAGTTCATATGGAGGAGGAATCTTAAAAATCCATATATAGCTAATAGACAAATCATTTAAACAAAAAGAAATGATACACAAGGAAAAATTATCCTTAAAAGTCCAATCACATTAAAAGACGTGATTCAAAGCACATCTCCTTCTTCTATTTGAAGCTTAAACTCCATAGTTGGCCTCATGGTAGAGCTAAAGTCCTTTGGGGTATGGTAGGCCAGTAGATTAGAAGAGGAGGGTAAAAAAATCTTTTAGTTCTACCTACTTTCTCACGCAAGTACCCAATATTTATAGTAGATCAACGCCTATGTAAGGGGTCTTTAAGAATAAGGAACACATCATGGGAAGGTAGGTCCATTTTATTTTCCTTATACCAATCTAACTTCATGAGTTGATCTTATTATCACACCTATTTGCCTACAAATCTTTGTGTCTATAGCAAACATGTTTCCTTTGTACATAGATGACCACTAGTCACTTAGTGTCTTCTCACGTCCTTAGTATGCCTCCTGTCTCCTAAGGTCTTCTCATAAGATGCCTAAGTCTTTATTTTTACATTCCATTTTTCATTCCCTATATCCTTCATATTTCCTTTTGAGAAATATTATTGTCTATGGATCACTCCCTTTAGGATTTCATTTGTGAGTTGCTTTATAAGACTACGGATAGGACCTAGCCATCCTCACAAATTACCATCTTTTCCTTTATATTACCCACATCCTTGATTACCTAAATTTTCCTATTTATTTCATCATAGTGGTGTTCTCTTTGTGAGTTGTAGTGTAAGACCATGGATAGGACATGACATTCCTAAAAAAAATTTCCAATACCCAAGTCAAAAAAAAAATTACATGTGTCAAATATGAGATAATATTCAATTGATTATGAAGTTACATGTCATTGACATGCTTCCTAGCTTGATTTAGTGTGTTTTATGCTCACTTAATTTCTCTTTCACCTTTTTATCTTATTATTTTTTGAGTGCATGTAAGAATATAACCATTTCTTAAATTTTTCATACCTCTTAGCTTGAATTAGTGTGATCAATTTAAAACTAATATTTTGCCAATTTTATTTTTCTCTTATGATTTTAGCATGATTTAGTATAATTGATTGACTTATTTATTTTGTTTTTATACTATTTGTAACCTTTTACATACCTTCCATTTTATCACATTGTTTTTCATACTTCCTAATGTGAATTAGTATGATTTTACTTGTTTTAATTTGGTGCAAAAATATTTCACTTTGGTTTAAAAACAAATCCCTTTTTACCATCTTATTTTACTATTTCTTGGTTCTTTATACTTAGTTATTTTCTTTTTATTACACATTTACTATCTTGAAATAGTGTGTAGTACATTTTATTGATTGATTATATTTTTCCAAGTCATTTTTCCTATTTCTTTTTAACCATGTATGTGTTTTTCATAATGCTAGAAAAGAAACCACATCTCATATATCTCCTATATCATATACAACAAAGCTAAATACATGTGCTAGAAAGAAATATATCCAAAGCATCCACAACCATAACCATAATGAACAATCAAAATAAATAATAATGATAACATATACAACCAA
This sequence comes from Torreya grandis, assembly GCA_037957365.1. NCBI lineage: Eukaryota > Viridiplantae > Streptophyta > Pinopsida > Cupressales > Taxaceae > Torreya > Torreya grandis. The sequence goes on along the minus strand of JARHVA010000579.1, from coordinate 205,796 downwards.
CAAAAATATGCCAAAATGATCCATATATATATATATCATGAATTTGATACAACACATACAACCATATATAATTCTCCAACTCTATGGATGGGTCCCATCCTATCTATCTCATGGCCTAGCCATGCTACCTATTAAGGCCTCAGTCTGAATCCTCCAAATAGTACACTATAATGAGGCCATCCAAGATATCAATCCCTCTACCTATCCCAATAGGTGTGCTACATGTACCTATGATTACATCAGTTGGGTTTAGATCTCTATCATCTAATCAATATGGCTAGATGCATAGATCTCTCCTTAGTCAGGGCTTACCATACCTACATAATGCCTACACCCATCTCTATTGGTGGCTACATCCTCTCTCTCTATGCCCATAATTGTCTTGCTACCTCCCCAATGCATCTAAACTAGCTCACCTAAGCTGTGGTAGATGGTACACTGGGATCCTCCAATATAGTAAGAACATATGGCTATAGAGTCTCATTCAGGACATCATGGAGTGCTCCCCTTATTAGGGACACCCATCTCTCCTCTGTATCCTTAGATGTACCTACAATATCCCACTAGATGGATATTAGATCACTATTATATCTCAAAATATCTATCTATCTCTACTTCCAAATAAAAACTTAAAGCAACAAATTAACCATCTGTTCTTACCTATTTATGTCTTGGCTACTGTGGTCTCACCATCTACACCACCACCTAGTACAATCTCCCCACCTACACAGCCTCTTAGTACCTCCTTATCTCAAATCCCTTTATCATGGCTCACATTCATCTTAGCCTATGCTTGAGTGGTCTCTCTATCATCCATCCCTCCTCTAGCTCCTCTACTAGCTTGTTAGGGATGATATCGATCTCTACTATGTCCTGTTATCTCTATCACCATCGTATCCTTAGTGGTAATAGATCCTCTTACTATAAAATTGATAGTGGTACATTTGGTATCTCTACTTTTACCTCCCTATTCTCTTGCTCTAATCCCCATCATGCTCGATCAGTCCATGGTCACTCACAATATGGTCTGAGTGTCGATCTCACTATCTATGGTCTTAATCCTCTTAATCCTCTCTTCCCCTATGGCTCCCTTAGATGTCAAGCCCACTATTTAGGTATAGGTATCAATGTTTATAGATGAGGCAAGCCCGTTTGTCTTAGCACTCATGCCACTACATGTGGCTCTCTCCACCATGTGTAGTGTCTAACCACCTCTATCCTCTCTATCATTTGTGTAACCATGTGCCAAATCACCCATGTAGTCATTACATCTCCATATGGATAACACATTATGTCTATATATCTCACTAACTATAGCATTGACATGTGTGGCATAACATGTGCTACCTGGTCCTCTATCCATATTTGCACTTGAGGCAACATATCATCGACTGCATGGGGTAACCCAGTCAATTGATATATAGGAAACATCTCATATATCTAAGCTATTAGCAATATAATTGGTCCCATGATCTTCTACCCTCTGACCAACATCTTATATAGATCATGTACAAGCTAGACCCAGATGAAATATCTCAGATCATATAGAACTCACTCCTTTAGCATCATCCTACTGAAGGCTACCATAAATAATGGTACCTTACCATTTTATTTGTGACATAGTACCCACTGTGTCACAAGTCCTATCATAAATTTTTAGATATCCAAAATATATGATATATCTACATCATCTATACTAACTCTCCATCCTCCCAAAATTGTCTTTTAGACTGTAGTCCACATGGCTAAGGCTTTCCTCTCCTCTATGTTGTCTGGAATCCCTATGATCATTAGTGATCTTGATATGATTAACCCAAGGATGACTTAGACATCCTCTTGTGTGATGGCCACCTCTATCACATCCCCATCCACCTTTCATCTAAAGGTGTTAATCAGTCATTCTCAAAAACTGAGGAACATGACTAATAGATCTAAACTAATGGGCATCCTACACATATCAGCTATGCCTCTTAGAACTATGGATATTAGTATAACCCTATCTCTATCTGATAATTGCTCCAATAATGCTGGTAACCAAGCCATATCCACCAATATCTATAACCTTCATAATCTCTACAACCAAGAAACAACAAAGGATGTATCAGTTCCTTCATGTCATATATAGTCACAATACATTATTTTTACATTTTTAAATAAAAAAAACCTAATTACTTTTAAATTTATTCATTTTTATTCATTTCCCCATATTTTTATCCTACTTGGTCCTTCTTTCCCTCCTTTAGTCATTTCAGGCCATTCTATCCCTATTTTGGCCTTTTTTACACTTTTTTGTGCTTATTCTGATTCTTTGGTCAAATTAGTTTGACCAAAATTTCCCTATTTTTGCCCTAGTTGACTTCAAAATCTAAGTCAAGCCTCTTATTTTCCCCTTCTTAGTACTGTGTTGTAATTATAGACCTTTCAAATTAATTATAAAACTGCATTAGATTGGTATCTATAGAATGTATAGGGTCAACCCATACCTATTGGGTCAACACTATGGATTTTGCCCAGATTTAGCCTACTAGGTCGATTGGGTCAATCTAGTTCATTCTACCTGCCAACCCCTTGCATTTTCCTAAAAAAGTGCATTTTCCCCATTTTCTTCCTAATTCCTATAAACCTATTTCCCATATTGCTATTTTCTACCCCTAAAATCTAAGTTTGTCTCATTCTGACATCTAGAAATGCTTAAAATTCAAAATTACTAAAAATACACTTAATTCAATACAAATTTCAAAAATTGGTTTGAGATTCATAGTTGCATACTTGTAGTGCACCCGTTACTGCCTCTGGAGCCTCTCTCTATCTATCCTTTTGTCTCCTCACCATCCTTACTCATTTTTTCTCTAGAGCTCTTTTTTCTCTCTTTTACAAGTCAAAATATCAAATGACTTGTCTTTTCCCCTATTTTAAAACACTTTTCAGCACTACCAATTCTTCAATTATTTTCATGTAGATTCCTTCTTTTATCTATATCTTTGTTTTTACTCATCCATTTTCAAAACCATAAAATGTATTGGATTCATGATGATGTAGAGAATTTTTTCCACTATCATATGCCCATTTTATAGAAATCTCAATTTTTGGATATTTTTTTCACTAACTTCTACAGGTTTGCCTAGTGTTCTTCACATTGGATGCCTTCACTTTTTCTTAAAATCTACTTCTTTATCTACATCACTAAGGTAAGTAAAAACATGTGTTTTTCAATTATTTCCTTTCCTTTATCTTATTTAATACTTATTGCACTTTACTTAGCATCAATGTTCTATGTTATCATGTTCTATTTCTCAAAGCACCATCTTGTGTTGCACTCATGTGACACATGATGAGATTCAAGTGGGGAATTTATATACACATAATATTTTAAAACTTTTATTGATTACTGATACTTTGTATCTTAGAAGAACTTGTTGAGTCTTAATCTCTCTAAGTACATGAGGTAAGGGGTGCACCAAGAAAGGGGTGGTCAGACCATTGGTGCTTCGTAAGATTGTTGTCACTTTTTCCACTTACCATATACACACTCATCTTCTAAAACCATTTACCATAAGCTTATTCTTCTCAATCCTACCCACTCTAGTCATTTTTCTCTTTCCATCTTCCTTTTCTTGTCTTAATTCCCTTTTAGACTATCGATTGTAGTAGGTCGACCATGGTCGACCCTATATAGTTTAGGGGTATTTTTCGCTTTTTGGGTTTGTTATCCTTTTGGATGACCTAGCTTAAACCTAGTGAATTATCCTTGAAAACATACAGGGTCGACCATGGCCGACCATGTACAATTGATGTTTTTGAAAGGATTTAGGGTTAGATCCACCTATATATACAAGTTCATTTCCAACCATTTGTAAGAAGAGAAGCGAAGAAGAATAAGTGTGAATGAACATATGCTTATTGACCATTCTGATTTAGGAATAAAGCTTAGGGTTCCATACTTTATTTGGAGATATGGATCTTGTCTTGTGGAGAAGTCTTTTAGATGCATAGATAGGTTATGTAGCCTACATCTAATTTGTCTTTGTTATCCTTATATACCACAATAATCTCTTATGAAGCACCTTAGCCAAGGGAGAGATTGAGGCTCGATGGGTTCATCTTCAAGGTAAGTATTCCTAACTTTATTTTTCCTTTTTAAGAGTAGATAGATAGTGTAGTTTTGCTTCTTTCTTCCATGAGTTAGGATTCCATATACATTGACATGAGTATATGTCTTCTATGCATGTTTAGTTTATTTTTTTATTTTATTTCTAACCCCCACTTTGTGCCACAAACTTTGGTGTACACTAGATTATATTTACTTCCTTGTTTATTAGACTTAAGTGAAATATCAAATCATAGGACTCTTTTAGGGTTGTTGTGTGATTATGTTAGACTATAGGCTTTGGAACCCTATTTCATATGGTGTATTATGACAAGTGATCCCCTAATTAGGTCTAGAAGATCCCCATATTGGTCATGCTCCTACTTAACAAATGTATCCCCAATCAAAAGTGTAGGTATGCTCTATCTTCTTTGATATAGGATTGATTTACAGACACGATGAATTTATGATTGCATACACTAAGTATGGGTACCATGAATCTAGTTATGGCATGATTCTCATGGACACTTTTCATCCTTTATAAGATGAATCCCCATGGTCATTATCACTTAAACCTCTTTTGCCCATCATTAACCTTCTTATGTTATGGTTTTACCTCCATAAAGGAAGGCCTTTCAACCTATATAGATTAGTCCATGTATAAACTAACATAACATTAAAATATAGGATATTGAATATCACCTGAGTAAAAAATCTCTAGCATTGCAGACTGCTCTTGAAGGAAAACTACCCAAGACTACCAAAAATTCCTTAAAAGGTAGATTGCTCCCTTGAAGGATAGCTATCACACATAAACAAATCCAAAGCTTAGACCACTCCCTTGAAGGATGGATGAACCAAATTTTTTTTAAGCAAGCAATCACTTAGAAGATTCCCAAATTGATCAACTTCCCAAACTCATAAAATGAAAGCATAAAAAAAACCCAAAGTGAAAAGTCAAAAACAAAGCAACCCCAAAAAAGCTTCAACCTGCTTTCATGCAACATTTGTAGACTTCCTACCTTGATTAGTCTATACCAAAATTAAAGCATAACATTGTATGTAATGGTTCTTAGGTCACCTACAAAAGGGGAAAAATATCCCCACAAGAAGGTTACACTACCATTTGTCCACAAATCAAGGGATTTTGAGCTTACTTAACACTACGTGATCAAGCTACTTCTTTTAACCAATGAACTAACACCAATGTAATGCATGAAAGAGGATTATGCTCTTAAGCCCACCCATCTTACCATTATGTTCTTTATCAATTGAATCATTTCAACCTCCTAATTTCATGATCACTTGAGAAGATGTGTGTCTTTCATCTTTAAGTCTTTGAAACCCCAACCACCTAATTTTCACCCTTCCACTAAATGGGGCAACCAATTTAAACAACACCCAACCAAACCTTTTCAAACAAACACAATATTACCATAACCATACACCTATCAGGGAGTACCTTTCTCTCCACAACCATGCACATATTAGAGAGCACCTTATTCTCCACCAACCAACCAACCAAACCAATTAACCTCAACTTGGTCATTTTTTCCCACCTTTCACACTTTTTATGACCAAACCTTGCCTTGGTCATTTAGACTACATACCTACCTTGCCATATTTGACAAATTTATGCTACCTTTTATGTCCAACCATTTAGGTACCTCAGAGCATGACCCTTTACAATCCTGACACCTACGACCATTTTATCTTCTTAGGATCACATCCTACCTTAGATACTTGAGAACACATTAACCTTGTTTAAAATACTTGTGTTTATGAGTGTAACCATAATCACCATGCCTAAATGTGGTCACCTAGTCCACTTTTCACTTGTCTTTTTATCACCCAAGTTATTTTGCCATGCACCTCAACTATGGAAACTTAGTCTATGCACGATCTAAGATATCACACTTAGTTGTATTTTGTGTGCCTGTTCATGCTTAAATGATCAACCAACCAAACCAACCTTATCACCCACCTATCCAACTTATAAAACTTATGACATAATTCATGTTCTCAAGATCACCCTCTTTTTGGACCCTTGATAACATGACAACCTTTTATAGAGTGACTTGAGTTTATAAGTGTTCCTATATCATCTATGCCTAATGTTGTGGCCTAGTTCACTTGTCACTTATCCTCCTCATAGCAACATATTTTATCAACCCATCCATTTTACCTATTTTATCATCCACTTATCAAAACCACACTCAACTCTATTTCACCTCATCAATTCCCAGTTTGAGGGGGAATACCTCCTATCATACTTGGGGCATTAAGCCTTATACCAAACTTTCATTTTTATTTTGCAGCTTGCTGATACAAATTATACAATAAACATTGGAAAAATGTAGACATAATAAAACCATACACTATGGTTCTAGATGTTGTACTGACCCTTAGACCACCCCTTGATCCCCTTGGGACCATTTCTTAATCATTTACCCCACCAATCATTAGTGAAAATGGCTAAATCTAGCCAATTTTGACTATGTCCCCTCGACCACATATGATGATCAGTATTTAACTATGTGTGATGGTCAACCCTTGAAAACCATCAATGGTAACCTATTAACCATTGATGTTTAGGCCTTAACCTATGTGCAATGATTAACCCTCAACCACCACCAACCTTGATGGTCAACCCTTGACTGTGTGTGATGGTTAGTGCTTGACCACCACCAATGGTCACCTATCGACCACCGATGGTCATCCTTCAATCACCACTAATGGTTAGCCCTTGATCATTAATAGTTTGACCCTAACTACCTTAAGAGTTAACTACAACTCGAAATCTAGCTCACTTTTTTATTTATAGCTATTTGATCTATCATTCACATGATCAATGCATGATAAAGCTAAATTTAGATAACTTGTTAGAAATCTTGTTGAACTCTTTGTTTCACCACCTCATTTAATTTATATTAAGAGAGGAAGTGAAGGAGAAAAGGGGGAAATTATAGGGGGAATCAAAGGGATGAAGAAAAAGGAGGCATGTGTAGGATATCAAAAATCTTCCCAGCCCTAGGACTTCTTCAAGACATCAACTATCAACCACAATATACATATATTATTCTTGTTTTAAGTTTTAGTTATTTAGTTTCAATAGTTCTATAGCTCTATACACTACCTCTTCCAATAGAACACCCTTTGAACCATTCTCAAACCCTTGAGTACAAAATCCTTACCCTTGATACCTCTGAGGCTCTCTCTTGACCTCATGACTATTAACCAACCTCTAATAACCTACAAAACCTTTCTGTAACCAACCCATAACCTATTCTATTCAAAACCAATAATCTATCCAAACCTATAGTGACCATTTATGATCACCCTTGACTATTAGTGATGGTCACCTATTGACCAATGATGGTTATCCCTCAATTACACGTGACAGTTAATCCTCAATCACCACCAACAATCACATGTCAACTACTAATGGTTAACCCTCAACTGCATGTGATGGTCAACTCTCAACCACCACTGATAGTTACCTATCAACCATCTATGGTTAGCCTTGATCACCAATGGTTATCTATAGACTACTATTGATGGTAATCTATCGAGCATCCCCAATAGTCACCTGTTGACCATCGACAATCATCCTTGATTGTCAATGGTCATCATGCAAATAATTTTAGTCAAAACAAAAATCTTTAAACACCTTCCAACCTCAACCAAAAACCCTGTTTCTTCATCCTTGTCACTATACAGAGTTAAGAACAATAATCTAACCACATCTAAACCACACCTTTATAGTTTAGCTTTTATTTTAATGTTATTTTGTTAAAATTCATTATTTTTTGAAAAGTATTTATTTATTTTGATCGAGTACTTTTATTTATGTTATGTAACCTTTCTTATCAGAAACTTTATCAACATTAAATTATCTTAAAAGGTGGATTGACAACCTCCAAGGAAGTTGTGTATTTATTGGATATAGCTTGTTAGGCAATCCACCCACCCACCTAACTAATAAACCATTTTCTTAGTGATTTCTTATCTATAGGTCATCCTCCAAAGATAAAGAGGAGTATCTACAACCATCTAGATCATAGACCACAAACCAAATCTAGGTTCTACTAACCTCGCACTTTTTTTAAGTTTTACAACTTTATTCTTAGAAAATAAAGTAAAATTTTAGTGAAACATATTTGATATCAAGAAAGTAAGATACAACATTCTATACATTATTAAGATTCTTTAGTGTGAACTAGGAATTTGACTCAAGAGAGGATGGTTAGTATTGTGTTAGTTCCAAAATGAAAATAAAATGAAAGAAACACACTAACTAGCATAACATCTCTAGGCCTAGACACTAGGGAGAACTTAGTAAATAAACATGAATAAAACACACAACTAAAATTTACAATAAACCTTATTTTACCTTCCTTAGATGCTCCAAAATGCTTGTTGTAGTGGCTTTCTCAGCTTGTGCTCATGAAGTCTTCATCAAAGGAGGCTTGGCTATCTCCTCTTCTCCTTGGCACTTTGTGGCTTTGGCTTGGATTGGAATCAATTTAGCATGGTAACACTAATTGTAATGGATTCTTGAAGATATTAGTGAATTATAACTTGAACCAAAATAACTTAGAAATGATGTTCATGGCCTCTCTATTTATAAATTTTTGAGATTGATTAGAATCAACTTGAACCGTCCATCTTAGGATTGAGATGTGTGGCTAAGGATTAATCTAATTATGTAATTAAAATTGATAAATAAGATCATTGATATTTAGGATAGAGGAACAATTAAGAGTCATGGAGGGATTTGATGAGGCATGGGAGGCATGAATATTGATATTTGTGTCATTTATGGCCTAGGGATGTCTTTCCCAATAAATGAGGTCACTTGATGATGTAGATACTCAATATACATTTCCAAAATAAATTGTTCAAAATTTTTCCATGGAATTATTGATTAGAATCTAATTTGGTTTAATTAGATCTTAAGCATATTTAAGGACTTTGTGCACAAATTACTCAAATTGATTAGAATGCCTTGTTATTGGTTTCAAATTTGATTGGATTGGAATTGAAAGTCAATGTCAGATGTGTTGGATCCGTTATCCCATTTAGGATGTTACCAACACCAAATACCCAAGGCACATGTCTCATGTAAGAGATTTGATATGAAAGAACAATCCAAAGCACCAAGATGCAAAATTGAAATTTTGACTCGAAATAAACTGATCAAAGTTAGTTGGCCCATAAATTGCATTGCCCCATTTAGGGATACCCTAGCCAAAATTAGCATTTGAATATGTCATTTTCAAATCTTTTAATGTGTTTTAGTGTTTTTAGGCCAAATTGTGTATTTTAAGTGGAAATTGGCCAAAACCTTGGTTGAAGGTCATTGGTGACCATATTTAGGTGTTTATAGTTTGCTCCTATTTGGGAAGGCATTACATACTATAGGCAAAGTAATGTCTTCTCAAATAATGAGAAAAGGCCTGTATGCCAAAAATAAGATGATGGTTGAAATATAAAGCTCCAAATGGTTTTGAAAAGCCTATGATGATGCCCCCTTGAGGGAGTGACCATTACATTTGTTGATGGAAGGTCCCTCAAAAATAAACAAGAAGAAAGGTGGAATTAACCTGTGGTTAAGATTAATCTAAATGAGAAAATGCTTACATGCATTGATGTAAAAAGGATGTTGGTTTGTCCAAAGGTGGTTATAATCATGAATAAAATTCAAAATAATGATTTACCCATAGGCAGTTATAATCATTAAGAGGACCCAGATTAGCTAAAGATGATGGTGCCCCAATTAGGGCTGATTAGCAAGCATAACTCAAGGATATAACCTAGAATATAGATTAAATATGAGTAGGTGCAAAGTGATGAAACAGATGAATAGATAAATAATATTGATCAATGTGAATAATTTAGTTGTACCTATCAATGAGGAGATGCTCATCCTAATTAATAATGATAAAAATAGAATGGTTATATGAGTTATATTGATCAAGGTGGGTGGGAGGATTTACCAAGGAACCAAGGAGAAACTTCTATGGCTCCATTGATTGTAGACCTTCTTGAAGCTGATTTTTGATGTAGCATGTGATGATAGGAATCATGATAGAACACCATGAAGATTGGCTAAAATATGTATAAGAAATGACTATTTATCTAATAAACACTTGAAAATAATGCACCAACAATAAAAACCATGATGATAATGTTAATGGATGAATATGTATGGACTCAAGAATAATGTGCTCAAGGAATCACCCAATGAACACATATAGACTGAGTCGAGGGAACAGTGTTGAAAACAAACAAACAAGCAAACAAAAAAAAATAGAAAAATAAAAAAATAAATAAACAACTTGAAATAAACAACCAAATAGAAATATTGAAAATAAAAGCAAAAGAAAGCATCCTAACAATGACCATGCCCTAGTCAGGTGGATCAAGGATAACTGACTAAGCTTAAATAGGACAAATATTTTTAGATTTTTGAAATGTTATGAATGTTTTTAGTATTTTGAGGTATCTTAACTTGTTAGAGAATGACAATATACCTACTCACAAAATGGTGAGAGCGTTTGGTTGAGGTTGCTCAAAAAATGATGAGAGCGTATGGAAAAGGGGACTGAGGTGACCTCAACATGAATTGAGCATGACCCACATAGTCCTAAAAAGACCTCAAGTCATAGTAATTTTGTCCACATAAAAGGTGAGAAAAAACCAACTAGGTCCTAACAAATTTTCAAATCTAACAAATGGCCTGTCAAATGAAATCAACCATGCCAAGGTGATGCGGCAATGCATGGTAAACAAAAGTTGCCCCGAGTTTACCCATATGTGGTTATAACTAGGATACAACAAAATAGGTTAATGATACTAATTTTCCTATAGGTGGTTATAAATAGTAGCAAGATTAGTGAGACATTGATTTGCCCATAGGTAGTTATAATCAAGCTCACACAAACAAGCTTGATAGGATGAAAGATATCTTTCTAGGTCAACTATCACACTAATTTCATAGACCATCATTTAAACACTGACTTAGATTGATTATTAAAAATTGATTATAATCCTCTCAAAAAAAGTGTGGGAAGAACCAAATTAGCCAATATCAAAATAAGATTGGGTAGGATGACTAAAAATAGGCTTTGGTCTAGATAGGAATGGAATGATAGGATGGATAAAATGGTAAGAGGGCTACCCCCAAGTAATGGGGTGAATGGCAGGATCTATGATAATGGAAAATAGGCATATATAAAAATTGAAATGGCATGGAAATGAAATGATATGGTACATACTTTTGTCCTGGGTGTGGTTTTTGATTCTATTGTTCTTGTTAATGGGGAGATGCACGTCCTAATCAACAAATGACATAAATAGAATATTCAATCATGTTAATTGCTATCCTACACCTCATGTGAATAGATGCTCTATTAAAAATGGCTTACAAATTTGGATTCCAAGAATGTTTTTGTGATCTTCATTAGAAGTTGATTCTGATTCCTTCAAGTATTGAGACAAGGTATCTTTATAGCCTCTATAAAGGAAAGTGTGGCCATGGATGGTAAATAAGGACAAATAATGGATGGTAGGTTTGATTATGAAATGGAATGGTAGATGATAATATAATGTATAGTGGTGGGAAAACAAATGAAGATTAGGATGTTCAGTCACATGTAATGTTACTGATACTGGATCCAACATAACTTTGGTTGTGGCAGGGCCAGAGACTTGTTCTCTCGATAGGACCGTCAAATTTTTCTATTTTTTGGTCTTGAGAGTAGCTACCACATAATTAGGTTATAGATTGGAAGCTACTTTGATTTGATCTTTGATATTATCTTCATCAAGTAGTGAAGAACTTTTGTGCTCAGTTATCAGTGCCTCAAAAAGGTTTTCATTAATGAAGTTATATTGATTATCCCGTAGTGCCTTCAAGAAGGTTTTACTAAGGAATGTTGAATTTTGACATTGATTTTATTTTAGCACTTTCAAAAAAGATTCATTATAAGATGCTCAGTTCTGAATTTGATTGTCCCCTAACACCTCTAAAAAGGTTTCATTAGGCGAGTGTTTTTCTGCTACATGAATGTGGTCTTGGCCTCCTTGCTCTTCTTCAACTACTATGTTGCCATGGATGTAGTTCAACAAAGTGTGATTATTTTGATCCCAATCAACACTTGTGGGAGATGGAATGTTAATATATGGCTATTTTGGTTGATGGTAATGGCCTATGGAAAGGTAATTAAATTAGGAGAGGCTACATAATCCTTATATAAGATACTAGGATAAATTATGTTGAAGATAAAGTACTCATCCTCAAAAACTATAGAAGGATCACAAATATATTCAAATTGATTTGAAAGGCATACATAACCAATTTTGAAACAACCATAAATATATTCTTCTTCTGAATCTGATTCTAACTTAAAGGACTCTGAATCTAATGTTGAGACTAATTTTTTTTCTAATTTTGATGCTAAATCTGATGTCTGTTCAAGAATAGAACCTAAGTCTAACTTTGATTCCTCATTTGATGGGTAATCTATTATAATGATGTCTTGTTGAATATTTAGTTTTTGACAAGTAACGACCTATGATGGCATAATGGGCTCCACAAAAATTGGTTTGTCAGAGTGGGATTCCTCTAAGATGGGAAAAAGGTTAAGAGATAACTCCTTAGAGACTATATTATCAATAGGAGTCTCTTGAAAAATAGGCATATGGTCGAGGTAATTATTTTCCCAAAGGCGGTTATAATCATTAAGAAGTGACTTGATAAAGACTGGCTCGTTAGTGTGAGATTCCTCGACAACTAGTATAGGATCAATAGGTGATTCATCACAGGTTGACTTATCATAAGTGGTTAGTTAAAAAAAAAATCTTGGATAGGTTGGTTCTCTTGGATTTGGTTTCCACTGAGTTGAAAAATACCAGTTTTGAAGATAGCTTGGTCTTCAAAGGATTGGATTGATTGAGGTTTGGATGGGATTGGTTCTAGATGAGGAATGGCTTGTGGTTGGATAATGGTAGGGCATTGGGAAGCATGATTGATTGCACAAGCCAAAGGACAAAGTCTTGAAATGGTAATAATAGGGTGGTGTGGAGCTTTAGTACTCACACAAGTCAAAGGACTAGGTCTTGGAATGATGAAGGGGCATTATGGAGCTTGGTTGCTCACACAAGCCAAAGGATGAGGTCTCAAAATAGAAATGGTATTCCTTGGATATTGTAGAGCTTTATAGATCGTATAATCCAAAGGAGGGTTAGGGGTAGCTGATGATCAGATAATAAAAGGATGTCATGGAAATTGATTGCTTTCACAAGCTAAAGAATTTAAGTCTTCCTCATAAACCATATCATCCTAGTCATGAGTTGGCTCATAAGCTAGTTCTTGACTATGTTCCATGTACTAATTATTGTAAAGAGAGTATAGATCCATGTCTCAAACAATATTATCTATAGTTGGGTCTTCAAATCCCTCCTCACAAGTCTCTTCATACCAATCCAAGTCTCGATTTAGATTTTGTGGATTTTGACTATGTTCCCCATATGGAGTATTATAGGGAGAATAATAAAACTCCTTAGAAAATATTTCTCTATAGGGGTTCCTAATAGGATTTTGTGTGGCATTCTATCATAATTTGGATTGTACATGACTCCACTATAAGTGTAGCTAGACATATCCACATAAATGATGAAATCTCTAAAAATAAAAAGGCTTAGAGTTCTACAAACTCTAAAAAATGATCCAAAGAATAAATGGTTCAAAATTGGTCCAACTTAGTCAAAGGGGTGGAGTTTTATCTCTAATGTGGTTTGAAAGTGGAACTGTATCTCTACAATGATTTATGCTAAGACTTGACATAAAATAACCTAACATCAAATGTCTAATATCAAATATCATATGCACAAAATGTCAAGTGTCTGAATAAAAACTAACATGTGCAAAATCTAGGTCAAAGTGTTCCAAACAAGGTCTAAACTAGGAAAGGGAAAAGTTGAGTTGCTAGTTCTTTTGTCCAAACATGGAGTCAAAAGCTACGCTGAAACAAATAGGAACATGCTAAGACTTTTAGCTGAACAAAATCAAAAGTTAGACTTGAAACAAAGGCATGATGTGATTTGATTTGATCTAACAAGTTTGGAAACAATTTTTGACATAGACCTGGCACACAAAATCAAACATAAACATTATCAATTGGCATAATGCATAAGACAAAAGGCTCTTTGAAGAAAGACTGTGTTCTTCTAATTAAAGACACAAACAATGATGAGGATAGGCATTAAACAAATAAATCATCAATAGTTTTCAAATTTAAGTAATCAATTAACCGAAGTTATGCAACCCAAAAGAGAAATATCTATGTATCAACACCATGAATTGAGGCCTAAACAAAAATAAATAAATGTTTGAATCTAAACTTGACAAGGCTATTTGAAAACTCAATGGTGAAAACTAGGATTTGACCAAACAAGCTAGACAAGATCAGACAACATGATGACACATAAATGAGGTCCAAATAGTTGATGTGACATGGTGTGAAACAAATGGTTTTTGATACAAGGTAAACTAGTCTTGAAACAAATTGAGTAGCCTAACGGTGTAAACATACTCAAATAATGTGATCTATGCTATGTTTCAAAGACTCAAAAGGTAAAATGGTTCGACATGTTTTTGGTAGCTTAACACTACCCTCCTCAACTCAAATGACACACACACAGAGACAAGTTTAGGAAAAATTTCAAGGCATAAATGTGGTGTAAAATGGCTAGCATAACACCTCTTTAGATAAAATAATGACATATAGACAAATTTATTTTGACATGGCTTATGAACAAACAAATATGTTTTAGTCTCACAACATACCAAGCAAAATTGACCAAAATACACTAAGTATAATCATCAAAATATTAGCTAGGGTATGTCAATGTGGGGTTGACTAAATTAGCAAGATTTTGAACATTTTTATGGGAATCAATTGCAAAATAACTTTCACATCAAATGATGCAAAAGACAAGCACAAAAATTAGGTGATCACGACATTAGCTAGTTACAAAAAGGTCTAGTCATTTTTCCAACCACTACATCTTGCTATTCGCTCAATGTAGTGCGATGTCCAAATGTAGATACATCTCATGTACAACTCAGAAGGAGTGAGTGAAGTCAATGCTGGGAGATGAAACCCCAGGTCAAAGCTTCCCTAAAGAATTTATAAGAGGTAATGACCTCCCCCGCGTAAGCCAAGTTTGCATAAAATAAAGAAAGCATAAAATATAAAGACTTTAGGGTCATTTTCAAGGTCACCCAAACTCTGAAAAGTTTTTGGGGAGTGCTTTAGACGAATTTATTTCTAAGTCATGAACAAGGCTATTTACAATAGGAATGGAACTTTTGATTCCAAAGGTTCCCTAAAAGTGATAAATGCAAGAGCATACATGCATCACCCCACTTTTTTCTAAACAAAAATCTAATTTAAATAACTAAGTGAATACAAAAATCTTGGAAAGGTGAGTTCATTTTTAAGCCGAAATTCAAAAAATGAGGTGATGTTCATTTAACTTGTTGGTCTTAGTTATAACTTTGAAAACTAATGCTAAAAACACTTATTTGAGCACCTTAAATGTCACTTTAAGCACCCAAATAATATTCCTAATTCATTTTAAAATCATGTCAAAGATGTCTTAATAACATGTTTTAACAATTTCCAAGTCTGCTGGTTATCTGTATACCCTTAAGGCATCACCTCAAAATCAAATATGTTAGATTAGAAACATTTTAAATCGATTTTAAATTTTTTGTGAAAAATATATGAAACTTGAAGCTAAAATAATGTCAAATTCTTAAAATTAGGAGAAAACACGTGGCTTTAAAAAAAACACCCAAAATAGAGTCCATATGACCCCAAACCAAGCATTTTAAAATGGCTTATTAGCTCTCAGGTTTTGTGTTTTTAAGAAAACATAGTGATTGACATTAGTTGTATAACTGACGTCAGTTACACCTAATAACTGATGATGGTTATTTAACTGACATTAGTTATACCAATAGTGACCGACAATAGCTATGCCAACGGATGATGGTTTTACTAATCAACATCAGTTACTGTGTAAACCCAAGACAAAGAAAAATGGCAAAACACAGTTAGAAAATCAAATTTCAAGAGTTTTAATGATCCAAATGAATATTTTAAAGTTTTAAAATGATATTCTTCATGTGTGAGATGCATTTGGTCCCACAGAGTGTGCCATTATGTGAACTAGGAATTTGACTCAAGAGAGGATGGTTAGTATTGTGTTAGTTTTAAAATGAAAATAAAATGAAAGAAACACACTAACTAGCATAACATATCTAGGCTTAGACACTAGTGAGAGCTTAATTAACAAACATGAATAAAACACATAACTAAAATGCAGAAGAAACCTTCTTTTACGTTCCTTGGATGCTCCAAAATGCTTGTTGTAGTGGTTTGCTTGGCTTGTACTCATGAAGTCTTCATCAAAGGAGGCTTGGCTATTTCGTCTTCTCCTTGGCACCTTGTGGCTTTGGCTTGCCTTAGAATCAATATAACATGGTAACACTAATTTCAATGGCTTCTTTAAGATATTTGTTTATTATAACTTTTCACCAAAATAGCTTAAAAATGATGTTCATAGCCTCTCTATTTATAAATTTTTGAGATTAATCAAAATCAACGTAAACCATCCATCTCAAGAATGAGATGTGTGGCTAAGGATTAATCTAATTATGTAATTAAAATTGATAAATAATCTCATCAATATTTGGGATAGAGGAGAAATTAAGAGGCATGAAGGGCTTTGATGAGGGATGGAAGGCATGAATCTTGATATTTGTGACATTTATGGCCTAGGGATGTCTTTCCCAAGAAATGAGGTCACTTGATTATGCGGATATTTAATATTCATTTCCAAAAAAAATTATTAAAAAGGTTTCCATAGAATTATTGATTAGACTCTAATTTGGTTTAATTATCTCTTAAGTATGTTTAAGCACTTTGTGTATAAATTAATTAAATTGATTAGAATGCCTTGTTATTGGTCCAAAATTTGACTGGATTGGAATTGAAATTCAATGTTAGATGTATTAGATCTATTATCCCATTTAGTATGTTACCAACACCAAATAACAAAGGCACATGTCTCATGTAAGAGATTTGATAGGATAGAGCAATCTAGAGCACCTATGTGTAAAATTGGCATTTTAACTCAAAATGAACTATTCAAAGTTAGTTGGCCCATAAATTGCATTGCCCCATTTAGGGATACTATGGCCAAAATTGGCATTTGAATATGTTAGTTTCAAATATTTTAATGTTATTTAGTGTTTTTAGGCCAAATTTTGTATTTGAAGTGAAAATTGGCCAAAAGCCTAGTTGGAGGTCATTGGTGACTAGATTTATGTGTCTACAGTTTGCCCCTCTATGGGAAGGTGTTGCACACCTTAGGCAAAACAATGTCTTCTCAAATAATGAGAAAAGAACTGGATGCCGAAAATAAGATGATGGTTGAGGAATAAAGCTCCAAATGGTTTTAGGAAGCCTATGATGATTCTCCTTTGAGGGAGTGGCCATTACATTTATTGATAGCTGGTCCCTCAAAAATAAAAAAGAAGAAATGTGGAATTAACCTATGGTTGAGATTAATCCAAATGAGAAAATGCTTGCATGCATTAATGTAAAAAATGTTGATTTGCCTAAAGGTGGTTATAATTAGGAATAAAAGTCAAAATAATGATTTGCTCATATGTGGTTATAATCATTAAAAAGACCTAGATTAGCCAAAGATGATGGTGCCCCAATTAGGGCTGATTAGCAAACATAACTCAAGGATATAACCTAGAATATAGATTAAAGATGAGTGGGTGCAAAGTGATGAATTAGATGAATAGAAGAATAAGATTGATCAGTGTGAATGATTTAGTTATTCCTGTTAATGAGGAGATGTTCATTCTAATTAAGAATGATACAACTAGAAGGGTCAAATGAGTTATATTGATCAAGGTGGGAGGGAGGATTTGTCAAGGTACCAAGGAGAAAATTCTATGGCTCTATTGATAGTAGACCTTTTTGAAGCTAATTTTTGCTATAGCATGTGACAGTAGGCATCATGATAGAGCACCATGAAGACTTAGTCAAAATATGTGTAAGGACTGGTTCTCAATCCAATAAACATTCAAAAATAATGCACCAATGATAGAAACCATGATGATGATGTTAATAGATGAATATGGTTGGAATCAAGAATAATGCGCTTGAGGAATCACCCAATGAACACATATAGACTGAGTCAAGGCAACAATGATTAAAGCAAACAAACAGGTAAGTGAACAAACAAATAAAAAAACAAAAAATCAAATAAACAAACAAACAACTTGAAATAAATAAACAAACAAAAAGCCATAAAACAAAATCAAAATAAAGCATCCTAACAATGACCATGCCCTAGTAAGGTAGATTGAGGATAACTGACTAGGTTTAGATAGGAGAAATATTTTTGAATTTTTGAAATGTTATGAATATTTTTTGAATTTTGAGGTATCTTGACTTGTTAGAGAATGATAATATACCTACTTACAAAATTATGAGAGAATTTAGCTTAGGTTAATCATAAAACAATGAGAGCGTATGGAAAGGGGGATTGAGGTGACCTCAACATGAATTAAACATGACCCACATAGTCCTAAAAAGACCTCAATTCATAGTAATTTTGTCCACATAAAAGGTGTGGAAAAACTAACTAGGTCCTAACAAGATCTCAATTTTGGTAAATGGCTAGTCAAATGAAAACAATGATGACAAGGTGATGTGGCAATGCATGATAAATAATTTTTGCCCCTAGTTTTTCCATAGGTGGTTATAACTAGGATACAATGGGATAGGTCAATGATATTAATTTTTTTATAGGCAGTTATAATTAGTAACAAGACTAGTGAGACATTGATTTTCCCATAGGCAGTTATAATTAGGCTTGATAAACAAGCTTGATAGGATGAAATCTAGATCAACTGTCACATTACTTTCATAGACTATCATTTAAACACTGACTTGGATTTATTATTGAAACTTCATTGGAATCTTCTCAAAAAGGTATGGGAGGAACTAAAGTAGCCAAGATCAAAATAGGATTGGGTAGGATGACTAAAAATAGGCTTTGGTCTAGATAGGAATAGAATGATAGGATGGATAAAATGGTAAGAAGGTTGCCCCCAAGTAATGGGGTGAATGGTAAGATCTATGATAATGAGAAAGAGGCATATGTAACAATGGCAATGGCATGACGATGAAATGGCATGGTACATGTTTTTGTCTTGGGTGTGGTTTTTGATTTTTTTGTTCCTATTGATGGGGAGATGCACATCCTAATCAACAAGTTATACAAATAGAATATTCAGTCATGTTAATTTCTATCCCACACCTCATTTAAATAGATGCTCTATCAAAAATGGCCTATAGATTTAGATTATGAGAATGTTGTTGTGATCTTCATTGGTCATTGATTTTGATTCCTTCAAGCATCGAGACACAGTATATTTGTAGCCTCTATAAAAGAAAGTGTGGCCATGGATGGTAAACAAGGACAAATAATGGATGGTAGGTTTAATTGTGAAATGGAATGGTAGATGATAATGGAATGTTTAATGGTGGGAAAACAAATAAAAATTAGGATGTTTAGTCACATGTAATGTTGTTAGTTCCAGATTTAACATAACTTTGGTTGTGGTAGGGCTGAAGACTTGTTCTCTACATAGGACCATCAATTTTTTCTATTATTTGGGCCTGAGAGTAGTTACCATCTGATTAGGCTATATATTGGAATCTATTTTTATTTGATCTTTGATATTATCTTTATCAAGTAGTGAAGAAATTTGATGCTCAGTTCTATTAGTGCCTCAAAAAGGTTTTCACTAATGAAGTTGTCTTGATTGTACCATAGAGCCTTTGAGAAGGTTTCACTAAGAAATGTTGACTTTTGACTTTGATTGTCTTCTAGCACTTCCAAAAAAGTTTCATTAGAAGATTTTGAGTTCTAACTTTGATTGTCCCCTAGCACCTCTAAAAATGTTTCATTAGGAGAGTGTTCTTCTGATATATGAATGTGGTCTTGGCCTCCTTGCTCTTCTTCAAATGATATGTCACCATGGATGCAATTCAATAAAGTGTGATTCTGCCTATCCCAATCGACACTTATGGGAGATGGAATGTCAATGATATGGATATTTTAGTTGATGGTAATGGCCTATGGAACAATAATGGAATTAGGAGAGGTTACACACTACTTATATAAGATACTGGGATAAATTATATTGAAGCTAAAGTACTCATCCTCAAAAACTATAGAATGATCATGAATGTATTCAAATTGATCTATAAGGCATGTGTAACCAATGTTTTAACAACCACAAATATATTCTTCTTCTAAATCTAATTCTAACTCAAGGGACTCTAAATCTAATGTTGAGATTAATATTGATTTTGATGCTAAATTTGATGTTAGTTCAAGAATAGACCCTGAATCTAACTCTAATTCTTCATTTGATGGGTAATATATTATAATAATAGCTTATTGAATATTTGGTTGTAGACAAGTAACGGCCTATGATGGCATAATGGGCTCCAAAAAAATTGGTTTATCAGAGTGGGACTCCTCTAAGATGGGAAAAAGGTAAAGAGATAACTCCTCAGAGACTATCTTGTTAATAGGGGGCTCTAGAAAAACAGGCACATGGTTGAGGTAATGATTTTCCCAAAGGCAATTATAATTATTAAGAAGTGACTCAACAAAGATTGGCTCATTAGTGTGAGATTCCTCGATAACTGGTATAGGATTAATAGGTGATTTATCATAGGTTGACTTATCTTAAGTGGTTGGTTTAACAAAAATATCTTAGATTGGTTGGTTCTCTTGGATTTGGTTTTCATTAAGTTGGAAAATGCTAGTTTTGAACATAGCTTGGTCTTCAAAGGATTGGATCGATTGAGGTTTGGATGGGATTGGTTCCGGATGAGGAATGGCTTGTGGTTAGATAATGGTAGGGAATTGGGGAACATGATTGCTTGCATGAGCTAAAGGATGAAGTCATGAAATGGTAACAATAGGGTGGTGTGGAGCTTGATTTCTCACACAAGTTAAAAGACTAGGTCCTAGAATGATGAAGGGGCATTGTGGAGCTTGATTGCTCACACAAGCCAAAGGATGAGGTCTCAAAATGGTAATGGCATTCCTTAGATATTATGGAGTTTGATAGCTCATATAAACCAAAGAAGGGTTAGGGGTATTTGATGATTGGATAACAAAAGGATGTCATCAGACTTGATTGCTTGCACAAGCCAAAGAATCCAAGTCTTCCTCATAAACCATATCATCTTAGTTGTGAGTTGGCTCATAAACAGGTTCTTGACTGTGTTCCATGTACTAATTATTATAGAAAGGGTATGGATCTATATCTCAAACAACATTATCTATATTTAGGTCTTCAAATTCCTCCTCATAAGTCTCTTCATACCAATCCAAGTCTTGGTTTGGATTTTGTAGATTTTGAATATGTTCCCCATATGGAGTATTGTAAGGAGAATAATAAAACTCCTTAGAAAATCTTTCTCTATAGGGGTTCCTAGTGAAATTTTGTGTGACCATTCTATCATAAGTTTTATTGTACATGAATCAACTGTAAGTGTATCTAGACATATCCACATAAATGATGAAAGCTACAAAAAAAAAGGCTTAGAGTTCTACAAACTCTTAAAAGTTATCCAAAGGACAAATGGTTCAAACTTAGTCCAACTTGGTCGAAGGGGTGGAGCTGTATCTCTAATGTGGTCTAAAAGTGGAGTTGTATCTCCAAAATTATTTGTGCTAAGATTTGGTATAAAAGAGCCTAACATCAAATGTCTAATTTCAAATGTCATATGCACAAAAAGTCAAGTGTCTGAATAAAAACCAACATGTCAAAAGTCTAGGTCAAAGTGTTCCAAACAAGGTCTAAACTAGGAAAGGGAAAAGTTGAGGTGCTAATTATTTTGTCCAAACATGGAGTCAAAAGCTAGGGTCAAGAAATTAGGCATACACTAGGACCTTTGGCCAAATGGCATCAAAATCTAGACTTGAAACAAAGGCATGACGTGATTTGATTTTATCTATCAAGTTTGGAAACAAATTTTACATAGACCCAACACACATAATCAAATAGAAACATGATCGATTGGCATAAGGCATAAGACAAAAGGATTTTTAAAAAAATACTATGTTCTCCCAAATAAAGGCACAAATAATGATGAAGATTGGCATTAAACAAACAAACTATCAATAATTTTTAAATTTGGGTAATCAATTAATCAAAGTTATGCAACCTAAAAGAGAAAGATATGTGTATTAGACCTATAAATTGAGGATTAAATAAAAATCAATTAATTTTTAAATCTAAACTTAATAAGGCTAATTAAAAACTCAACAATGAAAACTAGTATTTGACCAAACAATCTAGACAAGATCAGACAACATGATGACACATAAATGAGATCCAAATGGTTGATGTGACATGGTGTGAAACAAATGGTTTCTGATACAAGGTAAACTAGTCTTGAAACAAATTGGGTAGCTTAACAGTGTAAGCATACTAAAATGATGTGATCTATGCTAATTTTCAAAGATTCAAAAGGCAAAATGGTTTAACATGTTTTGGGCAGCATAACACTACCCTCCTCAACTCAAATGAAACACACACACACAAACAAGTTTAGAAAACATTTCAAGGCACAAGTGTGGTGTAAAATGATCATCATAACACCTCTTTAGTCTCAAAACATACCAAGTAAAAATGAACAAAATATACTAAGTATAATCATCTAAATCTTAGCAAGGGTATGGCAATGTGGGGTTGACTAAACTAGTAAGCTTTTGAATGTTTCTAGGGGAATAATTTACACAATGACTTTCCATCAAATGATGAAAAATACAAGCACAAAAATTGGGTGACCACAGTATTGGATAGTTGTAAAAAGGTCTAGTCCTTTTAAAAACTACTATAACCTACTTTTCACTCAGTGTAGTACGATGTCCAAATGTAGATACATCCTATGTGCAACTCAGAAGGAGTAAGTGAAGTCAATACTAGGAGATGAAACCCTGGGTTAAAGATTCCATAAAGAACTTTTGGGAGGTAATGGCTTCCCCCTCATAATCCAAGTTTGCATAAAATAGAAATACTTTAGAGTCATTTTCAAGGTCACCCAAACTTTGACGAGTTTTTGGGGAGTGCTTTAGATGACTTTCTTTTTAAGCCTTGGACTAGGCTATTTGCAATAGGAATGGCACTTTTGATTCCAAGAGTTCCCTAAAGGGTAGAAATGGAAGAGAATACACACAACACCCCTCTTTTTTCTAAATAAAAATATAATTTAAATAACTAAGTGAATATAAAAATCTTGGAAAGGTGAGTTCATTTTTAAGCCCAAATTTAAAAAATAAGGTGGTGTTCATTTGACCCCTTGGTCTTAGTTGTAACTTTGAAAACTAATGATACAAACACTTATTTAAGCACCTTAAATTCCACTTTAAGCACCAAAATAATGTTCTTAATTCATTTTAAAATCATTTTAAAGATGTCTTAATATCATGTTTTAACAATTTCCAATTCTGTTGGTTATCTGTCCACCCTTAAGGCATCACCCCAAAAGCAAATATGTTAGATTAGAAACATTTTAAATAGATTTTTAAAATTTTGTTAAAAATATATAAAAATTTATGCTAAAATAATTTGAAATTATAAAAATTTAGGAGAAAACATGTGGTTTAAAAAAAAATCATCTAAAATGGAGTCTGTATGACCCCAAACCAAGCATTTTAAAATGGCCTATTAGCTCTCAGGGTTTGTGTTTTTAAGAAAACACAGTGACCGACATCAGTTCTATAACTAATATCAATTACACCTACTAATTGATGATGGTTATTTATCTAACATTAGCTATACCAATAGTGACTGACAATGGCTATGCCAACCGATGATGGTTTTACTAGCTGATGTCAGTTATTGTGTAAACCCAAGACAAAGAAAAATGGCAAAACAAAGTTAGAAAATCAAATTTCAAGAGTTTTAATGATCCAAATGAAGATTTTAAAGTTTAAAAATGATATTCTTCATGTGTGGGATGCATTTGGTCCCACCGAGCATGCCATTATGTGAACTAGGAATTTGACTCTAGGGAGATCTTAGTTAATAAACATGAATAAAACACACAACTAAAATTCAAAATAAATTTTCTTTTACCTTCCTTGGATGCTCCAAAATGGTTGTTGTAGTGGCTTGCTCAGCGTGTGCTCATGAAGTCTTCATCAAACGAGGATTAGCTATTTCCTCTTCTCCTTGGAACCTTATGGTTTTGGCTTGGCTTGGAATCAATTTGGCATAGTAACACTAATTTCAATGGCTTCTTAAATATATTTTTGCATTATAACTTTACACCAACATAACTTATAAATGATGTTCATGGCCTCTCTATTTATAATTTTTTGAGATTGATCAGAATCATCCTAAACCATCCATCTCAGGATTGAGATGTGTGGTTAAGGATTAATCCAATTATGAAATTAAACTTGATAAATAAGATCATCAATTTTTGGGATAGAGGAGCTATTAAGAGGCATGGAGGGCTTTGATAAAGCATGGGAGGCATGAATCTTGATATTTGTGGCATTTATGGCCTAGGTATGTCTTTTCCTTGAAATGAGGTCACTTGATGATGCAGATATTCAATATTAATTTATAAAAAAAATTATTCAACAAGTTTCCATAGAATATTGATTAGGCTCTAATTTGGTTTAATTACTCTTAAGCATGTTTAAGCACTTTATGCATAAATTACTCAAATTGATCAGAATGCCTTGTTATTGGTCCAAAATTGGACTGAATTGGAATTGGAAGTCAATTTTAGATGCATTGGATATGTTATCCCATTTAGGATGTTACCAACACCAAATAACAAAGGCACATGTCTCATGTAATATATTTGATAAGAAAGAGCAATCCAAAGCACCTAGGTGCAAAATTGGCATTTTGACTCGAAATGAACTGATCAAAGTTAGTTGGCCCATAAATTGCATTACCCCATTTAGGGACACCCTACCCAAAATTGGCATTTGAATATGTTAGTTTCAAATATTTTAATGTTATTTAGTGTTTTTAGGCCAAATTATGTATTTTAAGTGAAAATTGGCCAAAAACCTAGTTGGAGGTCATTGGTGGCTAGATTTAGGTGTCTACAATTTTCCCCTATTTGAGAAGGCATTACACACCATAGGTAAAGCAATATCTTCTTAAATAATGAGAAAAGGTCTGAATGCCAAAAATAAGATGATGGTTGAAGAATAAATCTTCAAATGGTTTTGGGAAGCCTATGATGATGCCTCCTCGAGGGGGAAGCCATTACATTTGTTGATGAATGGTCCCTTAAAAAGAAACAAGAAGAACGGTGAAATTAAACCATGGTTGAGATTAATCCAAATGAGAAAATGCTTGCATGCATTGATGTAAAAAGGATGTTGGTTTACCCAAAGGTTGTTATAATCAAGAATAAAATTTAAAATAATGATTTGCCCATAGGCAGTTATAATCATTAAGAGGACTTTGATTAGCTAAAGATGATGATGGCCCAGTTAGGGTTGATTAGCAAGCATAACTCAAGGATATAATCTAGAATACAGATTAAAGATGAGTGGGTGAAAAGTGATGAAATCGATGAATAAAATAATAAGATTGATTAGTGTGAATGATTTAGTTGTACCTATCAATAAGGAGATGCTCATTTTGATTAATAATGAAACAACTAGAATGGTAAAATGAGTTATATTGATCAAGGTGGGTGGGAAGATTTTCCAAGCTACCAAGGAGAAAATTCTGTGGCTCCATTTATTGTAGACCTTCTTGAATTTTTTTTTGTTGTAGCATGTGACAGTAGGCATCATGATAGAACACCATGAAGACTTGGTCAAAATATGTGTAAGGATTGAATCCCAATCCAATAAACACTCAAAAATAATACACCAATGATAAAAACCATGATGACAATGTTAATGGATGAATATGGATGGAATCAAGAATAATGTGCTTGAGAATTCACCTAATGAACACATATAGACTGAGTTGAGGCAACAATGATGAAAGCAAATAAATAGGCAAGTGAACAAACAAACAAACAAATAAATAAAAAACTTGAAATAAACAAACAAACATTAGTCCTAAAAACAAAATCAAAATAAAGCATCCTAACAATAACCATGGCCTAGTAAGGCAGATCAAGGATAACTGACTAGGCTTAGAAAGGACAAATGTTTTTGGATTTTTGAAATGTTATGAATATTTTTTGAATTTTGAAGTATCTTAACTCATTATAGAATGATAACATACCTACTTGCAAAATGATGAGAGCATTTAGCTTAGGTTGCTTGTAAAATGGTGAGAGTGTATGGAAAGGGGGATTGAGGTAACCTCAACATGAATTAAGCATGACCCACATAGTCCTAAAAAGACCTCAAGTCATAGTAATTTTATCCACATAAAAGGTAAGGAATAACCAACTAGGTCCCAACAAGATCTCAAATCCAGAAAATAGCCAATCAAATGAAAATAATGATGACAAGATGATGCGGTAGTGAATGATAAATAAATGTTGCCCCTAGTTTTTCCATAGGTAGTTATAACTACGATACAACAATATAGGTCAATGATATTAATTTTTTCATAGGTAGTTATAATTAGTAGCAAGACTAGTGAGACATTGATTTGCTCATAGGCAATTATAATCAGGCTCACATAAACAAGCTTGATAGGATGAAAGATATATTGCCAGATCAACTGTCACACTACTTTCATGGACTGTCATTTAAACACAGAATTGGATTGATTATTGAAATTTGATTGAAATATTTTCACAAAATGTACTGGAAGAACCAAAGTAGCCAAGATCAAAATAGGATTGGGTAGGATGACTAAAAATAGGCTTTGGTCTAGATAAGAATGGAATGATAGGATAGATAAGATGGTACGAGGGTTGCCCCCAAGTAATGGGGTGAATGGCATGATATGTGATAATGGGAAATAGGCATATGTAATAATGACAATGGCATGGCACATGTTTTTGTCCTGGGTGTGGTTTTTGATTATGTTGTTCCTATTGATGGGGAGATGCACATCCTAATCAACAAATGATACAAATAAAATATTTGATCACATTAATTTATATCCCACACCTTGTCTGAATAGATGCTCTATCAAAAATGGCCTATAGATTTAGATTTTGAGAATATTGTTGTGATCTTCATTGGCCATTAATTTTGATTCCTTCAAGTGTCAAGACACGGTATCTTTGTAGTCTCTTTAAAGGAAAGTGTGGCCATGGATGGTAAACAAGGACAAATAATAGATTGTAGGTTTGATTATGAAATAGAATGGTAGATGATAATGGAATGTATAATGGTGGGAAAACAAATAAAGATTAGGATTTTTAATCACACGTAATGTTTTTGATTCTAGATTTAACATAACTTTGGTTGTGGTAGGGCCAAAGACTTATTCTCTCGATAGGTCCATCAAATTTTTCTATTTTTTGGGCCTAAAAGTAGCTACCATCTAATTAGGCTATAGATTAGAAGCTATTTTGATTTGATCTTTGTTATTATCTTCATCAAGTAGTGAAGAAATTTTTTGCTCAGATATTAGTGCCTCAAAAAGGTTTTCACCAATGAAGTTATATTGATTATACCGTAGCACCTCCGAGAAGGTTTCACTAAGGAATGTTGACTTTTGACTTTGATTGTCTTCTATCACTTCCAAAAAAGTTTCATTAGAAGATGTTGAGTTCTAACTTTGATTATCCCCTAGTACCTCCAAAAAGGTTTCATTAGGAGAGTGTTCTTCTACTACATGAATGTGTTCTTGGCCTCCTTACTCTTCTTCAACTGCTATGTCACCATGGATGCAATTCAATAGTGTGATTTTATCGATCCTAATCGACACTTGTGGGAGATGGAATGTCAATGATATGGCTATTTTGGTTGATGGTAATGGCCTATGGAATAGTAATGGAATTAGGAGAGGTTTCATAATCCTTGTAGAATATATTAGGATAACTTATGGTGAAGCTAAAGTACTCATCCTCAAAAACTATATAAAGATCAAAAATATATTCAAATTTGATCTATAAGGCATGTGTAACCAATGTTGTAACAACCACAAATTTATTCTTCTTTTGAATCTAATTTTAACTCAAGGTACTCTGAATCTGATGTTGAGACTAATGTTGATTTTGATTCTGATGCTAAATCTAATGTTGATTCAAGAATAAAACCTGACTCTAACTCTAATTCTTCATTTGATGGGTACTTTGTTATAATGATGTCTTGTTGAATATTTGGGTTTGGATAAGTAATAGCCTATGATGGCATAATGGGCTAAAAAAAATTGGTTTGTTAGAGTGGGAATCCTCTAGGATGGGAGAAAGGTCAAGAGATAACTCCTTAAAGACTATCTTGTCAATAGGAGGCTCTTGAAAAATAGGCACATGGTTGAGGTAATGATTTGCCCAAAGGCAATTATAATCATTAAGAAGTTACTCAACAAAGAATGGCTCATTAGTGTGAGATTCCTTGATAAATGGTATAGGATCAATAGGTGATTCATCATAGGTTGACTTATCATAAGTGGTTGGTTTGACAAAATCATATTAGATTGGTTGGTTCTCTTAGCTTTAGTTTCCATTGTGTTGGAAAATGCTAGTTTTGAACACAACTTGGTCTTCAAAGGATTAGATTGATTGAGGTTTGGATGGGATTGGTTTTGGATGAGGAATGGCTTATGGTTAAATAATGGTAGGGAATTAGGGAGCATAATTTCTTGCACAAGCCAAAGGATGAAGTCCTAAAATGGTAACAATAGGGTGGTGTGGAGCTTTATTGATCACACAAGTCAAAGGACTAGGTCCTAGAATGATGAAGGGGCATTGTGGAGCTTGATGACTCACACAAGCCAAAGGATGAGGTCTCAAAATAGTAATGGTATTCCTTGGATATTATGGAGATTGATAGCTCATATAATCCAAAGGAGGGTTACGGGTAGGAAATGATCAGATAACAAAAGGATGTCATGGAACTTGATTGCTTGCACAAGCCAAAGCATCCAAGTCTTCCTCATAAACCATATCATCCCAATCGTGAGTTGGCTCATAAGATGGCTCTTGATTGTGTTTCATGTAATAAATATTGTAAAAAGGGTATGGATCCATATCCCAAAAAATATTATCTATAGTTGGGTATTCAAAGTCCTCCTCACAAGTCTCTTCATACCAATCCAAGTCTTGATTTGGATTTTGTATATTTTGACTATGTTCCGCATATGGAGTATCATAGGGAGAATAATAAAACTTCTTAGAATTTTTTTTTCTATAGGGGTTCTTAGTGGAATTTTGTGTAGCCATTCCATCATAAGTTGGATTTTACATGACTCCACTATAAGTGTAGCTAGATATATCTACATAAATGATGAAAGCTCCAAAAACAAAAAGGCTTAGAGTTCTACAAACTCTGAAAAATGATCCAAAAGATAAATGGTTCAAACTTGGTCCAACTTGGTCGAAGGGGTGGAGCTGTATCTCTAATGTGGTTTAAAAGTGGAGTTGTATCTCTAAAATGATTTGTGCTAAGACTTGGATTAAAATATCCTAACATCAAATGTCTAATGTCAAATGTCATATGCATAAAATGTCAAGTGTTTGAAGAAAAATAGACATGTTGAAAGTATAGGTCAAAGTGTTCCAAACAAGGCCTAAACTAGGAAAGGGAAAAGTTGAGTTGTTAGGTGTTTTGTCCAAATGTGGAGTCAAAAGCTAGGCTCAAACAAATAGACATTTGTTAAGACTTTTGGCCAAATGGTGTCAAAATATAGACTTGAAACAAAGGCATGATGTGATTTGATTTGATCTAACAAGTTTGAAAACAACTTTGACATAAACCTGACACACGAAATCAAACATAAACATGATCAATTGGCATAAGGCATAAGATAAAAGGCTCTTTGAAGAAATACTATGTTATTCAAAATAAATCCACAAAAAATGATGACGATAGGCATTAAACAAATAAATCATCAATAGTTTTCAAATTTGGGTAATCAATTAACTGAAGTTATGCAACCTAAAAGAGAAATATCTGTGTATCAACCCCACAAATGGAGGCCTAAATAGAAATCAATCAATGTTTGAATCTAATCTTGAAAAGGCTAATTAAAAACTCAAAGATGAAAACTAGGTTTTGACCAAATAAGCTAGATAAGATCAGATAACATGACGACACATAAACGAGGTCCAAATGGCTGATGTGACATGGTGTGAAACAAATGGTTTTTGATATAAGGTAAACTAGTCTTGAAACAAATTGAGCAGCCTAATGACATAAGCATACTTGAATGATGTGATCTATGCTATGTTTCAAAGACTTAAAAAGCAAAATGGTTTGACATGTTTTGGGTAGCATAACCCAACCCTCCTCAACCCAAATGACACACACAAATAAGTTTAGGAAAAAATCCAAGGCATAAGTGTGGTGTAAAATTACCAGCATAATGCCTCTTTAGATAAAAGAGTGCCATATAGATAAATTGATTTTGACATGGATTATGAATAAAAAACCAAGTTTTAGTCTCAAAATATACCAAGAAAAAATGACCAAAATACACTAAGTATAATCATCCAAATCTTAGCAAGGGTATGGCAATGTGGGGTTGACTAAACTAGAAAGCTTTCAAATGTTTCTAGGGGAATCAATTGCACAATAAATTTCATGTCAATTGATGCAAAATACAAGCATGAAAATTGGGTGACCATGGCATTGGATAGTTGTAAAGATGTCTAGTCATTTTTAGAACCACTACATCCTGCTGTTTACTTTGTGTAGTGCGATATCCAAATGCAAATACGTTCCATGTGCAACTCAAAAGGATTAAGTGAAGTCAATAATGGGAGATGAAAACCTAGGGAAAATCTTGCCTAAAGAACTTGTGGGAGGTAATGACATCCCCCTCGCAAGCTAAGTTTGTATAAAATAAAGAAAACATAAAATAGAAAGACTTTAGGGTCATTTTCAAGGTCACCCAAACTTTGATTATTTTTTGGGGAGTGCTTTAGACAACTTTCTTTCTAAGCCTTAAACTAGGATATTTGTAATAGAAATGGTGATTTTGATTCCAAGGGTTCCCTAAAGGGGACAAATTCAAGAGCATACACATAACACCCCTCTTTTTTCCAAACAAAAATCTAATTTAAACAACTAAGTGAATATAAAAAGCTTAGAAATGTGAGTTCATTTTTAAGCCCAAATTCAAAAAATGAGGTAGTGTTCATTTGACCCCTTGGTATTAGTTGTAACTTTGAAAACTAATACTAAGAAAACTTATTTAAGTACCTAAAATGTTACTTTAAGTACCAAAATAATGTTTCTAATTCATTTTAAAATCATGCCAAAGATGTCTTAATAACATGTTTTAACAATTTCCATGTCCACTAGTTATCTGTCTACCCTTACGGCATCACCCCAAAAGCAAATATGTTAGATTAAAAACATTTTAAATATATTTTCAAAATTTTATGAAAAATATATATGAAACTTGAATCTAAACTAATGTCAAATTATGAAAATTTAGGAGAAAACACGTGGGTTTAAAAAAAATCATCTAAAATGGAGTCTGTATGACCCCAAACCAAGCATTTTAAAATGGCCTATTAGCTCTCAAGTTTTGTGTTTTTAAGAAAACACAGTGATCGGCATTGGTTCTATAATCGATGTTAGTTACATCTACTAACTTAAAATGGTTATCTAATTGACATCAGTTATACCAATAGTGATCTACGATGGCTATGCCTATTGATGATGATTTTACTAACTGACGTTGGTTACTGTGTAAATCCGAGACAAAGAAAAATGACAAAAAAAAGTTATAAAATCAAATTTCAAGAGTTTTAATGATACAAATCAATATTTTAAAGTTGTATAATGATATTATTTATGTGTGGGATGCATTTAGTCCCATTGGGCATGCCATTATGTGAACTAGGAATTTGATTCAAGAGAGGATGGTTAGTATTGTGTTAGTTCCAAAATAAAAATAAAATGAAAGAAACACACTAACTAGAATAATATCTCTAGGCCTAGACACTAGGGAGATCTTAGTTAAAAAAAATGAATAAATCACACAACTAAAATGCAAAAGAAACCTTCTTTTACATTCCTTAGATGCTCCAAAATGCTTGTTGTAGTGGCTTGCTCGACTTGTGCTCATGAAGTCCTCATCAAAGGAGGCTTGGCTATCTCCTCTTCTCCTTGAAACCTTGTAGCTTTCGCTTGGTATGGAATCAATTTAGCATGGTAACACTAATTTCAATGGCTTCTTGAAGATATTTGTGTAATATAACTTTGCACCAAAATAGCTTAGAAATGATGTTCATGGCCTCTTTATTTATAAATTTTTGAGATTGATCAGAATCAACCTAAAACATCCATCTCAAGATTGAGATATGTGGCTAAAGATTAATCTAATTATGTAATTAAAATTTATAAATATGCTTATCAATATTTGGTATAGAGGAGCAATTAAGAGGCATGGAGGGCTTTGAAAAGGCATGGGAGGCATGAATCCTGATATTTATGGCATTTATGGCCTAGGGATGTATTTCCCAAGAAATGAGGTCACCTAATGGTGCAGATATTCAATATTCATTTCTAAAACAAATTATTCCACAAGTTTCCATGGAATTATTGATTAGGATCTAATTTGGTTTAATTAGCTCTTAAGCATGTTTAAGCTCTTTGTGCACAAGTTACTCAAATTGATCAGAATGCCTTGTTATTGGTCCAAAATTTGATTTGATTGGAATTAGAAGTCAATGTCAAATGTATTGGATCCATTATACCATTTAGGATGTTATCAACACCAAATAATAAAGACACATATCTCGTGTAAGAGATTTGATAGGAAAGAGCAATCCAGAGCACTCAAGTGCAAAATTGGTATTTTGACTCAAAATGAATTGATCAAAGTTAGTTGGCCCATAAATTACATTGCCCCAGTTAGTGATACCTTGGCTAAAACTAGAATTTGAATATGTCAGTTTCAAATATTTTAATGTGCTTTAGTATTTTTAGGCCAAATTGTGTATTTTAAGTGGAAATTGGCCAAAAGCTTGGTTGAAGGTCATTGGTGACCAGATTTAGGTGTATACACTTTAGACATATCACTCTACCAATTACATGTGGCCCAAAGGTGGCCAACACATTAATCTTCATCATGAGCATATGTAATCATATATAGGTTACACTTGGTAGCACATAGTTATAGAAAATGGATGCCATAGTTGATCATATAGATAAATGCTTGACTCAGTCATGAGGGACACATAATTCACATTTTACATGATAACTCAGATGAGAATAATAGATTTCATATAGATACCCTATAGTCCAATGTGGTTTACCCTAAGAATACATAGGAGGCTTCTTACATAATCAAGCATTATGATATTTAGATGTATAGAATCTAGACTAACATCTAGGGTAAGGCTACACTAATTTATACAACATGGTATGATGATCATGATGATGATTTACTTTAGTTTGGGTAGATTCATTATCTGACATTGGATGAGATCCCACTAGATCTACCATTTGATTATCCACATCCCATGGATGTGCTCTTAGGTATATAGAGACATTACACTTCATTTTTACATTATCTCATTTATTTATAGCATTTACTTATACATAGCTTCCTTTAGTCTTGCTCCAAGTATATAGTTTCATTTTCATGTTGATTGTACATAGCTTATATCCAAAAAATACATAAATAATATAATATGTCAAAAACATAAAAACATTTAAATATTTGGTTAGAAAATACAAATTATAGATCATATGCATTTCCATGTTTATATTTATTATACTTTCTAGGTACTACATATACTATCTATGTTAGTGTAGTTAGTTTTATCCTACATACATGCTTCACTTATTATTTTCGAGTGTTCATAGATTCTTACAGGACTTAGGTCCACCACACAGATCAAGATTTGCTATTATTCAACCATTGATGACACGTACATAGGTTCTTCATTTGATATATTCACCCATTTTGGGGCATGCTATACACAATTATGATTCCCAGGTTATATCTTTCCATACTGTATATCACATATTTAACATTGTTTATATCTTGATATTGATCATCCTACACTACTCAAATTTTTTCTGATTACTACTACCCTATAATTAGTTTTTGTACATATTTACTCTTATACAGATTTGTACCACATGTTCATGCATACTTTCATTTATAAATTTATTAGTTTAGACTTTATTGTGTCTCTATGATTTTACATATATTTGAGGGTATTTGAATATGCCATTATTCTATGACTCTACACCATTTTCTTTCATTGTATGTATGCTTTGGACATGTGCCTATGTCCTTGTGTGTGCCTTCTTGATTATGTATGCAAACATTTGAACATGTCCTTCTATGTGGATTTATGCCAATTTGTTGCTATTTATGTGTGTGGACATTTGAACATGTCCTTGTATGTTTTACTTTCTCAAATTTAGTGACATGTGTCCATGTCTATTTTATTTTGGCCCCTTGTCCTACTTTACATGCCTCATGTGTATCATATTATGCTTTCATGTATGCATCATGAACATGACACTTTTATCTTATTTGTTACACACTCTAATTTTAGATACCATGAGGGACCTCGTGTATCTCCATTTTCTCCTTAGGTGCCTTAATAGACATCATGCACCATCCCCCTAGGTAGTTACTTAGTTTATGAATCAAATTTGTTGTTCATACACATGCTCACATTATTATATCTATCTTAACATCCTTATGAAAGCTAGGTTTAACATACATCATATATTACCAATTTATGTTTAGATTATCTCACATTCCAATGTCATGTATACACATTATATTAGTTTATTACAAATATGTCATAAATGATCAGGGTAACACATATCATGCAAATATTTTTATTTTGAGGATAATTCTTGCATGGGTTCAACAAATCCCCTCAAAATAGGGGGCATTCACAAAGGTTTATCATAAAGATAAAAAAATCCAAATGCACTCAAAGTATAGTTTCTAGCATGTATGCACATAATACAGAGCTCAGTTTTAGGATAACATGGTGGAAAATAGTCAGACAAAGTTCAAAGATAGTTTGATAGAAAAATAACATAGTTAGACACTAGTGATAAAAGTGGACACTAGCACCATAATGATACTATCCAAGGTATGGAGGTATAGCTATACTATCTAGTAGCCCCAGAAATAGGAAATTCAAGAATTTCCATATAGAAATTATAATCCAAGATTACATAGATTTAGTTACAAATTATCAGTTTTTGCTCAATTTTGCATAAAATCATAACAAATTTAAATACTTAGATACATATTATATCAACTTAATCTAGAATCCATATACTCAAATATTATATTTGGGGGAATATGCATGGCACATTGATTCTATATGATCACTTATGCATCACTTGATTAGATGGAATGAAAAATTCCATGCCATTCTCTATATTGTACACACTAGACACCATGTTTCAAGTTATACATCAAATTTATGCCTTACTTTATCTATAGTGGTTGACATTACTACATAGTCTATAAGATACATAACTAAATGCCCTAAAGGCCCCTAAGCTGATTTTCATTCCAGAGTTGCTGAGTGGTTGTAAAGTCATTATATATAATTTAATTTACAATCATATAACTTTAGTTACATTACACAAATTTAGTTACAAATGCATCTACTACACATGGGTAGGCAATTATGGAGACATAGTCTACTTTAGTTATTAAGCCATCTACATAATAGGTTTGGATAAGCCATCTGTCCAACCCAAACTATTTATAGGTCATGGTTTATTGAGCAGGGGTGGAAAATGATGGATTCAAAATTGGATTGAGTTCTTGAGCCACCCAAACATAGGTATTGAGAAAGCCATCAACTCAATCCAATTTATTCACCAATTTGATCACTATGTACACGCACACATATAATATGCCACCAAATTTTTTCATTGGTTTACATACCTAATGAGGTGCATTCATTCCTTTCCTCTCTCTTATCTATTTACCTAGTTTTGTCTTTGCTTTTGATATATCTTAAGTAAGGACTAATCTATGCAAATTTCATTTTTATGACACAAAACAAAGCATGATTCACATACTCAAATCTAGATTCATAGGGTTCACCTTTTAGGTAAGTCTAAGTACATGTCTTTTCCTTTATCCTAGTCATTTCACTTTGTTGCATTTTTAGAATCAAGGTGGGGGGGGGCAAATGTAGTCATCTAAAATGTCACTTGAGTGCTAAGAGTGTTAATTGAGACCACCCATCCCTAACCTAACCCTAGACCTATCTTAGGGCCTATTTAGACACTTATCAAATTTTTTTGTGAGCCACATATATCCCTAGACATCTAAAATTCAATCTTAGACCCTTCCTTAGGCATCCAGGTCCTTAGTGCCTCAGGTTTTTCCACTTAGACACTAGTACCATAATTGGACACTATTACCATAATTCTAATGTCATATTTAGATGTTATTATATTTTTACCTCTTTTTATCTCTAATAGATATCTTTTCAATCTTAAAGACACCTAGTGTTACATCCTGATTCCTCACCAAACAAACTTGCTAAAATATCCATGAATGTTTGCAATTAACAAATTTAGATTTGGTTATATTTATGACTAAGCTTGAGAATTATGATATTATGGGATAGTATAATGTTTCTTAGTTAGGTGGTGATATATTATTGCTTATTATGAACTGGTTTATGTACATGTTTACATTTTAAACATATTAATGAATTGTTTTAGTTATATAATATTACTTATGATTATCATGTGAAAAGATCTAATCACTTGTGTGTTGTGAGGTGGATACAAGATAATTTTTCCCTCAAGCATACCAGAGGGAGAGTATCATCAGAGAGGATGCTATAAATGGAGATGTCACAGGTTGACAGAAAACTAATGAAACCCTGCACACACCACAATAATTAGTCATGGTAGAAAATGCATTAAAAATGATTGTTTTGGTGTTTGTTTAAATTTTTATTTTATATGATTGCTTGAGTGGGTAAATTTTAGGAGTAAAATCACTTGTGTGCTTAGCTTAATATTCCATTAGTGTACATAGAGGCAAATTTAATACGGGTTATTATTTTACCATTAAATTGTTAATGCATAATTAAATATTAAATAGATTTAATATGAAATTGAAATTTCATATTAAAATATAGAAGGGAATTATTTTTTAATAAAAAAATGAGAAATAAATTAAAATGAGTAGAAAACAAGAAAAATAATTAAAGATTTTAAAATTAGAAAAAAATAAAAAAAAAGAAAAATAAAAGGCTAGAAAAAGAAATTAGCATTTATTTTTCTATTTAAGAAAATGAATGAAATGGAATTTTCATAGTCTATGCTTTGGGAAAAATAGAAGAAGGGAAAACATTGGAAGAGCATGAAGTAGAGAGGAAAAATTATGAAGTTTTCCAACATTGTAAATAGGTAAGTGGTGTAATTAAATTCTATATATGAATGCTTCATAGACTTCAAGGTCTAGATAAATGGATAATTTTAATATATATTTATGCATTATCCAATGTTAAATGGAATTTGCAATATTTGTGCTTAAAACCCTGACCAATATAGGCATTTAGACAAATGATAAATATCTTTTTTTCAATATCTGTAAAAGGAATATAATTTGAAGTGACTAGGTGTTGGTCATACAAATGACTTGTTCTAAGAATGCAATGACTTATACACTGTGGTATATTTTAGTCACTGTATTTACACCAGATGCCAAGTGTATAATCTTGTAGGTTATGTTTCAAACTAGTAGTATACTAAGCATCCTAATATTTATTAAATTAATAATATATATAAACATAAATATTACGATGATTACATTATAATATAGATAATTAAGAAGATAATACTTTTACCCAAAGGCTATAATATGTAAATGTATATACATCATCATGAAAATTTATGTCTATATAAAAAATTTAGATCTACGCATGTATCCAAGGGCAACGAGTATAAAATTACAGGATAGAGGTGTACGATGGAAAGTCTGATATGTATTATATATATATATATATATATATATATATATATATATATATATATATATATATATATATATATAATATTCTAACATTTAAAAAGTATTAAATGAATATTGAGCGATGTATATATTAGTCAACAATTTTATGGTTTTTAAGTTGTGTGCTTTTATATATTGTAGTGAATTTATTAGTAAAATTTATATTAACCAATGTACACCAAGGGTTTATTTAGGGACTATATAACTAAATTTGTATACAATAATTTGATCTTCTTCTAGGCATCAAACTATTAGATCTAGTTAGGTTTCCATAAATAATATCTTTATCCCAACATATTTTACTAGAAATATGATATTTATTGGTTGATAATTTAATGAACTCAATTATAGTTAGTGCTATGGTTTAAATGCTTTAACATATCTATCACCAAAATATATAGTCTATGTAACTTAGCATATTAATGAACTTAGTCCACATTTGTATATTTATCGCTATTCTAGAAGATATTTTTATTGGATAAGCTAAATATATATATGGAGGTCAAGTCACCTTAAATTATACAATTATTTATAATAGTATATGAGCTCTGATCTATGTGACCATAAAAAATAAATCTAAATTCTAGTCTTATATTGTTACTTATAATATGGCATTTAACCTATTTTGGTCCTTTACATAAAGACATTGATTAACTTGCTTTGTAGTTTGGATGCTAAAATCATAAGTTTAAGATGATTTGCTAAGGTATCACCCCATTATAGACTGACTTGTTGCCTTAAATGAAATCCACTTCAATAGGGCATCAACCTAATAAGTGTTATTTCCTTGTCCTAACTAGAAATGGGATATAGTGTTATAACTAAAAGTAAGTTAGATAAAAAGGTCTTACTATTCATGACATGATGGTAAGATATATGGATCTTGAGATGTAAAAACTATACATAGATACCATAATTGATTAATACTAATAAAAAACCCTTGAAAGCAAATTGATAATAATCATCTGTTATAGCGGGATTTAGTTGGCTTTATACGCTCAATTTTTGTATCAAATTAAATCTAATTTGTAGTATAAACTCCCAATTCTTGTATTAAATACTCATTTAAACTATAAATGACATTAATTTTATAATGTTTGATAGGCTTGAAACTTGGAATTAGTAACTATTGATGAGAGTGGTGAAACAAACCATATTCTTGACCATTACAGTTTAGATAACCATAACTATGTGTAAATGGAGTCAAACAGGTAAAACATAACTACCTCCTTTTGTGGGTTAAAATTGGAAAAACCTTTAGGTTCTTTGATTTATAAAAACTATCACATGGGGAGTGACATTTTATAGAGTTATGACTATTTACTTGATTAAACCATGGGGGGTAGATCTCTTAGTTAACATCATCAGAAGAAATGTTAGCCAAAAAGTGATGGAACTAAATAATATAGTAAACAATTACTTATAAACCTTAAAATATAAATCAACTGTTAAATTGGTGGAGAAACTGGATATCTTGTGTTTTCAAGAAAAACAATGTTCTAGGTTATTATTGGAATGAGTGTGATCTCTATGTTTAAAACTACTTCATGATTTGATTACTATGCCTAGTAGTTACAATGGGAACACTAAACCATGTTTTAGAAGTTGCATAACATACCTATATGTGGTGCACATTAGGATGTACAAGTGCTTGTATGTAGAGATTTTACCGGTAGCTCTTTAGATGATTAGAGTAAATCATTAAATTACCTTAGAAATAGGAAACTATAACCCTTGGAATAGTCTCCTAAAAGCAAATGAGTCAATAAGATAATGGGTTTATCTAACTCACTATTAATAATATGAATGATTATTATTCATGTGTATTCAGTATAGAATACTTGCGATCTTTACATACTATGAGTGTGTTACTATAAATGTTTTGTTATACTTAATGCATAATAGTGCATCATAATGCATGTTATTGGTATGCAATATATTTGAGAGATATAATTGTATATTATTTGCATGAGCCATTTGAGTCTTGAAAATCATAAGTTTGGTTTATGTGTAGTTGGGAACCTATGATAGTATGGGACATCATAGGGTATTATAGTTTAAAAGTATATGGTATTTGGGTGGTACTTACTATAGTTATTATGCCTAAACTCATATCTACGTCTAATTTTTTTACTATATACATGTTGGTTATTACTATAGATAGAGTGACTTATTATAGTTGGTAAGACTTGTGTATATGTGCATGCAAACTTGAGAGTGTAACTAATATTATGTTGGTATGTTATTATGTTCTATGGGAATGATGAC
Source organism: Torreya grandis (assembly GCA_037957365.1). Classification (NCBI taxonomy): domain Eukaryota; kingdom Viridiplantae; phylum Streptophyta; class Pinopsida; order Cupressales; family Taxaceae; genus Torreya; species Torreya grandis. The sequence goes on along the minus strand of JARHVA010000579.1, from coordinate 165,213 downwards.
TGGTTATGTTATATATAGTTACTTGAATAATTTTTATGTTTCTATGTATTGGAGACTACTTCATATGTTTGATTGTGGAGAACTAGTAGTTAAGTCTTGAAACACTAAACTATGGTAATATGGGTTACCATAGATTGTAGATAACTAGAAACCAATCATATTATTGAATTGTATATTTAAATTATATGTTTACCTGGGTGGTATATTTGTAATCATTATTTTTAGTATGGGATAGAATATAATGAAAGATTCTTGCATATGTTTGATGGACTAAATGTATGCTTTTATTACTCCTATATGTAGTATGTCGTGTGATGCATTGATAATATGATGTAAGTTAATGAATCTTGTGGTTGAATTATATTTTACCAATCTACATCAAGGAGTGAGATGAACTTCACTAGTTTAGTAGCATTGTAATGTTAGATGAAGGCAATCCAATCAAGTGGTGTGTATTAAATTGATTGATCTAGATCATTATTATTATTATTTGTAAAATTTTGAGCCAAAGTATGTTTAATGAGGCATTATCATTTCATGAGTATGATTTACATGCATGGGCGATATCTTGAAATAGATCCATTTTATATGATACACTACATGTTTAGTTAGTTAGAAATCATAAAACACATGGGTAATTGCTAGTCTCTATGGATATCTGTGCCATCACTATCTACCCATCTGTGAAGGGAGGGCCATTTCCTGATGGGATAGTATAGGGGATCATTGATTTGTGGTTGGTATGGTAAAGCACTCAGATGATGTTCTCCCTACCCACAATATTACTACTTATCTAGATGACACTTGAGATTGCCTCAGATACTTGAAGTTTGGAAACTATGCTAGAGGGTAGCCAAGTATATTATTTATACATTGTACTATATTATACTTGTTACTTTAAAATTGTCATGAAGATTTGTAATTATACATTGATGCATATTGATAGTGGTTTTTGTGTGAGTTAAGTTTAAAGTGTTATAATTACTTGCTATATTGAGTTGTCTTTCTCTCATGATATTAGAGATCCATATTTTATGTTATAATATGAGTTGATGTCATGTTTGCACGTGAATACTATTATTATCTCTACTAGACTCTCGAGATTTAGTTTGATTTTGTATATGTATTTATTATTTTAAAAAAATCATGTTTCTAATTAGATCTTAGTGGGGATGTTACATGTGGTATCAGAGCCATGACTCAAACTCTAGGACCTAATGAGTCCATTAGCATTTTCATGTCATGTGAATGTAAGGACATGAAGTTTTGCACTAGTAGTTAGATTTGTGGTATCTCAGTGTAGAACTATGTTACTCTATGGTTAGAGTTTTTGAGACTTATCAAGACCCACCTATGTATCTTGGTGACTTTTGTAAGTATGAGACATTATTTGTGTGTGATACCTAAGATCACTTGTACCCCTTTGAGTTTTGTGAGTGTTTGATAAGATCAGGATGATTCTCATTTTAATTTATGTGCTTTAGTTTTTATGTCTTTTATTTAATTAACCCAGGAATGGGGAATATTATAAGACCATTTTTATTTTCATACCACCTAGGGCAGTGGAAATCTTCTTAGTTAAGTGTTGTTGTATTGCTTGATAATTTATTTGTGTCAACAGTTTGTTTATGAAATTTTCACTCTTATAATAAGTGGTTTAAGAAGAGTGTCATCTCTTAGAATGGAGGTGAATTTTTATTATCTTATTCTCTTCTGACATTATTATGTTTTTACCAAAAGGAGTCGTATATGCATAATGTTGATTTATTATTCTTTGAAATGGTCATTCTTTCTGAATGTTGTTTGACTGTACTCCCTTAGAATTTGTGGGATAATGTTTTCAACACTTGGTGAGAGATAAGTTTTAATATTAGATGGACAAACATATCTTTATGTTAGCATATATCCCTATCTTGATTTTGAAAATAGATTGAGATACCATATTAAAAAAATTGGTAAGTAGGAATTCTTTTGAATGATAGCTTTCTAATTTATCTAACTTGTGATTTTAAGACCACGTGAGGTGGTAAACCTTGATTTATTTATTAAATTATATCCTAAGAATTATAAGTTGATTATAATTAGTATCATATTAATCACCATTGAAAAGACTGATATTGTTCTCTTTTGATTATAGCATATTTTTTTAAAGAGATATTTTTATACCTTTCACTGGAAGTGAGTAGGGAATAAGAGGTGTAGAACATTTTTGACAATCTAGGGGTTGGAATAAGATTTTAACTTGTTGTGTGCTAGTTGAGCAAGCAAGGAAATATTGATTCATTTATTTCTTTATAGGACTGAAAGAATGATGTGATTCTTGGCCTATGTATGTTATGTTAACATAATATTATTTTCTCTTAATCATGAGCATAATAGAATAAGTTAAGTTGTATGATACTAAAATGTTTAACTAGTAATGATTAATCCAATTATGGATTGATTGTATGATTTAATTTTTATGTATGATGATACATATAGAATCATTTAGCATATAGCTTTACTTTCAATGATATGATAACATAAAATTATGATTCTTTGAAATTTATCATGCATATTTTAGAGATCATAAGGTCATGAGGACCTAAGGGAAGAGTGGTGAATTCATAATGTGAGTTGTAAGTGATAGAATAGAATCTTACTTAGCCTCTCATTAACTCAGATTATTAGTACTGAGTTGGATTGATAGATGAACTTGTCAAATCTAGGATTTGATAGGCAAAACTTATCAAATTTAGTCATATGGCCATACACATGTATACGATGGATAGAGATTCTATATGGATGAGTATTCCATGATTTTTGTATACTTTATATTTAGTATTCCTATTCATCATCATACTTGTCAAGATCTCTGTGGAGTAGTGATAGCATTGACATGTTATACTTATCTAAAGCTATGTGGAGTAGAAATAATATTAATATATACACATTAATTTTTGTCAGGTTCCCTAATTGATTTTCTCTAAAATGAGAAAAACATTCTCTGAGTCAGGGAGATGTGTTGAGGGCTGGAAGATTTTGTGAAACTCTCCCTAGTTATTTATTTTGGCTTTCATGATGATCTTGGGTACTCTTAGAAAATCAATGAAATTTTCATAAAGACATGAGGGATCCTTCAAGGTAACATAAGTGGTTAGTTCTATAGTATATAGGCTTGTCTTGATGATTCTAGACCCTAGGCTGGTCATGATAGAATTAGTTAGAAGAAATAATACTCGTAACCATGTTTGATTAATTTGAATATATCATTAAGTAGGGTATTATGGGATAAATACTTTGGGAATATATCAACTTGAAGAAATCACAATGAGTTTTAAAGGTAATTTCCTAATTATTTTCTTAGTTTGTCATTATATGTCATGTTGTTGATAAATGTTTTTAATTTAGAATTTATCTTTGAATAAGAGTCATCAGGGACAATGACTAACTTTAGGGAGGAAGGATGTTACATCCTGATTCCTCAGTAGAAAAACTTACTAGAATATCCATGAATATTTGAAATTAATAAATTTAGATTTGATTATATTTTTGACTAAGATTGAGAATTATGTTATTGTAGAGTAAAAAATACTCTACGTTTCATTTTGATTTCTAGTCACACAATCCAAATTTTGTCTCTGAATACTTTGGTTTGAGACAGTGAAGTTTTGACTCAGAGCGCGGGCTCAAATTGCTTTTTGCCTCAATTTTGTAAGTGTTAAAATCGAGCAAAAGTTGCCAAATGTCATCAACTGAGACACTTTCCATAATTTCAATAGGTAATGCAGAACATGCCATGTGTCCCATAACAAATCAACAGAGTGCAACAAGTGTCAACATCCACATCTCGTGTTTCATATACTTTTCAAAGGCTGCTTTCCAACAAGCTTTCTTAGGATCAAGCAGAGAGTGCCAGGTGGCGATCATAGAAGGTTTCAATGTGTTTTTTAAAAAGCAATGGAAGATGCCACGTATCCCTAGCTAAAGAGAGTGGAAGCCACCATGTGTCAACCTCAGAATTATTTTCATTTGGTTTCATTAACAAGTAAAGATTGTGGTGGGTCCTAGGTTTTGGTTCTGAGGCAAGTGAAAGCTGCCAAATGTCACCATCCATGTAAGTATGAAATGAGGCCTGATTATTTCTATAGTATAGACAAGGCAATGTGGAGATGAACACATGTCACCTTCCACAGGATTCTCAAAGGGTAGCTAAAGGCAGTAGAGACTGACATGTGTCACCTTCCATAGGTTTCTCAAAAGGTCACTAAGAGCCCACAGAGATCACCACGTGTCCTTTGTCAAGAATAAGTGAAAAGTGCCACATGTCCCTGTTCCCTTTTTGAAGTTGATCAGGTGAGAACTACTTTGGGTCCCATTTTCTATAGAATTTGTTTTAAGTTTTGGAGAAGCTGATGGTGACAGATGTCAAAGATCGAACACCTCTAAGTGAAGACATAGATTATAGGTTACACAGAATGTGTCGTGTGTCTTTAGTAAGTGTTGCAGAGGCTGCCAAGTGTCATTTTCTAGTGCTTCCTAAATAATAAGAAGGTTTTAAAGTAAAATAGGGGAAATCAACCAAGTGTCCTCTTTTGTTTGATAAAAGGGAGTGTCCTGTATATCTATTTCAGCCAATGAACTACATGAAGACATAACGTTTTAGAATCTAAGAAATATCTTTTGTTAGACACTTTTAGTTAGTTAGAGTTCAATTGGGCCGTTAGATTGGGAACATGCAGATAATCTAGAGCGAATCCAATGCTATAAAGAGGGGTGCAGAGATCACCAAAAATCATCATCAGAAGATTAGAGAGAATTTTTTGTGAGAGACTATTGTCAAGAGTTTTTAGACTTTTAGAGCTGTGATCAGGAATATCATTTGCCTTTGTTCTATTTTATTTAGTTGGAAAGTTTATGTAATTGTGCATGTTGCTATGCCTTTTATGTGACTAGAAAATTAATAAAAAGACTAAGTTCTGTGCCTTTGTTGATATTTTTTGTGTCATTGCAAAAGTAGTCTACGTTGTGAGCCTCTATTTCTATTGTTTCTATATTTTACATTGATCATGCCTTGTTCACTCTTTAATGTAATTAAATCTTACATATAGTTTCAATGTGCTTAGAATTAAGGGTTGAATTACATTCAGGTGCATTGCCATAGTTAGATTTTCTTTCTTTGCATTTGTGTTTCTGTTTAAATTCCTATCCCTTTCCTCCCAACACTCAAGATAAACAAGAGACCATCTTCTTAAAAATATGGAGGTCATTTCAAGTTGCAAGTCCCACATTCTTGAAACTTCCCATTGTTGGTGTTAGAAATAAGCACAATTTTAACTGTCAACAATTTTTTGGCACACCCAGTGGGATACCATTTTGAAGTTTCTTTCAAGATCGTATGAACTAGAGAGCTACAAGGAGTCAGAGCTATGGACTAGTAACCAAATCTTAATCTACTATAAATCCAGATATTCTTTTGCCACCATTGGTAAGTAGTCTAAGAAGAAGAGTCAATCAATTTATACCAATACCAAGAGTAAATATGGGAGCTCTTATACCCCCAAGGAATTATATAAGTTGGAACACTAGTAGTCTTTTGATCCTACCAATACCACTAGCCACCTGGGACCCTATTCCAGTAAATGCCTTGAAGGCTCTACCCAAATTCAATGGGCAAGATTTTAAAACACCTAAAGAACATCTTCAAGATGTATTTAATGTCTGTGCTATACATGTGGTCACACAATAGAATGTGGCTATAATATTATTAGCATCTTCTTTTAAAGGAAAGGCCATAGAATGGTATAGATCTTTGACCCCAAATACAATATCTACATGGGATCAGCTTGGAGATCTTTTCTTTGAAAGGTTTGAAGAAAAAGGTGATAAGTCTTCTCTATTGCAACAATTGATTACTATTTAAAGAGCACCACAAGAAGCAATGACTGACTTCAATTCCAGATTTCAAAAGACTTTGGAAAGGATTCATGCTACAACTAGACCATTAGCAAGTATGGCTATAGTGTTTTATCTTAAGGATTTGAATTCAAATATATCTGTTATGATTCAGTCACTTGGTGGTCAGACTCTACCAGAGGCTTATGACTATGTGGTCAAAGTTGAGAATAATTTAATAGATGCTGGAAAGTTGCCCCTAAGGCCTCCCATGCCCATGTTTCTAGAAATTACCTTGCCATTACCTCAAGAAGCCCCTAAATCTATAGCCCCACCTATGTCTATGTATCAATATCCTCAACCACCTACTAAAGAACTTGTCCCTGCTCAGTCATCTGAGATGGATGATATCAAGAATATATTAAGGAAATTTTCTAATGAGTTGATTAATATAAAAAGATAGCAAAATCCTTACCCTAAACCTGAATATTAGGGCTACCAAGGAAATAGATTTACACCACAACCAAACCAATATCAGGGTCCTCAAAGGCAAAATAACCCTTAGCCAACAAATCAATTAGTTGCAATCCCTACACCCTCACAAATTGTTCCCCCCAATTCAAATAGAGAAATTATTCAAGGGCAAAATAATTTTGCAGATAGCACCAATGCTTGGTGTTTTCCTTGTAATAATGCTCATACACCTAGAGATTGTCCCATGGGAAATCTACAACAAAAGGTAGTAGAGCAAAGAAGAATGGATGGACAATTTGTGAGTTCTAGTGACAATCAAGCCTACCAATCTCCTGGTATGCAAAATTCCATCCTAATGGCTCAGATGCAAGGGATGTATTTACAACAAGAGGAAGAAATAGCCCTAGAACATGCTTTGTTCTCATGGGTTAAAGATGAAGAATCAATATTCTTTAATGAAGCTTCTACTTCCAAGAAACCAGTGGTGCAATTCGACTACTATACTAGATCAAAGAGAAGAATGGTGGAATAGCCTGAGGTTGCAAATAATCAAATTATGGAAAGTCCTCCATTTCAAGTTTAAAGAAACACAAATGTTAGACAAGAAATGCCATAACTAGTGTTGAATCAAGTAGTTCCTGGACAAGTTCAAGAAAAAGCAAGGTATCCTTACTTTCCAAGAACCCAAACTCTGGGACCAATGAATGTGGTGGATCAATTAAAGAGGACTCCAGCATAAGTATCAATATGGGATACATTAGCTATTCCTAAACAAAAGACACTGTTACAAGAAGCTCTACAAGGCCAAGTAGTGCCCAAACATACTGAGATCAAAGAAAGATCTGCTAAAAAAGAAAAGCTAAAGGACACAATTTATCTATAGACAACAGCCTTTGTGAACAATGTAGCAGAGGTAAGTAAATCCAAACTAGAGCCTTTCTATTTGACTCTGATAGTTGGAAAGAAACTCTTGCATAATGCATTAATAGATTCAAGAGATAGTACTTCAATAATGCCTAAGCAAATAGCTGATTCTTTTAAAATAAAGTATGAACCCCTTACAAAAGGAGTTATGCAGCTAGATGGCAAAATAGTACAAATAATAGGGAGAATTAAACAACTCCCATTGCAATTATATTCTTGTCCTAATATAATTGTCAATCAAGATGTAGTAGTCATAGATATACCTCCTATTTTTGGTTTATGTTTATCCAGAGATTTTATAGCGAAAATAGGAGGATACATGTCCCTTGATTGGTCTCATCTCATCCTAAGAACCAAATATGGTTAAAAGATGAAAATTCTATCTAAACCACTATCAAAAGATCACATCACCAATGAACCAACATCAAAATTAGAGGCAACTCATGCTATGTTGAATAAGGAAGAAAGGTTTTTTGTTGAAGAGTTAGGTGACTAGACTGAATGTGATCACGAAGAGGAAAATAATCATTTGTTTGCTTTAATGCAAAATGATCCATATGAAAATTATGACTCTACTACTCTAGGCAATTTTGTCATATTTTATGAAGATCATGAAATCCAAAATGTTTTGAGGGAAGAAATGCCAAAAGATACCACTTCTATCAACCCTCGGGTCTTTCAACATGAATTCCATATTCTGAGTAAGAATTCACAAGCTTATGCCTTAATCTCTGATGAGGAAGAGACAATTTCTGACTTTCTTCTCACTTTGCAAGATGATATGGAGGAACATGGACACTTTCTTGATCATGATTTGAATGAATTGTTTGAAATCATTGGGGTAGGTTATAATATTCTTCAAGGAGGTGGTGAGCTAACTGCGGATGGACAAGATAGTATTGAAACCCAATTAAATATACAAAATTACTGCAAACTTTTAGAATTATCTAGTCAAGAGGTTGGTGATTTTGAAGATAATATTTTTAAAGTCATTAAAGAGGATGATCATGTAATAAAATATGAGTTTAAGGTAGAAGGAGATAAGCCAATAAATGATATATATCAAAGGGCTTATGATGATGAGCAAATAACCATAGATTTCTTGATGATACACGCCAATATGAAGAACTGACATTCAACAAACTTTTGAGAATGAGAAAAGTATGTATATGTTGAAAGCATGTTTGACTCTGATCCACTCAAATGTGGGCCAATCAAGGTGGTATGCAAGAAGATCAAGTCACCAAAAATTCACCCCATTTGGCCACTTGTCTGGCAACATAAGTTGTCTCATCATGAAGGAGACTTTAGGAATTATTCTTTTGATCCAGGAGGAGGGAAAAGATGTCTCTAATGTATTATAGTTAGATAGTTTCCCTTTCTTAGTTGTCTTTGTTTTCCCATTTTTCTTTCCTGATTTTTTTTTAAATAAGTGTTCTTTGAACACATAGCAGTAGCTCAGATATTTTTCAAAATTTTCAAAATTCTCAATACATTGAATATCTCCCAAATCTTTAAAAATCCCCAAGGTACCTTGCGCTACCACTTGCATAACATGTCTATCTCATTATCCCATGAAGATTGAGTAAGATTTACTAATGGTTATTCAAGTTTAATGCCATTTTGAGATTTGATGGGTCAATAAATGCCTCATAGCAAGAGTTAAAGCTTACAGTTTCTCAAACACTCCTGCATCTATGAGAAAATTCTTTTTACTTGCATTTTCAGTTCCTAGTAAACCTACTTAAGTGAAAGTGCTTTCTATTTTGCAAAAGTTCATACCAGTTATCACAAAATAGATATAGAGATGGAGGGAGCACAATCTTCACAATAAGGAGCTGGGATTTATGAATCCCTTGATAAGTTTCTTATGAGCAAGTCATATGCTTCAGCCCCCATGTAACCATTAAAGACCTACCCACGGACTAGGGTCCGTGAAGTTGGTCAAGCAAGTGACTCAAAAAAGATAAAAGATTATGCAAATGGAGTCATGGACCCAATTCTTTAAATAACTAGTAGCAAAAATCTCAGAGAAGGGGCACATCAAATGTGTCTTTAGAGGGCCAAGGTGGGACAATATGAGACATTTGTAATGAGGATATGGACTTCACAACTGGCACAATTCATTGTCCCAGGTGGGTATCCATGCCCTGACTTGGTTGAACTATGCATAGACTTGTTCCATGCACCCTCAAACACCATTCAATAGGGTCCATTCATGGTGTAGATTACACTAAAGGCTATTAGAGAAATGTTGGCCCTACATCATGATACAACAGCTATGTTTCCCACCATTACTAAAATGCAAAAAACATGGGTGAACATCAATACTCAATTGAGGTTCTTAAGATCCAAATTGCAATTAGGTGATGATGATACTACTGTGCTGACACTTCCTATAGTAAGAGCCCAATTTGCACAAGCTAGCCAAGATGCACTGTCTATGATGGCTTTCATTTTTGGAATGAAAGATAATATGACCATATATGGGGAACAAATGGCTATTCTCTTCAGGTTGAAAATTGTTGACAAGACTCAGGAGTATCAGCTTGATTTCTTTGAGCAAATTGCATATTCTATGGTGGAGCAACTTGCCTAGCTAAAATCAAAAGGGGTTTTTAGGTACTCTTCTTATTTGTTTCACCTTATGCTATATCAAAATTCTAGTATCTTTTCTCAACATATGCATCTTAATATGTATGACCCAAGTTTCAGTTTACAAAGGATAACTACTGTGTCTGCATGGACACATATTTTTTCAAAAACTAGCAATCCATATGAATTTTGGGAACTATTTTTTACCCCTACCTTTTTTCACCTAAGCCCAAAACTAGTTATAAATAGACTATTTCCAAGTGTTTCAAATCTTCTGGCCAATTGCTCAATTCCTTGTGATTTCTTTTTTGGATCCCACCATACAATTATTAGAGTCCATGGTTTTTTTGGGGAACCAGTAATGCTACCTAAGATTTTGACTCTTAGGTTAGCATTCTTATAGGTCACCAGGTAGGTGTCTCTAGTAGATAATGAATATGGCTTTGGGAAGAGGAAGAGGAAAATGTACAACCTCCCATGGATGACAAATAACATACATTAGAGGCTACAGATGCTGAAATTGTGTTGCTTAGAAAGCTAGCCTTCCTGGGTTTCCTTCTAATTGAAGATAAATGGGTATATGACACAAATGGTTTCATAGCTTCATGGATCAGGGCTAATAGGGTCTCTGCTAGAATTGCACATGAAGGCCGCCCCTTTTGGGAAAGCAAGAAAAATCCTAGAGAGGATATTCTTGGTTTTATGTTGAATTAACAGATTTGCCAACAAAATAGACCATGGGAAAATTTTTATGTTAAGCAGAGGGATTTTGATCCTAATATTAGAATGACTTTTGGCTTAAGAAGGGCACTAAAGAATAAAGACTGGGACGTTGAGAAAATAGAAGCCTATTGGAAATATAGGCAAAACATTTGTCAGAAAACTCATTCTTTTGAGAACGTGGACTCAGATGAGAGATGGGAGGAACTATGAGATGAGTGCCATTTGTCCCCTGTATCTAGCCCTAACACAAGTAATTTGTTGACATAGGATGTAGAGTCAGAAGCCAGAGTAAGATCCAGCCAAGAATCATAGGCCCCAAGACAAATTGTAGCTGTAGTTGCTATAACAGTTTGGCCCCTTAGCATCATGGCAAAAAAAGAGAGTGTGTTGCCTTCACCATGAAAATCTTCCCCATTGAAATCAATTATTGAAGTTCCCAGTTTCCCATAAGCACCACTGAAAATAGTGGTAAATGTTGAAAGAAAAGAAGCACAACCAGAAGAAGAAATGCCAAAGAAGCGAAAGAGGCTGAAGTTCCAACTGGATTCAGAAGAGAGGGAAAAACCCTCATAACACCAATTACAGAGTACTATAGTTTCTCCTCAAGTAGGTATCATTCCTCCTCCTTCTCAATATCTTTCTTCTCTTGTAGGCATGATGATTTCATCTGGCCAAATGACATCCCCTGCCACCTCCACTGTGCCCATTTCTCACTTCACTCCATCTATCCTTACTCAAGCTTTATCATTGCCTCACTTTTCTCCCTCTGTTCCCAAGAAACTACCTCCTCAGATTGCCCATAGCCAACAATTAGCTATTCCATATGGTTTACCACAAGGACATCCTTTTGTGGGTGGGTACATTGCCTCCTACGTTCCAAACTCAAGCAGATGCTGCTAAGAAGGTGAGGGAAGCCCGAAGAGAGAAAAATAGGATCAAGGAAAATAAGCCCTTAGCTACACCACATCTGCGGTCATAATTTGACCCAATTCAGTAGCAATTGATGGTGACTCATTTGTCACCAAATGTAATAAAGCCAAGTGAGCAGATGCTACCAAAAAACTACACAATGAATGCAATGGCCATAGACATGTCCCTATTCATACCACAAGACAAAATTGAGCTACTAACTGAATCCACTTCTGTAGTTATTGAAGATTACTTGAAAGTATCAAAGAAGCTACAGGAGATGGAGGCTGATCTAGCCAAAGAGAAGGCAAACTATAATAGTTTGACCACAAAAATCAATACAAAAGATAATGAAATAGAGAGTCTAAATAAATAGTTGCAAGATACTATTTCTCTTCAGACTCACCAGGCAATCCAGGCCCAAAATGATTCTCTGAAAGTAGGGCTAATGCAGGTAAAGGATGCAGTGATGACCCTAAGGTGAGAAAAGGAATCATTACAATAAAAATGTGAGGAAAGCTTGCTATGGGTTACTCAATTACAATAGAAGCTACTGAATGAACAAAATAATACCATGGCTATACAAGCCCAATTTCAAGCTGAGCAACAAAGAGCAAAACAATTGACACTGGAGCTGGCTAATAGGCCAAATAATGTAGGAGTGTTGAATTTGGTGAAGGAGCTTTATGAGTCAATGTGGAAAAGAATCTCTTCAAATATTATTTAGCTCAGGCCTTCTCTCACCTTCTTGCTAAATGCACAAAAATTGTGCGAAAAGGTGGAGAATTTAGTTGAAGACAATCTAGCTATTATTTCTGGGAGAGTTTTGGATTCTGAAATGCTGCTGCAAAAGCTTTATGATGCAATAAATGGAACATTGTCAATAGTAGGAATTAATGATAGAATGGTCATTACTAAGCGAGTAAATGAGGTTTTCAGTTGCAACTCCATAGCCATCAATTACAGAGAGCTTCTTGATGTAATGAAAGAAGGAATCAGTGAAACAAAACAACACATTGAAGACCTAGTGCAATTAGGTCTTCCTTCTCCATTTCTTGATGACAATACTGTGCTCATGGTTGATGAAATTGAACCTTTGCTGTTGGCCAAGCAAAACGATTAGGCAATTTTTTAGGATTTAAGGGATGATTCATCAGTACCTAAAGTAGAAGCTATTTTGATTCCTATTTCCCAGCTTGAATTCAAGGCTACAGTTCAAATTTTGTAGAATTTTTCACACAAGGATATTATCAACCTTGATTTAGCCTTCAATGAATTGCAAAATAAACAAGGGTTATTTGATGATGAGTGGTCTGCCTATCAAACAACATTGTTGAAGTTGTGCTTTTTGTCATTTTGATCAAGTGAGAGTTTTATTTTCTTTTTGAGTAGGCTCAAAAGTCCTTGGGGTCGCCAATAACTGTAGAGTAAAAAATACTCTACATTTCATTTTGATTTCTAGTCGTGTAATCCAAATTTTGTCTCTAAATTCTTTGGTTTGAGATAGTGAAGTTTTGACTCAGAGCATGGGCTCGAATTACTTTTTGCCTCAATTTTATCTAAATGTCAAAATCAAGTGGAAGCTGCCAAGTGTCATCGGCTGAGACACTTTCCATAATTTTAATAGGTAATGCAAAATATGCCATGTGTCCCATAACAACTCAGTAGAGTGCAACAAGTGTTGACATTCATGTCTTGTGTTCCATATACTTTTTGAAGGCTGCTTTCTAACAAGCTTTCTCAAGATCAAGCGGAGAGCGCCAGATAGCGATCGTGGAAGGTTTCAATGTATTTTTTTAAAACCAATGCAAGATGCCACGTATCCCTAGCTAAAGAGAGTAAAAGCCACCATGTGTCAACCTCTGAATTATTTTCATTTGGTTTCATTAACAAGTAAAGACTATGGTGGGTCTTGAGTTTTGGTTCTAAGGTAATCGAAAGCTACCAAATGTTGCCATTTGTGTAAGTATGAAATGAGGCCCGATTGTTTCTATAGTATAGACAAGGCAATGTGGAGATGAACACGTGTCACCTTCTACATGATTCTCCAAGGGTAGCTAAAGACAGTGGAGACCGATACATGTCACCTTCCATAGATTTATTAGAAGGTCACTAAGAGCCCACAAAGATCACCACATGTCCTTTATCAAGAATAAGTGGAAAGTGCCACATGTCCCTATTCCCTTTTTGTAGTTACTCAGGCTAGAATTAATTTGGGTCCCATTTTCTAGAGAAGTTGTTTAAGTTTTGGAGAAGCGGATGGTGACAGATGTCAAGGACCAAACACGTCTAAGTGAAGACACAGTAAGATTATAGGTTACATAGAACATGCCGTATGTCTTCAGTAAGTTTTGCGGAGGCCACCAAGTGTCATTTTCTGGTGCTTCCTAAATAATAAGAAGGTTTTCAAGTAAAATAGGGGAAATCAGCCAAGTTTCCTCTTTCGTTTGATAGAAGGGAGCGTCCTATGTATCTATTTCAGCCAATGAACTGCAGGAAGATAAAACATTTTAAAATCTAAGAAATATCTTCTGTTAGACACTTCTAGTCAGTTATAGTTCAGTTGGGCCATTAGATTAGGAACATGCAGACAATCTGGAGTGAATCCAATGCTATAAAGAGGGGTGTAGAGATCATCAAAAATCATCATTAGAAGATTGGAGAGAATTTTTTGCGAGAGACTATTGTCAAGAGTTTTTAGACTTTTAGAGTTGTGATCAGGAATATCATTTGTCTTTGTTTTATTTTCTTTAGTTGGAAAGTTTATGTAACTGTGCATGTTGCTGTGCCTTTGATGTGACTAGAGAATTAATAAGAAGACTGAGTTCTATGCCTTTGTTGATATTTTCTTTGTCATTGCAAAATTAGTCTAAGCTGTGAGCCTCTATTTCTATTGTTTCTATCTTTTACATTGATCATGCCTTGTTCGCTCTTTAATGTAATTGAATCTTACATATAGTTTCACTGTGTGTATAATTAAGGGTCGAATTACATTCAGGCACATTTCCATAGTTAGATTTTCTTTCTTTGCATTTGTGTTTCTGTTTAAATTCCTATCCCTTTCCTCCCAACACTCGAGATAAAGAAGAGACCAACTTCTTAAAAATTTGGAGGTCATTTCAAGTCGCAAGTCCCACATTCTTGAAAGTTCCCATTGTTGGTGTTAGAAACAAGTGCAATTTTAGCCATCAACAATTATTATGGGATAGTAGAATGTTTCTTAGTTAGGTAGTCATATCTGATTGCTTGTTATGAATGATTTTATGTATGCATTTACATTTTAAGCATATTAATGAATTGTTTTAGTTATATAATATTACTTATGATTATGATGTGAAAATATTTAATCACCTGTGTATTGTGAGATGGATGCAAGAGAATTCTTCCCTTTAGTGTATCAAATGGAGAGCATCATCAGAGAGGATGCTATAGATGGAGAAATAGCAGATCAACATAAAACTATCAAAACCTTGCACATACCATAATAATTTGTCATGGTAGAAAATGCATTAAAAATGATTGTTTTGGTGTTAGTTTAAATTTCTATTTTCTTTGATTGCTTGAGTGGGTAAATTTTAGGATTAAAATCCCTTGTGTGCTTAGCCTAATATGCCATTAGTGCACATAAAGGCAAATTTAATAAAGGTAAAATTAATACAGGTTATTATTTTACCATTAAATTGCTAATGCATAATTAAATATTAAATGGATTTAATATGAAATTAGAATTTCATATTAAAATATAAAAGGGAATCACTTTTTTAGAAAAAAAGAAATAAATTACAATTAGTAGAAAACAAAAAAAAACAAAAAAATAATTAAAGATTTTAAAATTAGTGAAAAAATAGAAAAGAAAAACAAAAGACTGGAAAAATAAATTAGCATTTACTTTTCTATTTAAAAAAATGAATGAAAGGGAATTTTCATAGTCTATGATTTTAGAAAAATAGAAGGGAGAACATTGGAAGAGCACAAAGTAGAGAGGAAAAATTATGAAGTTTTCCAGCACTGCAAATAGGTGAGTGATGTAATTAAATTCTATATATGAATGCTTCATAGACTTCAAGGTCTAGAGAAATGGATAATTTTGACATATATTTATGCATTATCCAATGTTAAATGAAATTTGCAATATTTGTGCTTAAAACCCTGACCAATATAGGTGTTCAGACAATTGATAATTTTTTTTTAATAACTATAAAAGGGATATGATTTGAAGCGACTAGGTGTTGGTCATACAAACAACTTATTCTAAACATGCATCAACTAAATAGATAGAAATTTATGAGTAAGGTTTATATGTTGTGGTATATTTTATTCACTATATTTACACCAGATGCCAAGTGTATACTACTGTAGGTTATGCTTCAAACCAGTAGTATATTGAGCATCCTGATGTTTATTAAAGTAATATATATATATATATATATATATATATTATGATTACATTATAATATAGATAACTAATAAGATAGTACTTTTACCCAAAGTATGTAATATGTATATGTGTATATATCATCATGAAAATTTATGTATATATAAAAATGTTTAGATCTACGCATGTATCTAAGGGAGATGAGTGTAAAATCACAGGATATAGGTGTACAATGGAAAGTCTACTATAGATTGTATATATGGAAATATTTTATTGTTAAGTATGTGTGTGTGTGTGTGTGTGTGTGTGTGTGTGTGTGTGTGTGTGTGTGTGTGTGTGTGTGTGTGTATTCTATCATCTAAAATTTATTAAATGAATATTGAGTGATGTATATATTAGTTAATGATTTTATTATTTTGAAATTATGTGCTTTTATATATTGCAGTGAATTTATTAGCAAAATTTATATTAACTAATGTACACTAGGGGTTTATTCAGGGACTATATAATTAGATCTATATATAGCAATTTGATCTTCTCCTAGGAATCAAACTATTAGATCTGTTCAAGTTACCATAACTAATATCTCTATCCCAACATATTTTACTAGAAATATGATATTTATTGGTTGATAATTTAATGAACTCAAATATAATTAGCACTGTGGTTCAAATGCTTCAGTATATATATTGCTAGAATGTATAACCTATGTAACTTAGCATATTAATGAACTTAGTCTACCTTTGCATATTTATTGTTGTTCCAAAAGAGATCATGATTGGATAAGCTAAGGATATATATAGAGATTAGGTAACTGTAAATAATGTCTTTGCATATTTGTAGTAGTGTATGAGCTCTAATATATGTGATCATAAATAATAAATCTAAGTTTTAGTCTTATATTGTTACTTCTTCCAGTATGGTGTTCAACCTATTTTGGTCTTTTACATAAAGGCATTGATTAACCTGATTTGTAGTTTAGATGATGAAATCTAAAGTTTAAGATAATTTGCTAAGGCATAACCCCATTATAGACTAACTTATTGCCTTAAAATGGAATCCACTTCAGTATGGCATCAACCTAATAAGTGTTATTTCCTTATCCTGGATAGAAATGGGATATAGTGTTATAACTAAAAGTAAGTTAGATAACAAAGTCTTACTATTCATGACACAATAGTAATATATATGGATATTGAGATGTAAAAACTCAACATAGATACCATAAATGGTTAATACTAACATAAAACTATTGAAATAAAATTACTAATAATAATCTATTATAGTGGGATTCGATTGGACTTTGTAAGCTCAATTTTTGTAGAAAATTAAATGTGATTTTTAGTATAAACTCCCAAGTCTTGTATTAAATATTCATTTGAACTACAAATGACATTAATGTTATAATGTTTAGTAGGATTGAAACTTGGAATTAGTTACTATTGATGAGAGTGGTGAAACAAACTAGATTCTTAACCATTATAGTTTAGATAACCACAACTATGTGTAAATAGAGTTGAATCGGTAAAACATAACTACCTCCTTTTATGGGTTAAAACTAGCAAAAAAATTTAGATTCTTTGATTTATGAAAATTGTCGCATGGGGAGTGACATTGTATAGAGTTATGACTATTTACCTGATTAAACCATGGGGCGGGGGTAGATCTCTTAGTTAACATTCTCAAGAGAAATGCTAGCCAAAAATTGATGGAACTAAATAATATAGTAAATAATTTCTTGTAAACCTTCAAATATAAACCAATTGTTAAACTGCTGGAGAAACTAGATATCTTGTGTTTTCGAGAAAAACAATGTTCTAGGTTATTATTGGAATGAGTGTGATCTCTATGTTTAAAACTATTTCATGATTTGATTACTGTGCCTTGTAGTTACAATTATAACACTAAACTATGGTTAGAAGTGGCATAACATACCTACATATGGTGCACATTAGGATGTGCAAGTGCTTGTATGTGGAGATTTTACCGATAGCTCTTTAGATGATTGGAATAAGTCATTAAATTACCTAAGAATCAAGAAACTATAACCCTTAGAATAGTCTCTTGAAATAAAATGAGTCCATAGGATAACGGGTTTATTTGAATCACTATTAATAATATGAATGATTGTTATTCATGTGTATTCAATATAGAATACTTGTGAGCATTACATATTATGAGTGTGTTATTATAAATGTTTTTTAATAGTTAGTGCATAATAGTGAATCATGATGCATGTTTCTAGTATGAAGTATACTCAGGAGGTATAATTATCTATTGTTTGATTTTTATTATCTGCATGAGCCATTTGAGTCTTGAAAATCATAAGTTTGGTTTATGTGTAGTTTGGAACCTATGATAGTATGGGATATCATAGGGTACTATAGTTTAAAATTATATGGTATTTGAGTGGTACTGACTATAGTTATTATTCCTAAATTCATGTCTACATCTAACTATTTTACTATATACATGTTGGTTGTTACTGTGGATATCATGAGTTGTTATAGTTGGTAAAACTTATGTATGCATGCATGCAAACTTGAGAGCTTAGCTAATGCTATGTTGGTATGTTATTATATTTTGTGGGAATGATGACTAGTTATGTTGTATATATAGTTAATTGAATAATGTTCGTGTTTCCTTGTATTGGAGACTACTTCATATGTTTGATTATGGAAAACTAGTAGTTAAGTCTTAGAACACTAGATTATGGTAATATGGGTTGTCATAGAGTGTAGATAACTAGAAACCAATCATATTATTGAATTGTACAATTGAATTATATATTTACCTTGGTGGTATATTTGTAATCATTATTTCTAGTATGGGATAAAATATAATGAAATATTCTTGCAAATGTTTGACAAACTAAATGTATGATCTTATTACTCCTATATGTAGTATGTCATGTGATGCATTGTGTAGTCATATAAAATGTGAAAATTGGTAACTTGAGCATGGCTAATGACACCCAACCCATTAGGATCCTCTTGATTGCTTTCATGACCCTCCTAATAATCTTTTATTGATTCCCAGTCATCTGTAACCTTTTAGACTTGATCTCGACTGAGCTAGATTCCTCTTTCCATTATAGATCCATCCCCCTAGATCTTGTTTGCTCAGGACAATAATGACACACTAGGACTATGACACTGGTGCCACTCCAACCTGCTTTTGATTCTATTGTACAAGTTTATTTCTAGCCCCAATGATCAATTTCTTATGGTTCCCCATCTTTACCTTATTAGCCTAACATGAGTACATTCAACATGACCAATAGATCCATATAAAATCCCATTAAAAGATAATTTAAAAAGGGTTTGAAAATTATCACTAAGCAAACAAGAATAGAAGCAAGACTACTCAAGTAATCTTCTCTATTCTCTACATACAACCAATCAACACACTTACAAGCTTATCCATAGCCTTACCCCAGTCCCTAGTCACCTCAAGCTGATCTAGTTTAACATTATACATCTTCATACACAAAATTGAATAAATCACATCAAGTGGGAGAACTGGATATGGATTGATCCTTCTTCAGAGTATTGGTATGTAAACAACGTGCCCACATAAGGGGTATGGATCCATATTAAGTGAATCTTACACGCATTAATCCCCCCTCTTACTCAAAATTAGTCAAAGAATAATGGAAGATAGGGTTTGAAAAAATAATCTTCTCTACAGGGAGCTTTACAAACTTACAACTAACAAAATTTCATAGACAGGGTCACACAGACATATCAAACAAAACTTAGAAAACTCAGATCCTCAGGACAATAGTGATAGAGATGGACTATAGTGCCAGTGCGACTCCTATCTAGTACTAGTGCTCCTATCCAATAAAAAAATGAGGTTTATATCTTAGTTTGTGAAAGTGTCCCAGTCTTACATAGTGAATTCTAGCCTCTGTCCTAGTCAGATCAATTAGTTTCCAACTAAGTCTTATTTTCTTCCCCTTATTACTATTTTTAGAAAAGTTTGAATTGCAATCAAATTTCACAAATCAATAGCTTAATAATGTCATATTTATTTATTGATTTTATTACTTAGACCCTTTAACTAAATTAGAAATAATACCCCAATATTTCCAAAATTATTAAATCATTTGGTGAACTTGACTTAATTTGTTTGCACATAAAAACCCTAGAAACCCTAGGGTAAATTTATTGCTAATTTTTCTTATATTTTTTAAATTTTTTTAATTGCATAATAAAATTAGATATTAGCATTAAATTTTAAAATTTTGTAGTAATTTTAAAATAAATTTTCTTTCAAACCCTAGTTGCCCACACTAGGTCCTAGTATTTTTCTAGTAAATTTCCAATCATTTTCTAAATTTTTATTAGGATATTTAAATTAAAAAATCTATTAAAATTTCCTAATTCAATAGTAATTTTTAAAAACATTTATTTTTAAAACCCTAGTTGCACATACTAGGTCCTATTCAATCAAGCATTTTCCAATAATTTTATGAATTTTTAGTTGCATACTTAAATCATAAATCCATTTTCATTTTCAAAATTCCATACTATTTTTTAAAAATATCATTTTTAAAACCCTAGTTACATACAATAGGTCCCATTGCTTCTTGAGGTAACACCTTACATTCTAAAAATTAGATTTCAAAAATGGATCTCACTTATTTACAAATTTTTCTTACATTTTTTATAAATAATAAGGAGACCATACTTGGTCCTATTATGTACATGAATAAAAATTTCTATCATATGTTAGTACAAAGCTTCATTATTTGCATTTCATGCTTATTTTTTATTATATGGGATGATGTTCAGAAAGTTATTATCAAACATGTTGAGATATCTTTGGCATCACCTCCCTTGGAGCCTCTATCCCATGCTGAGTCATGTTGCATGGTATATTTTACCCTTCCTTAGGTCATTACCCATAGAAAAAGAGCCTAGTTCACACCATTTGTACCTCCACCACCTTGACCTATCGATTATCTTCACTATCCTCCCATAACTACTAATAGTCCTATATAGATAGTAGATAATGTGGTTAGAGCTATTACTCGATGTGCCATAATGCCTCCTCTACCTAGTCAGGAGCCCCACCACCTGATTATTCCTTCCTATCCTAGGACCAACCCACCCACATAGGTAGATCCACACAAGGCATATGATATTGTTGATCAATTGAGAAACACACCAACTAAGATTTCCATGTTATAACTACTTCAAAAAGCTAATGTGTTTAAAGACATTTTCTATCAAGCACTCACTCAAAATTCTATGCCCATTGATTTAGAGCATTCTTATTTTCCATTAGTGGTTAACACACTAAAAACTATAGAAGATGCTATCACTTTTGATCATGATGACATGCCATCTTAGACATAATTGATAAAAAATTACCACTGTTCATACAAGCTCAAGCCAAAACTAGTGCAATTAAGAGAGTCCTAGTTGATAGTAATTTTGGACTTAATATATGAAATATTACATTCTTAAAAGTCATGGGCATGTACATGGAATTCATGTAAAAATCATATAATAACATTTGAGGATTTGATGATATATCATGATAGACATTGGGCTCTATTGCTTTGGATATCATGGTAGGACCCAAAACCCTCTTTACATAGTTCTAGGTCATACTAGGTCCTCTTCATTATAATATTTTACTCAGATGACCTTGGATAAATGCTATGAGGGTAGTTCCTTCTACCCTTCATCGATGTGTTAAGTTCTTCCATGAAGGATATCTATACACATATCTAGTAGATAACCAACCGTTCATATATTATCAAACTATAGAGTCATCTTTGACTATTTTTCTAGATGGGACACCTCATATCAGAATTTAGCCACTACCTCATTGCATTTATCTTGATCAAATACATACATATGAGGCTAGAGAGAATAAAACTTCTCATACTCCTCTACCTACAATTGTGCCCTTAGCTCTAGATATTTAGCTGGTCACAACAGCTTCAACCATTCCAACTACTCCACCAGTCATGATTCCTACACCTAATATAGTTATACATTCATCAACAACAATTCTAGTAATACTAGTTGATTCTACAAATACAGTTACTCCATTAGTTATAGACACCCTCATGACACCATTGTCTTCTACTACTTCAGTTTATGAGACTCCCATATCATAGTTACCCCTTATGGTAAATTCTGAATTATCATATGTATATGATGTTGATCTAGATTCCCAAGATTTTTAAGATGATGATATGACACCCACACTCATAGATGAATATTTGTGTGAGTTGAGATTTACACCAATTATCCTAGGAGAGTAATGATATGACTCTAAATCTCTCATTACATATCCTACATCACTCTTAGCATCTCACACTACACTCTTAGGACATAGTCCACATTCATGACCATAGATAGATCACTTGGCACATACAGTTCACATCATTACCTCTATGGAGATAGAGCTAGTCATTTAGATTCAAGCAAGAAATACATAACATCAACCATATATTATATTATATATGTAATTTATCATGGATTAATCATATTACCTTTAATACATCACAGATCTATTAGTAGATTATCACAATAAGATGATCACCCAATTTTGTCTTTTTCACAAGATCATAGGCCATGATACAAACTCATTTACAAATTTATAAAAGAGATTGGATAAACTATAGGTTTAGGGTATTATTCAGATTACAACACCACCAACACCAACTTCTCCACTTCCACCAAATCAATTTAATACCAGAGCTAAACATCCTAGAGAATAATCAACATCTTGACCACCAAAGCAACCTTTAGTTCACCTTCAATAGTATGACACCATGTACACAACTTCTATAACATATGATGATACTTATGATGATGATCTTGAGGCATTTGATGATGGTCATGATCCCTTCCTCCATCTCCATCCCCAATGAGTTCCATCCTTAGACCCTTTATCCCCTCCAACCTAGTCTTTGTTGTCATTATGTAAATATTGCTTTATTTATATGATTGTGTATGGTTTTATTTCAAATCATTTGTACATAATTTATTAGTATTGATCATACATAGTTCCTTATGCTTGATTGTACATAGATTATATCAAAAATACCAAAAATAATACAACATTCAAAAATCTAAAAATATTCAAATAGTTCAAAATACAAACACATGCAAATAATTCAAAAAATAGGAAAAATATTTTGATTATATGCATTATCCATGATTTACATTTGTACTACAATGCTAGACTTACATTTGATATTCTATGCTATTATTTTTTGATTTATCTACATTATCATGCTTCACTTGATCTTCTTTGAGTGTGTGTAGTGACATCTAGCTCTTTGATTGCTTCAATCTACCCAGTGAGGGGGCATCCTAATTTTACATTGAGACACACATCGATATATATACCCATTGGGGCATCTTATACATGACTACACCATCTAGGTTATGTCATTCCTATACCACACACTCTAGTTATCATGCTGATGTACATTATTTACTAGCTTACATAGATTACTCTCACTAATATATAACACTTGTGTATTTATTAGAATATACCTAGTCTTGCACTAACATGTATTACATACTTTCCCTCTTACTTTGATTAGTTAGATGTGATTATACTTCCAGTTAGTACATACTTTCCTTTCTTGCTTTACGTAACTCAATTGTTTACATTTATCAATTCCTATTTATCTCCTATATGTGCCTTAGGAAATTTTCAAATGTCCTTTGATTCTATTCATGTGTGTGATTTAGGAAATTTTACAATGTCCTTTGCCTGTACTCTTCTATGTGATTATGGATTCCATGCCAGCTTTGCTTGTTTCAATTGTATGTGTATGTGGCATTTGAACATGCCTTATATGTTTGCCTTCCAATTTGAGTGACATGTACCCATGTCCCTTATTTGTGTGGCCCCTTGGACACCCTTATATGCTTCTTTCTTCTTACATTGGGTGCTTGTTTCCTATTTTATTCTTATTGTTTTCAATGCCATGATCCACATCATGCATTTATTTTGTTTTCTTGGATGCCATGATGGACATCATGTTCCATCTCTCCAACTAGAAACTAATAACTAACCAGAATTTCATTTATAGTTTAGTACATTACACATGTTATTACATTGTTATATCCATCTAGGCATACCCCTATTGATCTAAAAATATCTCAATGTAAATCATGCTATATCTTGAGATATATTGTCAATTATCATTCCAATATCATGCATCTTTACAACATAACACACTTGTAGGGCTCTTTCTTATGAGGGTAGTCATTACATGGTATTCATTCCAGCCTCAGAAGAGGGGGAAATAAATAGGGGTTTTTCATAGAGATTAGAGATCTTAACAATAAAAAAATTAGTGTTCAACACACCTAGAACAATAACTAGACATCAAAATAGTCAAAACATACCAAGCAAATAGTGAGAATATCAGAGTAGTCACCCGATTTAGCCCAAAATAATAGCACCCAACCTAGAATATAGTGATATTTCCACTAGTCTCCACCTTCATCACTCTTATCCAAATAGTAGAAAATCCAAACTTTTCAGAAGTAGACAAAAAAGTTGGTTTAGCTATAGTTTTTACATAGGTAGACCAGTTTAGAATCAATAGTTTTCAATACACTTTTGCTTAGAGAATTTAGATATAGGGGGAATCATGTGCAATACGATGTCTCTCACTTCTATTTCTAGACATGATAGTTGATATAACTTCCAAATTAGAATCCATGTTTCAAACACCAGTGATTGGGGGCAATGTGTGTAGCACATTTGTTTCTTTTATTTTCAAGTTCAACATTACCTAAGCATTCTCAGTAGTTGCATGCTTTATTCCATTTGTAGGTGGTTGACATCATTTTGGATTGGATTTCATACAAGATTAACTTCCACATTTTTGAGTTCCTAAGTTCCCAAGTTCTTGAGCGACTTTCATATAAGCCTAGTGCACCAATTTTAGAATGGCTTTCATACAAGACTAATCTCCATCTTTCAGAGTGGCCTAGTTTATAGCATAAATTTAACTATCCAAACCAAATTTTTTAGATCATATTAAATTCATGTGCTTTAGAATCCATATCATATGACACATATTTCATATTGGTATCAGTTTATAGCTTCACTTCACAAGGAAATGATGGAGCCAAAGGACTAGCTAGCCTTTGTATTCTTGAGCCAGCTATTCATAATGATTAGACACATAGTCTAGAAATTGATTAGCACATGCATGATCATGTAGCCTCACTTAGTGGGTGATAATGGATCCAAAGGGACATCCTTTGCATTCTTGACCCACTTTTGGGAAATTGAGCACTCAACTCTGTTCATGATACTACTCTTGGTTCAACACACATTCAACATCACCCAGCATCACCTAACATTACTCAACATCACAACAGGTTTTATAATTGTTCATATACCCAATGAGGTGTATTTTTTCCTTTCTCTTCCTCTTTCTCTTATACATTCTTATTTTAGATATAACATATCTAGTAAGAACTATTCTACTATTATTTTTTGTAGATTCACTCTTTACAGTGTGGTCTCTCTATGCATATCCAACATCACATAGATCCATGGGTTTCACCCTTACAGGGAAGTTTAGGTATGCTTTCTATTTTTCTTTTATCTTAGCATTTCACTTTGCTATATCACTAGAATAAAGGAGGGCAAAATGTAGTCATATAAAATGTGAAAATTGATAATTTGAGTGTGGATAATGACACCCAACCCATTAGGCTCCTCTTGTTTTCTCTTATGACCCTCATAAACATATTTCATTGATTCCCAATCATCATTAGCCTTCCAGACGTTATCTCAGTTGAGCCAGACTCCTCTTTCCATGATAGATCCATCCCCATAGGGCTCATCAACTTAGGACAATAGTGTCATACTAGGACTATAGAATCGGTGCCACTCCTGTCTACTTTTAGCACTATTGTCCAAGTCTATTTCTAGCCCCAATAGTTAATTTATTCTGATTCCCCATCCTTCTCCTTGTTGGCCTAACATGAGTACATTCAACCCATGACCAATAGATCCTTATAAAATCCCATTCAAAGATCATTTGGAAAGGGGTTGGAAATTATCACTAAGCAAGCAAGAATAAAAGTAAGACTACTCAAGTAATCTTCCCTATTCTCTACATACAAACAACCAACACACTTACAAGCTTATCCAAATATTTACACCAATCCTTAGACACCTCAAGAACACCTAGTTTATTATTCTACATCTTCATACACATAATTACATAAAGCACATCAAGTGAGAGAACTACATATGGATTGATCCCTCTTCAGAGTATTGGTATGTAGGGAGCATGACCACACAAGGGGTGTGGATCCACATCTAATGAATTTTACACACACTAACCCCCCCTCTTATTCAAAATCTATCAAAGCATAATGGAAGATAGGGTTTAAATAAAAAATCTACTATATAAGGAGCTCTACAAACTTCTAACTACCAAAACTTTATAGACAAGGTCACACAGGCATAGCAAACAAAACCCAAAAAGATTAGATCCTCAAGACAATAGCAGTAGATGTAGACTACAACACCGGTGCCATTCTTATCTAGTTCTGATGCTCCTATCCAATCACAAAATGAAGTCTAGATATTAGTTTGTGATAGTGTCCCAGTCTTGCATAGTGAATTATAGCCTCTATCTTAGTTAGATCAATCAATTTATAGCCAAATCTTATTTTCTTCCCCTTGTTACTATTTTTAGAAAAAATTAAGTTGCAATCAAATTTTAAAATCAATAGTTTAATAATTGTATATTTATTTACTGATTTGACTCCTCAAAACCTTTAACTAAATTATGAATAATACCCCAATATTCTCAAAATTGTTAAATCACATTGCTAATAGGATGTAAGTTAATGAATCTCATGGTTGAATTATATTTGACCAATTTTCATTACTAATGTAGAGTAAGGAGTGAGATGGACTTCACTGGCTTACTGACATTGCAATGTTAGATGAAGGTAATTTGATCAAGTGGTGTGTGTAAAATTGATTGATCTAGATCATTACTATTATTTGTAAAACTTTAGGCTAAAGTATGTTTAGTGAGGCATTATCATTTCATGATTTACATGCATGTGTGATATCTTGCAATAGATCGAGTTTTTTATGATACACTGCATGTTTAGTTAGTTAAAAATCATACAACACATGGGTACTTGCTAGTCTCTATGGATTACCATGCCATCACCATTTACCCATCTATAAAGGGAGGGTCATTTCTTGATGGGATAGTGTGAGGGATCATTGGTCCATGGTTGGTGTGGTAAAGTGTTCAGATGATGCTCTCCCTCTCCACAAGAGTACTACTTACCGAGATGACACTTGAGATTGCCATAGATACTTGAAATTTGGGAACTTTGCTCCAGGGTAGCTAAGTGTGTTATTTATACATTATATTATATTATACTTTTTATTGTAAAATTGTCATGAAGACTTGTAATTATACATTGATGCACATTGACAGTGGTTTTTGTGTATGAATTAAGTTTAAAGTGTTATAATTACTTGTTATATACAATTATCTTTCTTTCATGATATTAGAGATCTATATTTTATGTTGTAATATGAGTTGATGTCATGTTTGCATGTGAATACTATTATTATCTCTTTTAGACTCTTGAGATGTAGTCTAATTTTGCATATGTGTTTATTATTTTAAAAAAATCATGTTTCTAATTAGATCCCAGTGGGGATGTTACACCTAGGGTTGACTTAGCCCTATTTCAAACCCTGCACAAGCACTAGATCAATATATATACATGAATTTTAGCCCTATATGAACTATATGAAAATAAAATGCAAATACACATTAATAAGCTCAAAATAAGTTGTGCACAATCAATATTATTAATCCCTATTCTACCCTACTTATGCATATAATCCTCTAAATCCCTCCTAATCTCATAATACATAGATTTATAGTCTTAAGCCTCACTCAAAGAACTCAAATGAGAATTAATATTAATTTAATTTTCACTTACACCAACACTTAGGTGGGGATAACTACATCGAGTTTGATCCCTCCCCAGAGTATTGGTATGTAGGTAACTCTCATCACAGTGGGGTGTTAAGGATGTCCAACCTACCCAGCTAACACCACATGTTTAACACTTGTGCCAATAAAATGACCTAATAATATGGAGGTCTAGGGTTTTTATATAAAATTAGCGAAAACATGTCATAAATAGTGAACCAGGGTTTGTCCACATAGGAATAGGCTTAGAAGACTCAAACATAGGGACTCCCATAAGTACATATTATTTCCTACACAAAAGAGATTATGCCATAAATGGATACTAGTGCCACAATAATACTATACAAGGTAGGGTGCTATTATGCAAAAGGGTTTATGACACTTGGATCTTGTTTGCAACACTTATATAAGCTCTTGTACCAATTTTTCGCTTTTGAATCCTTGATCTCAAGCATTTTCTAGCTAAGTATTCATTTGTGTCATTTATTAATTTTATTAAAAATAACAATTTAGCTTAGTTCTTTCACAAATTAGTGGCTAGATTTATTGCATATTTTATACCCTAATTTATTGTACTCATACCCTTTAACAACCTAGAGCTTACACTCCATAAACCTCAAAAGTTAAATCATACATCCACAACTTTGTTTAAGAAGAGAAAAACACCTCCTATTAGTCATATACATTCATTAAATATATCACAACCATCTCTAAGATTATTTGAAGATCATAATACTATACTAAAAAAATATTAAATATGAGTTTGATTATATTACCATCCATTCAATAAACTAATCTAAAGCATGTGCCAAAATCTTACAATAGCAATGCCTTTTGTGGGAACCATAGTGCAAACACTTAAAATTGGAAACATTGTGACAATTGTAACTAATTAGTCTTCTATTCACACTAATATCCTTAGCCTTCACTATTCATCACCCCCTAGCTAATTAAGTAATTTCTTTCATAACCACCTCCAATCCCATAAAATTTGCATTATATTTCGTTAGTTAATTAATCCAAATTAATTAACTAATCCTTTCATAATTCCATGGATTTTAAATATCCATGATTATAAAAATCTAAAAATTTAATAATTCCCACATCATGACATCATCTTCCACTCCCTTCCATTTTCCAAATTTTAATGATTCCATAGGCTCCATCTATCTACCATTATCTGAATTTAATAATCTAAAGATTATTCTTTCCAAATTTCAATGATGCCATAGGCTCCATTTGTCCCCCATCATCTAAATTTTATAATCTAAATATCCTTATTTCTAAATTTCAATGATGCCATAGGCTCCACCTATCCCTCATCTACTGAATTTTATAGTATAAAAATTCCTCTTTCCAAATTTCAATGACATCATAGGCTCTATCTATCTCTTATGATTTGAGTTTTATAATGCAAAAAGCTACTTTCCAAACTTCAATAATGTCATGGGATCCATCTGTCCCCCATCCTTAGAATATTATAATCCAAAGATTCCTCTTTATGAATTTAATAATCCACCTAAAATCCTAATAACCTTTGCTATAAAATTAAATAGTCTATTCAATCCTCCATGGGCCCAATGCCCCCACTTATTTCCCACTCCTAAGATTCCCACTAAACAATTTAATAATCTCCCATTAATTTAATCATTATTTACCATTGGTATCCAACCAAGATTAATTGATCTCATTAATCAAACCAAATCTATAAATGTATCCGTTAACATCCATTTACACAAAGCTTGAATTATAAAATGAAGTGTTGTCCAAAGAATATCCATCCAAGTTCCAATGCATCAAGCCAATCAATCAAATATCAACATTACAAGGAGAAGTGTTGTCCAATTACCAATGCATCTCAATCAAACCTTTACAACTACAATCAATAATCAATCCAAATGACATCTAATATATGAAAGAGTAAGTGAATGTACACTATATAATTTTTTTAATCCACCCTTCGTTACTTTATTTTTAGATAGCTCATCTAAAGTACACTAGAATATATTATTTAGCATTTTTATTTATTTTAGATTTTGGCTAACGATCTAACCATCTTGTTCTTATGTTATATTTTGGCACGCTCAATGGCACTACGTACCCCACAACCATATTTGGAATTAAAATAACCTCTTCTCAAAATAAGTAATAAATTTGTTTAGTTATAATCTTTGTTGTTTCAAGTTTCTTATCAAGGATATTTCTTTTGAAGAGCTAAGTTTCTTTTTTTCTTTTTCTTTATGTTAATTTAAATTTTGTTTAAAAATAAAGATGGTTGTTAAAATAGTTGTATCTTTTAATATGTAATTTAGGTTGTTTTGATTTTTTTCAAATTTATTTTAAAATAAATATCTTAAAATTTCATAAAAATATGATTTATGATTTAGGAGATATAATTAAAATAGTATTTATCTTTTTTTTGTTTATTTTTAATAGATTGTCAAAATGACTAAAATTTTTAAATTTTAATCTAGGCTTTTCTAATTTTTTGTAAGTTGGTTTGAAATTGGATTGAAAATAAACTATAAAAATTTAATAAAAATATGATTTTTATTTTATGATATATAATTAAAATAGTGACTATCATTTTCTATTTTTATTTTATTTTCTAATTTAAGTTTGTAGGTTTTTCTTTATTTAGCATTTTAACTTGCATGTTTCTTGTTTGGTTTAGTTTTTAGTTATTTTGTGTGTAGGTTTCATTTGATGAAGATATGCCATCAAAATAATAATGGTTTGTTTGTATATTTAATCTATCGAAGACTAAATTAAACAAACATTTTTTTTTATGTAAATACACTTTTATTTCGGTATTTAAAAAATAAACTCACACTTAAGTTTTGTGCTCTAAAAAAGTTATTGTATTTCATTGATTGAGTGTTTATTTATTGTTTCTTAGTAATTTTGAGTGTGTATGCTCTCCCTTTCCCCATTATGGGATCCTAGGTGATAAAACACATACAAATTACTTCGTTACTTATTTGTTTATTTAAGCAGTTTGAGTTCATTATAAAGTTGCTTTTTTTGTGTATCATATAGCTCTTGTATACTCTTTCCTTGGTGTCAAATTAGTGATTGTACATGGAAATAATGAATGATTTTTTGATTTTATATTACCTTGATTAAAATTGCATATGCTCTTCCCTCGGTGTCATACTAGTGATAATACGTAAGAATTAGAAATAAGTGTTGATCTTTTTTTTTGGCTATGCAGGGTAGATTTCATCACCTTCTTATGAGTTATTAAGGTGTGATGACTAAGAATTGATACCCAATATATATACCAACCCTGTATATCTGACATGGTATATAAATCAAGTGACAAATACCATAAGAGCATAAATATTATGTGTGTAAAGCATAACTCATGAAAGTAAAGGATTTATTACCTAATGTTAACTTATTAGACATCACCCTCAAAGAATTTAATTTTTGGTAGCACTTTACTGAGATCTTATGGCTAAAGTAGTCATGAAAGAGAAAGACCCTCCCATGAATGGACCATTATTGGATTTATTCTTTGATAGTTTTTTTAATCTCATGTACTGTAAAGTAGATAGAGAAACATCTAGAAAGACTTGTACAAATTTTAAACCTTAGGAAGCCTTTTTTTCATCAAATTTATGGTGTACTACTAAGTAGTACTAGGTTTAGTGGGTTATAGGCATGAAAGCCTCTATAAGTATTGCTCTAAAACATTAGGACATCATTATCTAATGATCAAACAAGTAGAATTGAGAGCCCACAAATTATTCAAGACCTTTTCTAGATCATCCGTTTATCATGTGCTTTTACTTGTTATTCTCCTAGATTATAGGTTTGTTTTGTTTTGTTTTTATGTGTGCATGAATTTTTTTTCCAATGAAAAAAAATTGATCAAAATTAAAGAAAAACAAACCAAAGAATCCACAAAGTGAAAATCCACATTCAAGTCTGAAAACACTACATTATATCATTTAACATTGAGCCTAGCATTCATGACACATTTAACTAGGAGCCAAGCCAAAGATATCCCAATTTTTGATTCAAATTTAGTTAACCATCCCTCAGTTGAAATGAATTTTGGTAAAAATCCATTCCCTTCAAATCAATAACATGATAGTCACACTGATAGTGATATTGATCAAAACATATATGACTAAGATAATACTAGCTAGTGGTTTAAAATTGATCAAGGAAAAGCTTATCTAGAATAATACATCTATCAAAATAATGATCAAATCCTATTGTGTCTAACCTAGGGAAGTGATTCCATGTATATTGAAAGAGACACTATGTACCTAAATTATAGAGAGGACTAATAGGTCCATGACCAAGAATAAACCACTACTAGTTATCACATCAATCAAGATCAAAACCATACTAAAAACCTCCATTTGGATGATGAAACTACTGACAAAGGAAATCAATTTTAGTAGAGCAGTCTTCTTAAGACCCAAATACAGTCATAATTGACCAACTTAACAAGTTGTCCAATTGAAAGATACTTTAGCCTCAACTTTAATGGCCACATCTTCCTATCTACAAACATTATCCAATCAAGAATAACAAATCCCACCTATTAAATAACAATACATCTCATTTAGTCAACAACAAAAACAACCCAATAATTCTAAGGTTATAAATAGGGTGTATATACCCCTAAATCCAATGTCAATTTACATTTGTATCTTCATCAGCTCATCAAACCTATTCAGACTCCATCCACCGATCAACATGAATACAATATTTATCTAAACATTCCTTTTGCTCAAGGGTGGCAAGGGATGAAAAATGCTCTTCAAGGATTATAAGCTGGGAAACAAAGCATGAAATTCAAGTTGGAGACACTTTGTTCATATCCCTTTGATGAAAGTATTTTACAAATCCCCTTTCCCCCTCACTTTGAGGTACCAAAATTTGATAAATATAATTGAAAAGGAGACCCATGAGACCATCTCAGATATTTCTTCATGGTTTGTCAATAAGTGGTGCATAATCACATGTTATTTCTAAAGATATTTCCCTAAAGCTTGGGTAACCAAGATTTATAATGGTTCCTTTATTTGCCTAAAGATTCCATCACTACATTTTTAGACTTGTAAAAACATTTTATGAATCATTTTTCATACAACATAGAGAATAAGTTGACATTGATTGACCTTTGCAACTCCAAATAGAGAAGTGGGGAAGTTTCTCATCATTTTTGTAATGATGGAGGAGTTTGGCCACCCAATGTACTCATTTATTTCCAAAAAAATAATTAGCATATATTTTTATGTAAAATATTAATAAAAGAATAAGCCATCATGTCAAAATCTAATGTGCCATGTAATCACCTAAAATTGGTATTTGAATGCTAAGAGTGCTACTTTAAACTACTAATTCCTAGCTTAGACCTAAACCTATCCTAAAGCATATTATCACATTTTTATAGCCTTTATGTAGGCTATAGGAATCCCTAGTAAGCTCAAACATAGTCCCAAACCCTCATTTCCTAATCTTGGCCCTTTATACCCAGTATTCTACCACCTAAACATTAACACCACATTAAGGACACTAGATCCATATGGCACTAGTGTCCCCAAAATGGTGCCTATGTCCTTTATGCTAGATTTATTGAACAAATATATTTTCAAAGGTAAAACCCTCCCAAGGTTGGCCTAAACATCTTTTATTATTTGTATAAGCAATTGAACACTATAAATACATGAATTTTAGCCCTTTATCCAGTAGATGGAAATTAGATGCAAAATACCTATTCAAAAATGAAACAAGTTGAAAAAAATCAAGGTTATTAATCCCCATTATATCCTACTTATATGTACTACCATATATAGTATCCCTAAGCTCATATTTTCCAAGTAGGGTACAATCCCTTATGCATGAGGTTCACACTCTATAGGTTAAGGTGTTACATCTTGAGAAGGGAGCCATTATGCCATCACATGCCTTGGATTCTAATATTATCTTACATACACCTTTGGTACATCACATAGTGTCAACTCCCTTGCCATTCAGATTCATGGAACTTAAGCTTATATTATATGATGGCAAGGGTGACCTAGAGAACCATCTTTAATATTTTTATGTAGCTTATTTTGACCATGTCCAATGATTGGCTTATAATGAAGTTATTTACATGCATTTTAAAGGATTATTACCTACAATGGTTTTATGAATTACCAAATCAATCTATCACAACATTCAATCCTTTGGCAGACATGTTTTTATCACACTTTTCCATTAGTATCAATGACAAAATCTCATATGCCCATGTTGCATAGTTGAAACAAAAGTTA
This sequence comes from Torreya grandis, assembly GCA_037957365.1. Classification (NCBI taxonomy): domain Eukaryota; kingdom Viridiplantae; phylum Streptophyta; class Pinopsida; order Cupressales; family Taxaceae; genus Torreya; species Torreya grandis. The sequence goes on along the minus strand of JARHVA010000579.1, from coordinate 131,069 downwards.
AATGAACTTATAATAGAATACATATTATAATACAAGACTATATTATCTAAATTGACTAGCCCCATGACAGACAAAGAGATTTAGGACATCTTCAAATAGAGTCTTTTACCAACATTACACAAAGCTATCTTGTTTAATAATTTTCTCACATTCACAAATTTGTGCCACATAGCAAAGGAAAGAGAGGTCAAACTTTTATCAATGGGAAAAGTAAAATATACCAATGGATCAAAATTAATTGCTAAGAGTTCAAATAAGCCTCCAAATAAGGTAAGGGCCATAAAAAACAAGGGTGATCAAAATGCCATAAAATAAAGCTTCAAATCCATCTCCTCACTTGGTTTTATCGGATCTTCCATGCAGAGTATTCACCAACTGTAAAAATTCACCAATATAGGTTTTATAACAAATTTTAGAATGAAACATCATATCTCTCACTCCCATTAAAGAGGTTGATATGACATGGACTCTTCCAATTAACTATGATTCTAATGCATTCTATGAGTATCATAGGTCACCTCATACACCAAATAGATGCATAAGTCCAAAACATAAAATACAAGATTTGATTGAGGCTAACATTATTAATGTGGGCACACCCACACAGGCACTAAAAATAGAAAATAGAAGATAAAGCATTAAATATATTCTTAGATATGTTTCCAAAGCACATAATGAAAAAGGTAGGTAGCACATCAGGTGTTCACTACACATATCATGCACATCCACCACCAACTTCATATCATAATATTATAAAGGAGGCATTGCTTAATATGATTTGTATGTTCCATACTACAGTTCTATCTAGACCACTCTTCACCTTCTTAGACTAGGAGATTGTTGATGATGATATAAATTTACATGCACTCTTTATAGGAGCATACATAGATCATCATCCTATCTAGAGTGTTATGGTTGACATTAGGTCAAGTATTAACACATGCACCATGACACTTTTACAACATTTAGGGTATTAAGAGTAGGATATATTCCCCATAAATGCAATTATTAGTGGTTTCAATGGTCATGTTCATAGCTCCGTTAGGGATATTATGCTTCCATTACAAGTTGGACCAACACATATACCCACTCAGTTCTTATTAGTACCTAGTGCAAGTGTTCTTGATATGTTATTGGGTAATTCATGGATATAACAAATATGAGCCATCCAATTCATAGTGTATAGATGTTTGAAATACATACACATATATCAGGTGGTCAAAGTTGAGGGTCTTCTATATGAGTATCCTCTACCCATTCCATAAGTAGTTATGACACAATCACCAATTATAATTACAACATAGTTATAAGATATAACATAGTTATCAGTTACAACTCATAGAATAATTCCTATTGATACATCATAAATTTAAGTAGATACACTAATGTAGTTGAGGTCTTCTCCTATAATATCAACATGTACACATTTTCTCCCATGAGGACCATTATTAGAGATACCCCTATGTCAGAGATATGTCATAGATTCTAGAGGGCCTTCATCCACTCACTTTTTGTTGAGATCAGTATTATTGGGTTCTTGAGGTTCTCAACATAGGGCACTTATATCACCTATAACCTCTTCTATTTTATGGGTTCCTAAGACCCCTATAGTTCACACGACACCATAGTCAGTACCATAGATTCCTAGCAACATTACATAGGTAGATATAGATATAGATTACTCAGTATAAAAAATTATGGGATTACAATTTCCCTTTCACACAAAAAACATGATCATTATTCCCTTATTTGACACAGGTCATAGTGATAATGAGTTTCCTATGAGACTCATCAGTTAGTATGGTTTTTTTCTTCTTATATATAATTCCTTTTAACTTACTCCTTATACATAGTTCATTTTCATGTTTCTTGTAAATATCTTATTTACATAAAATACAAAAACAATGAAATATTTCAAAAACACAAAAACATTTAAGTAATTACTTAGAAAACACAAAATTTATAGATTGTATGCATTTTTATGTCTACATTTCTTCTATTTTCCAAACACTACATATGTTAGCTATCTTAGTATAGTCAGTTTTATCTACTATATGCTTCACTTGTTCTTTTTGAGTGCTTGTAGATTAATTACAGGACTTAAGTCTACTACACTGATCCAAACTTGCATAGTGTCAATTCCTAGTTATAGGACTCAAGTCCACTACACTGATCCATAGATTTCATAGTGGGTGAATATGTTGATTGAATAACTATGAATCATGTATAACTAGGAATGATATATATACTTGACATTATATTCCAAGTTATCATTGATTTCATGCTGTACTCCATCTGTAGTGGTTAGAATTCCTGAATGACCTAGAGCTACCTAATTTACCTAAAAGGCATGACACTAACATACTCAATTAGATATTTCTAGTACTTTGTAGAGTTCAGTTTCATATGCATGTACTACACATGGGTGGGAAATGATGGAGTCATAGCCTACTTGAGTTCTTGAGCCACCCACATGATAGGGTTGGACACACTATTAGTCCAATCCAAGCTATTCAAAGGTCATGATCCACCAAATAAGGGTGGGTAATGATGGAGTCAAAACCAGATTGAATTATTGAGCCACCCACACATGAGGATTGAGAAAACTATTTTCTCACTCCAAGCTATTCATCAAGTGATCACTATATACATATACACACATAGGTTATCACTAAATTCATGCATTAGTTCATGTACCCAATGAGGTGTATTCATTCCTTTCCTCTTTCCTCTTTCCTACTTCTTTACATAGTTTTACTCAGTTACTTATTTACTCAACATAGTCTTTTGCTTTTTATATCTCTTAAGTAAGGATTGATTTATGCATGTTCATTTTTAGGTCATACATTGGATCATGCTTCACACACACTAACTCAAATTAATATAATCTGACTCAACTTCATGGGGTTTCACTTCCTAGGTATGTCCAGGTATGATTCTTTTTCCTTTATACTAGTCATTTCAATTTTATATATTTCTAGCATAAAGTGAGGGGGGGGGTAATTGTAATCACCTAAAATTGGTATTTGAACGCTAAGAGTGCTAATTTATACTACCAATTCCTATCTTAGCCCTAGACCTATCCTAGATCATATTATAACACTTTTCCAACCTTCGTATAGGCCATATACATCCCTAGTAATCTCAAATATAGTTCTAGACCCTCACTTCTCGATCTTGGTCCTTCATGCCCAGTGTTTTACTAGTTGGACATTAGTGCCATATTAAAGACACTAAAACCACGTGGTGTTAGGATCGAACAACACAATTGATTACTCTTGCATAAGCAACTAAAGACAGAATTAAAACAAAAAATAAAAGTAACTAGAAATCAGAATCAACAAAGAATAAGAGATACAAGAAACAATGAAAACTTGTATTAAACTCTTCCAGAAGGAAATACAATGAAGAAATCACTCTTTCTTCCACACCTCTCAGATGTACAAATCTCTTTCCCTTAAGAGTTCTCTCTCTCAAATACAACCAATTCAATCCTTGAATTGTCTACCCTTTTTCACTTATCTCATCCAAGCTATGAAGATCTAACCCTATTATATAGAATTAGGGATCATGAGCTATGCATTCTCCACCATTAGATACACCTTTTAATCAAAGGTTCAAATCTGTCCTACCAAAAATAGAAAGGTGGACTTAATACTAACAGTTAAACTTTTCATGCAAACAATTTATTCATCCATGAAAATAGACTTCTAGAATGCACAGGTGACCGACATTAGTCCCTGTCTGTCTGCACATGACCGATGTCGGCCGATCCATAATCGACGTCGGTAGCTCTTAGTCATCCCCTGACTGACGTTGGTCAATCTTGACTGATGTCAGTGACTATGTAACTCCAACAACCTTGATTTTGCTCATCTGGTGAAGCTTTTAGCTCCACAACTCAACAATCTCCCACTTGGAGATAAACAACTGCACCTGTACCTATATAGCAACATCCTCTAGCTTGTTTCTCCATCTTCAAGCTCAATCTTGAAGACCAACAAAAGTTGAATGAAGATTCAACTTCTCCTTTGTTACTGGATTTGTTAACATATCAGCAAGGTTCTTATCTGTATGGATCTTTTATAGCTTCAACTCACCATCCTCCAATACCTGTCTAATGAAGTGGTACCTAAGTTGTATATGTTTGGTTCTTGAATGAAAGGCTGAATTCTTTGCCAAATGAATTGCACTTTGACTATCACTATATAATCTGCAACTCTCTTGCTCCTTTCCCAACTCTTCCATGAACCGTGTCATCCATATCATTTCTTTGCTAGCCTCTGTGATTGCAATGTATTCTGCCTCTGTAGTAGATAAGGCAACAACCTTTTGCAACTTTAAAATCTAGCTAACCGCCATTCCACCAATAGTGAAAACATATCCTGTGGTGCTTCTCTTGCCATCCAAGTCACCTACCATATTTGAATCTACATACCCATGTAGAGAAGTGTTTGACCCTCCATATCATAAATGCCTACTGCTGGTCCTTCTCAGATATCTGAGAATCCACTGAACTGCTTTCCAGTGTTCCTTCCTTGGATTGGCCATGAACTTGCTAACAACTCCCACTGCTTGGGCAATATCAGGTTTGGTACACACCATTACATACATTATGCTCCCAACTATGGAAGAATATGAAATCCTACTCATGTACTCAACCTCATCATGTGATTTAGGACACTATTCTTTGCTCAACTTGAAGTGTCCAACCATAGGTGTGCTTATCAGTTTTGCATCCTGCATATTGAACTTCTCCAACACCTTGTTCACATAATCCTTCTGAAACAAAATCAAACTATGATTTTTCTTGTCTCTCTTAATACTCATGCCAAGGATTCTCTTTCATGCTCCCAAATCCTTCATGGAAAATGTGTGAGCTAATTTTACCTTAAGATCATTAATATCTTGCATGTGTGAACTTGTAACAAGCATATCATCTACATACAGTAATAGGATAATATATCTACCAATATCCAATCTCTTAAAATAAACACAATGGTCAGATTGATGTCTACTAAAGCCATGCTTTGTCATAAACCTGTCAAACCTAAAATACCATTGTCTTGGAGCTTGCTTAAGACCATATAAGCTTTTCTTCAACCTGTACACATGTTTCTCCTTACCTTTGACCTCAAAACCTTTCGGTTGATCCATATATATCTCTTCATCCAAATCTCCATGAAGAAATGTTGTCTTAACATCAAGCTGCTCAAGATGCAAATCCTCAATAGCAACTAAAGACAATACAGTCCAAATAGAAGTCATTTTTACTACAGGAGAAAAATTTTCACCAAAATCAATACCTAGTTTCTGTACAAATCCCTTTACTACCAACCTGGCCTTATGTCTCATTTTTCCATTCTCTCCTTCCTTTAATCTGTAAACCCATTTGTTTTTTAGTGCTTTCTTTCTGGCTGGCAACTCAACTAAATCCCAAGTTTGGTTCTCTTCCAAGGAATCAATTTCCTCATTCATGCCACGCTCCCACTATTTTCGGGATTCTACCTGCATTGCCTCATCAAAACTTTCTAGTTCTCCACCATTAGTGAGCAACAAGTAGTATAATGAAAGGGAATAACAAATTAGAGGTTTACTTACCCTTTCAAACCTCCTTATGGGCGTTTGGGACTCATTCATAGCTTGTTGTCCACCCAAATTCTCTGTCAGTAACCGATCCCAGTCGTCTCTTGGTTTATACCCGACTGACGTCAGTTTCACCTGACCGACGTCAATTCTTGCCTGACTGACGTCAATTTTTGAATGACCAATGTCGATTCTTATTTGACCGATGTTAGTGTCTGTGTTTTCTTGTTTGTTATTATTTTTCTGTGCGAGCTCATTTTGGATCATCACCTCATCCAAATCAATATTGTCTTGCTCAGAACTATTCAGCTTCTTGAGCTAATCATTGTACATCACCTTCTCATTAAAAACAACATCATGTCTTCTAATAATTTTGTTAGTTTCTAAATTCCACAACTGGAATCCAAAATCTCTAGAGCCATAACCAATGAAAGTGCACTACATAGATTTAGCATCCAGCTTCTTTCTATTTTCTTTATCAATGTGCACAAAAGCTTCAGAACTAAAAACTCTGAGAAATGAAAGATCTACCTTTTTATCTATCTAAGCCTCTTCTAGAATTCCACCATCTAGCATAGTAGAGGGTCCTCTATTAATCAGGTAAACTATAGTATCTACAGCTTCTACCCAAAACTTTAAGGGCAAACCAGCATGCAACCTCATACTCCGTGCACGCTCCATTATTGTTCTATTCATCCTTTCAATAACTCCATTTTGATGAGGTGTCCTTGGAACCATCCTTTCTCTACGTATTCCATTCATAGAATAGTAACTATTGAACATATTGCTACATTACTCAACACCATTGTCAGATCTAAGGCACTTTAATCTCAAACCTGTTTCATTCTCAACCAAAGCTTTCCATTTCTTAAATGTGTCAAAAACATCAAATTTTTTATTTATGCAATAAACCCATACCTTTCTTGTAGCATCATCAATAAAATTAACATAATAATGTGATCTTTCAATAAAATCAACTTGAGCTGGTCCCCACATGTCTGTGTCAACAAGCTCCAACTTGTGCTTCTTCTTTGTTGACCTAGTTTTGAGAAACCTCACTTTCTTCTATTTTCCAAAAACACAATGCTCACAGAAATCTAGATCTATGCTTTTCAAATTTGAAAGCTTACTTTTTGACTTAAGAACACTCATTCCCTTCTCACTCATGTGGCCAAGCCTACAGTGCCACAACTTTGCATCTACATCTAAAGTAGATAAAACAGAAGGAGAATAATCAATAATACAATTACATAAATAGAGAGTACCTACTCTCTTACCTCTAGCTAATACAAGTGCACCCTTGGAAACTTTCCAAGATTTAGCTGTGAGAGTTACTGTGCAACCCTCATCCCTCAACTTTAGTGTAGAAATCAGATTCCTCTTTAGGATGGGTACATGGATGACATCTTTCAACACCCATGTGTTGCCATTATGCAATTTCAGTTGCATGTTTGCTTTGCCAACAATTTTACAAGGCTCATCATCCCCTAAATAAACTATTCCAAAATCTCCATGGACATAATCATTGAAAAACTCTCTATTTGGGGTTGCATGGAAAGAGGCACTAGAATCTAAAACCCAAGATTCTATTTTATTATCCAAAGAAAAAATAAGAGCATCTTGTGCAACAATACCTGCAACTTTTTCTTCTTCTTTACCTTCATGCTGATTTCTTTCTTTAACTTTCAACCAACAATCTTTCTTTGCATGCCCTATCTTTTCACAATTCCAGCAGGTTATTTTTCTTCCATTTCTAGATTTGGATCTACTTCTCATCTTTGACTTTGACCTTTATCCCCCTTGCTTGCTCGTCTCTCTTTGCCTTCCCCTGCTTTCAATACTTAAAGCATTACCTAATGTTTCTCCTGTGCTTTTCCTGCGAGTTTCTTCATTCAAGATTACACTAACAACATCATCAACTTTCAAGATATTTGTAGTAGATGCAGTATTACTAACTGCCATTACCAAACTATGCCAACTTTCATGTAAAGAGCATAAAATTAAGAGAGCTTTAATTTCATCATCAAAATCTATTTTGACTGAATTTAATTGATTTACTATTGCATGGAAATCATTTAAATGACTAGATACAAATCCACCTTCTTACATTTGCAAATTAAGTAATTGCTTCATAAGATATACCTTATTCAAAGCTGAGGGCTTTTCATATAAATTTTCCAAAGTATCCATTAACTCTATCGTTCTCTTTGCCTATGATAAGTTGGAAATCACAAAAGATGCCAGGCTCAACCTTATGGATCCCAGAGCCTTTCTATCAAGAACATTCCATTCTTCATCTTGCATATCTGTGGGCTTTCTTGAAACCCCTCCCAATGGTAAGTACAGATCTTTCTAATATAGATAATCTTCTATCTACATCCTCCATAATTGATAATTATTGCCATTAAATTTCTCCATTCTTAGTTTACTTTCTTATACCATTGCTTTACTCCCACTCAATCAGAAACCCCTGTGAGTGACCTATAATCAATAAACACTTAACACACTCTGAACCAAGTTCTGATACCACTTGTTAAGATTGAAAAACACAATTGATTACTCTTGCATAAGCAACTAAACACGAAATTGAAACTAGAAATAAAAGTAACTAGAAATCAGAATCAGCAAAGAATAAGAGATACAAGAAATAATGAAAACTTGTATTAAACTCTTCCAGAAGGAAATACAATGAAGAAATCACTCTTTTTTCCACACCTCTCAGATGTATAGATCTCTTTCCATCAAGAGTTCTCTCTCTCAATTACAACCAATTCAATCCTTGAATTATCTACCCTTTTTCACTTATCTCATCCAAACTATGAAGATCTAACCCTATTATATAGAATTAGGGATCATGAGCTATGCATTCTCCACCGTTAGATACACCTCTTAATCAAAGGTTTAAATCTGTCCTGCCAAAAATAGAAATGCAGACTCAATACTAACAGTTAAACTTTTCATTCAAACAATCTATTCATCCATGAAAATAGACTTCTGGAATGCATAGGTGACTGATGTTGGTCCCTATCTGTCTGCACATGACCGATGTTGGCTGATCCATAATCGACGCCAATAGCTCCCAGTCGACCCTTGACCGACGTTGGTCAGTCCTGACCGATGTCAGCAATTGTGTAACTCCAGCAACCTTGCTTTTGTTCATCTGGTGAAGCTTTTAGCTCCACAACTCAACACGTGGCACTAATGTACCCAAAATGGTGCCTATGTCCTTTAACCTAACTTTCCCTAACAAATATATTTTCAAAGGTAAAACCCTCCTAAGGTTTGCCTAAACATCTTTTATTATCTGTATAGACAACAAAACACTATGAATATATGAATTTGATCCTTCTATCCACTAGATAAAAATTAAATGTAAAATACATATTCAAACATGAAAAAAATTGAGCAAAATCAAGGTTATTAATCCATATTATGCCTTATTTTTGTATACTACCATCTACAATAGCCCTAAGCTTAGATTTTCTAAATTTCCAATCTCAAGCAAAATCAAGGCACTTAAGGCCACTATCATACTAATGCCACTTACACTTTCACCAAAACTTAGGTGGGGATAACTACATCAAACTTAATACCTACTTGAAGTATTGATATGTAGGCAACTCTCTTCATAATGGGGTGTTGACGATGTCCAACCTATCCTACAAATGAACATACTTTTTAGATCATACCCTACTTAAAAGGAAGATTAGGGTTTGCATTGTAAATTAGCCATTATAGGTATAATACAAAGTTATAGACTTCATGCACACAATAACATAGCCTAGAAACATAGACACATGTACACCTAGAAGTTCAGGATAGTCCTGCATAAAGGACATTAGTGCTAATATCAAGACACTAGATCCACATGGTAACTTTGTTCAAATGTGGTGTTACTATCTAGGAGGGGTTATGATATAGGGATATAGTTTATGACACTCAAACCTACTTCCATATCAGTTTCTAGCACTCATATAATCCATATTAGGTGTTTTCTAGATAAGTATTTATTTGCACATATTTATTATTATTTTTAAAAAGTTAAAATTAGTTAAATATGTAATAAATTAGTGGTTATTTTTTACATATTATTTCCCTAATTTAGACTACTTAGCCCTTTAATCCAACATAGTATTTATATGTGTTAAGTCCTAAAAGGTTAAAACATGCCACCACATTTTATGGAATCATCCAAAAGGGACTCCAAAGTGAAAAGTCTCTCATTAGTAAGGGTCAAATTAGAGTGTTCTCTAAAGACACTTCACATCAACCTAAGCTTAGTACTCTAGTTTAAATAGAAAAAACTATGTTCTTTAATAAGAAAAATAATTTAGTGGGTGATGGATTTATAGAGTCCAAACATGTTCAAAATGTTCAAACAAGGCATGTCAAAATGTCTAATCTAGTTTAAAAGTTACTCTTAAGAGACCACCTATCAAGACTCCATATCGAAGGAGGATCATTGATCATCTTGGAGAACCCATAAAATTAGTTTTCCAATAGTTTTTTGTGGTAAAAATTATTGTATTCCCATCAATAAATCCTTTTGATCTGAGATAACCTAAGCCACAATATACATAGGCAATAGATAGTATGAGTATCATCGTATTAAAGGTCATACTCTTTATTGATGCATGTAGCTCAATCACTACATTCAATATCTATTATATTATGGTAATATTGAGCTTGATAATTTGGGATCTACATCACATAATCATAATATGGGAATTTTTAAGGATTCATTACCAAAACATGATCAACATGGTTAACAACAACAAAATCAAGATCACTACAAAGTCAAAACAACTACACCAATTATGTGGACTATTAAAATACGTCACATAATTATGATAACATTGTTTCCACTATCAAAATTAATTCTTGCCATTGACCTAACAAAACTCAATGTGCTAGAGTCATTATTCTAGGACCTTCTATGACCCAATCTAATAATCCCATTCAAGCCAAAGAACATTTTATTACTACTCAACATCCAAAGGTCACAATTCAAGTACCTTCCACATTAAAATACCATAATAAAATCCCAAATATTTCCATGTCCAAAACAAAACCATCCACATCCACAACTAAAAAGTAATATGATCTTATAGAATAGTTTGATAATACCCCACACAGATTTCCATCTTAAATTCGTTATGAGCATCCTCTATTCATAAGGAAATTTTACACAAAAACCTGAAATAATAAAAGGTCCCTAATGATATTAAACCCTCATAATTTTAATAATTTATAGGATGTTTTTTCTTGGTTCAACAAATCACCTTTAGTCATAGTGATAATTCACCAATAGGGCCATCTTATAATAATCCTCTCTATATAGAGGTGATTATTTACAAACACAAATTCCAAAAGGTACTCATAGATAATGGGTCAATACTAAACATTTACAAACTCAATTTGATCAAGTGCGTCAGGTATTCATAATTAAACATGGAATCAAACATCATTTCCATCAAGGGGTATGATAATGTCAAAAGAGAATCATCTAACATTATTTATCTTCCCATTTTTATTGGGCCTATAACACATCAAAATCTATTTCATGTCCTTGACATTGAGCTATTGTATAACCTCCTCATCGGTCATCCATGGATTCCTAACATACCTACCATTCCTTTCACTTTGCATCAATGTTTAAAATTCCCACACTTTGTTATAGAGGTCATAATCCCTAGAGATATACAACCTTATCAACATTGTAAGATGTTTCAAGTTGAACATCACCACAACCATCCTTGCCCCATTTCATAATATGCCCTTGAAAAGGATAAGAATATGGTCCCAAATCCTAAATCAGCCTACATTCATCTAGATGACCTTCCATCTACATCTTATAATACCCATCCAAAAGTATCCACACACTTCACAATCAAAGGTAAAATTTGTGGAGAATATGAAATGAAAAATGCTTTCCACATTGGAAAAGTTAAATTATCCTAAAAAAATCATGGTAGGCCCAACATGGCACGGAAAAATAAGGCCAATTCATTTAAGGTAGGTTCTATTTCATTTTCCAAGAATGGTTTACTTGATAATGGACAACTAAAATATCCTAGTAATTCATGGTTATATGGTGATGGACTAGATTTCTAGTATGAAAATAACAAATATCCTATCCCTAAAAATATGTTAGAAAAGGTAAATTACAAGGGTATAGGATTGGGAGTAAAGGAAAAAGGAATTATTGAGCCTATCCCATCTAATCAACATGAAGGAAATCATAACATCAGATACAAACCACTTGGAGGGGACCCCCTTGATCTTAAAAGTGATACAATTATGATGATTAATGACAAATTTCTTGGTCATGACACAAAGTATTTTATAGCATCTATGACGAGCTTAATGATACCAACCTTTTTGACACCAATTCCATCCTTACCATTCATCTAGACTTCACTTATATTAACCTAATAGACTGGGACCAACATGATCACGTACCTTTAGATAATTTTTGAATTATGAGGCAATTACAAAAATTTTGGGACTTAGAGAAGGTTTCCCACTTGGGGACCATAATAAGGGATTTGAAATTAGTTTATACCTTGTTGCCTACTGTTAGTGCCCAAAATTGCACTAGAGCAATTGAGCCCTTGTCAATAAAATTCTCAAGTCTGAACTGAATGAATGTCAGTGTTTTAACCACTGACCCTAGTCCTTCAGAAAATCAAAGTACATGTTCACACTTTGTTGTGCCCTTTGTCTCACTTTGATGAGTGGGAGTATTCCTCCACTCTTTGCATAACTCTTGAGGGGCATTTTCACAAGATAGAGGACACTCTTAATAACTTTGAAGGAATTAAGAAGGTTGATTAAAGATCTCGTGGTAGGAAAATTCATTGTGATATGATGAAATTATTGCCAAGCCTTTCCCCATGCATGGATTTTCTACTTTATGATTTGAAGAGGAGAGTTTTGGGCCCCTAGATGAAAATTTCAAGTTACACTTACTGTGTTTTGATGATTAAAGTGATAAATAGCCTGATGGACTGAATGAGGGACATGTGTTTATCTCAAGGGACTTTCATGAATATTATCAGTGTTGAGAAGGATATTACACCCTTTCCCAAGTGGAGAAAGTTGATGTAATGGTAAAAAATGATTGAGAGTCCAAACCCACATCTAAGTTGGACAAGTGGTAGATTCTCAAGGCTTTAGATATTTTGGGCCTTTATTGAAAATTACCCCACTTCCATTTTTGGTGGGTAAGGTACTTAAAGTCCTTAGGGCCTAGATATCTGACCTTGTAAGAAAAAGTTATGCCACATGTTGGATCCTTAGGGATTTCTTAGTTTTTGTCCCTTTCTAAAGACTGCCCCACTTACCTTTTGGTGGGAAAAATTCAAAAGATACCTAGAGGCCTGAAACCCTAAATTTACAAAGATAAATTATGACGCATGGCATTCTTACCTCTCATGAGGAACTTGAGGCATATTGCATCACTACACTAGTGGAAAGTAAAAAGTGAAAGGTGTAGAAGTCCTCGAAGGATAAAAAAGGTATCATGATGTATTATCCACTCATATGACTCTACGTGTTTTAAGGAGGATTGTTTGGCATAAAAAGAAACATTTTTATTTCCCTTCTCTTTTTTGAATGAGGTTTAAAGCAATTAATGAGAGTGGTTGATAATTATCCATTAGGGTTTGGAGTATTAATGGAAACCTTAATATTGAAATATAAGGGATTATGCCTTAGGTATTTATCTTAATTCTAAAATTAACCTTTGTATTAAGATCTTGCATTCATGACTTTGAGTTATTTATGTGCCCTAGTTGAGTGTAGTGTGAGAACGTTATTACAACAAATCTTCATAGATTTTAAGATTATAGTGTGTGTAGCCCTCCAAATTAAATAGTAAGTTTCCCATTTAATCCTTGTGTTGTGTTCTTTGAGAGGAGTCAAGAGGTAGATTGAGGGTTCTTCAAGTTAAAATTTTATCTAGTATTAAGATAGTGCACTAGAAAGCTAGGGAAAGATAGCAACATCTTTAACATCGATAAAGGGCAATATTGTTTCAATTTTGGATTCGATTAGGGATATAAATTTTATGGGGTTAGATTTTAGGGCCCTATTGAATGTATTATAGTATCCAACCCCCCCCAAGTAGTTTCTAACATTAACATGAGTTATGTCACACCTTTGGCAACATTCCCCCTAGTTTCTCCATACCTAGAATTCATTATTGCATGTGCTCGAGCTTACCAACTAGACACTAGGACCATTGTTGATATTGGTCATTAGGTTATGTTCTCTTTCACCCTTTTGGCCCTTAGTACCATGATTAAAATTCCCCCCAGTCAAAGAAAATTTCACTCTCCTTAGAGGAATGCTAGGAATATGTGGAAAAGGATGATAAGGATATCTAGGATATTATCAATTCTTGTTGGCTAGCTAAGAAGAAACAAAAGGTATCTAGAATGTCTAAAAATTTGAAATTAGTAGAGTTTAATGAAATACCCCAGTATGTTATTGCCATGGCCACTAGGATCTATGGGGTACCTACCATAGAAAAATTTGAACCATGGATGTTCCTAATTATGATTTGCATGTTGGAAGGGAAAAATAAGATAGACTAGGTGGCCATACTTAGTGACAATATGCATAGGTAGATGTTGTAGCTCTAAACTATTAGTCTTTCTAAGGAGGTATTCTTAGGTATATTCTACATGTCTTCTTATTTGATGTATAACCTGGTGCACAATAGGACATTCCAAGGGCTCACAAGGAACCTCAATGGATTTAGGATATATGAAATATATCCATAAATCACTGTGGAGGGCTTCAAGAGGAACTTTTTTAGAGTTTACAACTACTTATTTAACATAATGATGATTGTCTTCTTCCCTTTAAGAATCCTCAATAAGATGTCTGCATCAACCAAACAAGTAATTGAAAAATATGGCACCACTTACATATAATTTAGAACATTCATATACATCAGGGTGAGTGATTACTTAGGATGCTCACACAAACTACCAAGACACTTGGATGATAAGTTGGTGGTGATGGACTTAAGCTGACAAATGGTGCCACCACATGAAATGATCAAAACTGAAAAGATCAATAATCCTTTCAAATTTCTTATGGTAATAGGGTATTATTCATGTACTTTAACTACCAAGGCAAAGGGGTTAGAGTAGGAAATGGGCCTATATGCAATTGATAAGATGCCACCCTAACTCAATTACAACATTAGGTAATTAGTAAATATGGCTACTAATGTGAAATTGCATCAATCACATTATGAAGACATCTGGTCTGATTGCACCACTAAGGAAGATGTTTAAAAATGGGAATTTATGAGGTTGATAGTATAGGAAGTTATATCATAAAACATTTCTCCCATCCCAAAAGACATGGTAGATGACAAACTGACATTATCTTCATTGTATAACATAAACAACATTGAAGCCCAACCCATCACCCATCCAAATTTTAGTGTTCAAGAGGATGATTCCATCCTTGGGAGATCAATGTGAATCATGAAAAGAACCTTTAGATGGCTTAAAGATCATGGGGTCAACCTTGGTACATATGAATCCCCTACCCTTGAAGAGTCAAGGAAGGTTAATGAGCTAAAGGATATCCTCCTAGCATATAATGGTAACCTTATGGTGCTATCATCAACCATAATAGGTAAGGGTAAACAAAAGCTTTGGGATACTAAGTTTACCAAACTGGTAGATGTGGAGAAGATAACAATAACATAATCTAGGGTTGGGTTATCCTTTTCAAAGATAACAAGATTAGTATAAAACTAGGATAAGATTCTTATGGGGGAAGTTGCGTTGGCTAGTGCTACACCCATATCCATTTCAGGAAAGGGATCCCCAATAGTACCAACCATTCTAGTAGCCATTCCTATGGCCATCCTGACTACACTCCCACATGCAAGTGATTTACTTGGAAATATAGAGCCTTCTTGACTCTCTTCTACTTTGGTTGCTCCTACATACTCCACCTGCTCAATAAGTAGTAGTTAATCCTCCCCTAATAATATATTCAAGAAAGAGAGGTGAATACTAGAGGGAGCAACCAAATTAGAAGAGAGTCAAGAAGGCTCTAAAACCTCCAAGTAGATATATTCAAAGACCCACTATCCAAAGAAATCCTTGTGAAGAGAAGAGAGGACCAGGCCTCATATGCCTAAAGAATAAGGGATATGAGTGAAGATGAAGATTAAAATGAGGGTATATCCATTGCTAAAGTAATGAATAAATAACGTGCCTTCACTCCTCCTCAAGTGAAGACTGGGAAAAGGACTCATAGGGAGAGGCCCCAAACCCCAGTAAAGGTCCTGATAATGGGTTTGTTTATAGAAGAAGAACCCTTAGTGGTAGAAAGTAAAGCTAATGATGGATATCCCCTCACCTTAGATGACCCTTTATATTTTGATGATGTTATATAGGTTGGTTTTGAAGTGGCTATACAATCTTAGGATCCTCTTGAAAAGGAGATTATCTCTCCAGAGATAGAGAAATTCATCGATAATGCCATCACCCAATGAATAGGCTAGGATGACCAAGGTGGAGTTGAAGGAGCAGATAAGACTAAGAATAAAATTGAATCAAGGCCTAAGTAGAATATTCAAAATGTCACCATTTTTGAGGTGGTAGTTGAGCATGAATGCTCACAATAGGTTCTAGATGCACCATGAAGTGTTCTTTCTAGTTTAAAGGTGTTGGGTCTAGCACTAGAAGAGAAGGTGAATACAGAGGAAGGTGGGGGAGTAAGCCTATGAATGGGTACCCCACCCATACAATAATAGATAAATAAGTGGGATTTTTTAATAAAGATGTTGGGGAAGAGGTTTTAGGAGGATTCACTTCCATTAAAGATCCACAAAGTATTTTTCCTCACATTAGGGTCCATAACCCAATTCATAATAAGGTTCTTGAGGCCATGACTAGTGAAGAGTTGCTTGAAGGTAGTAAGGACATTATCATATCCTTGTCTATGAATAAATCCAAGGTGAAGAAAGAAGGTGAAGTAGCTATGCAAACTTCTATCCAATTAGTTGAACAAGGAAGTTCAATTGAGAAGTTGCTTGATGAGTCTCATCAACCCAGGTCAGAGTTCAAAGTTTTGAAGTAAATAGATTCAGACTTGGAAAAAGAGCATGGAGTGGAGAGGGGAAACAAAGATTAGGAAAGTGATGAAGACATTTTTAAATTTGTATTAAGCCCACAACCCAAGCCTATGGTGCTACCTGTAGATAACTCATCATTGACACCACCCCTTGCTATCTCAAAGCTGTTTACAATCTCTATAACCTTGATGGGATTTTATACCATGCCTCTTCTCTAGGGTGTAGATAAATTGAAAGAGAAGGAAGACATTATGACTAAGATATGGGACATTGATGTAATGAAGATCATTTAGAAGCATAAGGCCAAGCCCCCTAAGAAGGCCAAAACACATTCCAAAATCACCTACACTGCCATGAGAGAAACACATGTTGAGGTAGCTATCCCTCTACCTAATACATTGATGAAGGATGCTCCCCTATAAAGTTACTCCATCTATAGTTATAATCTTGGGGATCCATAATGAAAGGAGGTGAAGCACAACTCACAATTATTGGCTAACATGGTGGTACGAAGGATGGATAAAGATAAAGCCACCATGGAAGAACTGAAGGCTAAAAATTAGGCTATTATCCAATACTTGAAGAAGTTACTGATTGAGCTAAAGGAAGTAACTCAGAATATCATTAAGGCTCTAGACATTCCTCTCTTCCCCATGGGATAACTAGATTTTGACTGAGTTGATGAGTTAAAATCTAGAGGGTAGGCAACTAAAGAATCGCAAGAAGATTTGAGCAATAGGGCCAAAGAAATGATCCATTCAACATTAGAATGTTTAGATGACATAGTCAATAAATAGGGAGAATACTGTTGTCCCCAAAATCTGCCACTCTTTTTTGGGACAACACATGAACTATTTTTGGTCTTATAAGCCAAAAATTCTCTCTTCCCTTCTCAAAAATTGTTATGAGCCTTCAAATTCTATATTTTTCAAACTTTTTTAGCTAAAGGACCATGCAGATAATTTCTACGGACTCCCCTAGTTCTATGAACTAGTATCTATGGACTCTACAGGCTTGAATCTATGGAGTCTACAGGCTTGAATCTATGGACTCTTCAGGCTTGAATCTATGGACTGTGCATGCTTGTTTCTATGGACTCCACAAGCTAGATTTCTATGAGCTCTTTCAAGGTTAGAGAAAACTTAGAGAAAACCACGGACTTAGTTTCTATAGATTTTACAGGTTCATTTCTATGAACTCAGTATCTACAGACTCTACAGGGTTGAATCTATGAACTCTGTAGGCTTGAATCTACGGACTCTATAGGCTTGAATCTATGGACTCTATAAGCTTGTTTCTATGGACTCTGTAAGAAAGAAATAGGTTCAACAGTTAGCCATTTTTTCAATCGAGAAATTCAAAGGGGTCTTCCAAGAGCCCAAAGGACAAGTGCCCTTGCGGAGGGCACTTAGCCAGCCAAAATGGACCCTTGCAACTTTTTTGAAAGGCAACCTTAGAGGTCAGACAACCCTTATGGAGGGCAGGTCATGAGCGAGTTGGACCGTTTCAAGGTCGAGTGAACAAAGGAATTCCTTTGGAAAGGTTTTTCGTGGCAAAGTTGTCAAGACATTTCCTTTAGACTTTTTTTCAAAGGAATTAACCCAAGGACTATCTGAGAGAAAGAAGCCTGAAGGCCATCTGAAGACCACCTGAAGGGTAGGAACCCTTGTGGGGGGCTCTCCCTGAGAAAAAATAGGCCTTTATCAAGACCCTGAAGGGTAGGTCTCCTCTGAAAAGGGATCAAATGACAAAGCTGAAGGAATTGCCAAGGAGGATGATGGGCCCAAAAACATCAAAGTTAAACAACATGAACTAGCTATTGGGATTTAGATGTCCGATGACGTCCCCACAGCTATCAAATTTAGGGATAGAAACTAGCTATTGGTTTCCTAATGATGATGAGCCCACAGACATCAAATTCATAGTAATAAAATAGTCATTGGTCTTTGAAAGCTTAAACACAGACCTGAATGTAAAAGGCCAAAATGCCAAAAGGAAGAATCACTGATGGAAGAGCGTAAAGAGCTAGTAAGACTAAGGATATAGCCCTGAGAGCTCAAATGCCAGGAAAAGACAAAACCAGAAAGGGGAAAAGATAGCCTAAGAGCTCAAATCATAGCAAGAAGAGACAAAAGGGAAAATATCTATGCAGTAGTTATTCTAGTATCTGGAATAGTCTGCAAAGTAGATTTTCAAGCTTACAAACATTGAATGCATGGCTTGTTGGTCTCCTTTGGAGTAAAGACAAAATGGACAGCTACACATATGTCATAGGGGATAGACCAGATGATCCAGACCTAGGAAAAGACATATGAAATGAAATGACATGCTGTAGTTAAGAGAGCTACCCTATTTTCAACATAGTCCTTTGACAAACATGGAAATGCATTGAAGGCATTGACTGTAGTGAGCTATCCCATGGGAAAGAGCACCAAGCCCTGCTTGGTGGCTATACATTGTAATTTATCTCATGATACCAGGGGATCTTTTTCATTTTTTACAAAATAAAAACTCTGCCTAATTAAAAGGCAAATACTGAGACTTTGAGCTCAGATGGTTGATTATTTTATTTTATCTGAATGATAAAGCAAGACCCTTGTAGACTTTGTGCTATTATATATTGTGCCATTTTAGGAGATTATTCTTATGTCTATCTTTGAGATGCATTATTGTTTATTTAATTTAATAGGCATAACTAGTGGAAGTGTAAAGGGGAAGATGTCCTAAAGTCAGTTAATTTCAGACTTTATGCTATTATAGTTGCCTTCAGTGTGTGTTTTTAGTTTCTTTTTGGGTTGAAGGTTTTGGGATGACTTTGTGCCCCCATTATCCTTTGTGTTTCACTCTTTGGGTAGTTGAGGTAGAAACTTTGGGTTCTATTTCATCCTACTAGTTATTGCGCCCCTTTTGTTATCAGTTACTTGTCACTACCTAAAAGAACTCCAACTGTTTGCTATAAGATCACTTCTGAAAGAAGAGAAGTGCCTTCAGTGTTTCCATCTAGATTTTTTCCTCTCTGTGAACATCATCTCTGAAAAAAGAGAGATGGATGGTGTATCCTACCCCTAATTGTTATTTTCTACTTATATCTATAGTATATAGCCCCTACATATTTATAGGGAACCTCCCCTTGATGAGAGGAGAGATTTGTCCACCTCTGATGTAGTAAACCTACACACTAGGCTAACCAATCTCCTTTGCTATTGATGACAAGACCTATTTTGCTCATCAATTAGCTGATTGACAAAATATTCACCCAACAATCTTTTTTGGTGACTCTACTGGGGAAAGACAAGCAATTTGAAGCCTCAAGCTTGAAGCTGAAGCAAGACTAACCATTTTCCATTTTTGTTTCATAATCTGGCAACTCCATGTTATACCAGAAGCCAAAGAGTTTAAGGTGTTGTTGACCCTATCTTTGAGTTGGTGTAATAAGGAAATTTTGACTTATTCCCTCCCTAACTTCAAGTCTAATGATCTACGAGTGTTCCTCGTACCCGTACTAGGACACCAACACAAGGTAGAGCTTCCTTTTCTACTATTAATAGAGCATTGCCTATACATACACCACCTAAATTTTTATCCCTTTTTTTCATAATCTAATCATGGCAGCTTAAGGCCCTTGGGGTAACTCTTTTGGTCCACTAAATCTTACTCCACCTATACATGAACTTCCACGTAGCTCAAGAAAGAATTTCCCCAAATTATTTGGTGATGGGAGAGTTCATCTTGATGAACACATTGTAGCTTTTAACATAGCTTGTGGTGTGATAAGCATGGAATTTGAGGATGTGATAGTCAGGGTTTTCATGGAAACACTACAAGGCACTGCTATAGATTGGTTCTACCATCTGTAAGCTAGATCAATGACTGATTGGGACACGTTCAAAGTTAAATTTGAAGCTAGGTTCAAGCCTATAGAAGATACACATGCCTTGCTGGCCCAACTCACATAGATGAAGAAGGAGCCTCATGAACCTATGAGGGATTTCATGGCAAAGTTTGACAAGCTGAGGAACTAAATTCTTGTAATTACTTAGCCAACACCTGAAAACCTCAAATGATTCTTCATCAACTCACAACTACCTAAAGTGAGTTTTCTGCTGAGATGTGCTAGCCATATAGACTTGAAGCTGGTTAGGACTTGGCTACTGAAGTAGAAGATGACCTTATCTTGGCTAGAAAGATAAGGAGAGATTCAAATAGAGGTAAATCCTCTTCATCTTCAAAATACTCACCTTCAGTGACCACTGATCTAATGGTGCAGAAGCTAGCAAATGAATTGTTAGCTCTTAAAAAGCAAATGGCGCAAGGAATGGCATCTAATCCTTCATACAGAGATGCATCAAAGAGGACATTTTAGAATCATTCATACCAAGGCAATGTGGCTAGGAATCAAGGATAAGCAAATCATCTTCCTCCTCCATAGAGGAACCTTGCCCTTGAAGTGCCTCCAACTAACTCAACAGTTGGATATCTGGAAATAAAACATGATTCCTCTTTCCAACCTAATTTTGATCAAGAAAATGATGTTGATCTCTTCATGGAGGACCAAGAAGAATTAGCTGGTGACTCCAACATTTGTTTTTTGAATTATCAGGATGAACCCAAAAGTGAAGGTAAACCAACTGAAGGATCATATGATATTTTCACCCAGTCCAAGAACTAGTCAACCCAATAAATTGATAAATAAAAGATAGAGGAGTAATTTCAACCTGAAATTTCAATTGGTAAGTAAGGAACCACTCTTCCTTTCTAGCCAAAGGACCAGGTGATTACTAAAAAAGTAAGTGCTCTAAACTTGCCTTCACCTTCAACTTCAAATTCGTAGACCAATCCTGCGCCTTCAAAGAATCAAAAGGATGAACTCCCATCCTCTGCTCCTAGCTCTTTCCAGACATTTGAAATAATTGACCATATAAAGAAAACCAAAATTCAAATGTCTAAATTTGAATTTCTACAAACCAATCCTGAGTAATTCGACAAGTTGGTTCAATGTGTGAAGAACCAAATCATCCTGGCAAGACAAGAAGCTAAGAAGGTAACTCATGATCCCTCAAGGAACAAGTCTATTCCAAACAACCTTGTCATTACTCCTCCTACTACCCCTAGGAAAATAGAGCCTTTCTATGTTTTTTTGTTGATAAATGGTCACAAGTTGAGCAATTGCATCATTGATTCTAGAGCTTCAGATAATGTCATACCTACTAAAGTGGCAAAATCCCTTGGTCTCACATTGACCAAGACATTTGGGAGATGTTTCTCCATGAAAAACAAACAAGTACCACTGCTAAAACAAATCAAAGATGCTTAATTTGCATTTGCAACCTTTCCAGATAAAAGAATCAAGATGACTGTCCTGGTGGCTGACGTCCCATCATCATATGGCATCCTTCTTGGGCAAATTTTTTGCAAGGACGTTGGAGGTGAATTGAGCATCGACCTATTTGAAGTAAGGATCCTAGTCAAAGGTGTTATGAAGAGATTGCTCCCTAAAAAGGAATCAAAATACGTGGTCACCCAAACATCAGCACCTAAAGCTCAAATTTTGTTTGAGTCTTCAGGCATGGGTAACTACTTTCTATCCACAGATAAAGTTCATGAGGCATCTGATGAAGCTCCTGAAAGTGACAACCTAAAGATTAGTTCAGCTAGAACAACAGAAGAACTAGTAGAGTGCAATGCAAGTGTGGAAGGATGTCCACCTCCAAATGAAGAAGAATCCAAAGAAAAATTAGTGTCTGAGGAGGTATGGATTCTGGAATTTGATGACAACTGCTCTTCTACTAGTTCAAGTGCTGGAATTGTGCTAGTATCTCCTCAAGGAGATATTTTTTCTTCATCTTACAAATTATAGTTTAAAAACACTAATAACATAGCTGAGTATGAATCACTATTGATTGAGGGCTACTCATGATAAAGGCATCAAACTCCTTCATGCCAAAGGAGATGCTGAACTGGGGGTTTGTCAAGTTAAAAACTTGTATCAAACCAAAAATGAGAGATTGCACCACTACCTCAATCTAGTCTAGGATCAGATTGAGAGCTTTGATGCTTTCAATATTTCTACCATTCTTAGAGAATTCAATGATCGAGTTGATGCACTGGCTGTTTTAGCCATTCTATTGGTTCCTCACCCTGACTTCAAAGGAGATAGATACACTATTGAGTTGGTCTTTTCACCAAGTGTACCTGATAATGTTTGTTATTGGTAGGTGTTTAATAATGATAACTAAATCATTACCTTCTTGGAATAAAAAAGATAGCTTTGAATGGCTACACTTTGAAGGCAATAAGCCTCAACAACTTGAACCAGCTCCTGAATCAAGTTCAAGTCCAGATGAAGAATACCTATAGCTAAAAGGAAACAAAATTTCCAAAGGCCTGGTTTCCCTTGAGAAGCTATTTGAAAATCATGATAGATTCATCAAACAACAACAAACAGATTCAAGATCTTCCCAAGAGTTTTATCAGGTAAATCTAGGTACCAAGGAAGATCCCAAGATGGTGAACATTGGCAAATGCTGCACTCTTGAGGAGAGGTTCAAGTTCACTACTTTGATCAGCTAGTACATGGATGTCTTAGCATACTCTTATGATGATTTGAAGTCACTCAGGCCTAATGAAATTTGCCATGACATTCCTCTCAAAAGTGATTCAACACCTTACAGAAAAAAATCCAAGCAGTACAATTTGAAGATATCAGGTACCATTCTATCTGAGATACAAAAAATGCTAAATGCTAGGATAATATTTCTAATCCATCATTCCACATGGATTGCAAATATAGTGCCTGTAAAGAAGAAGAATGGCAAAATTTGCCTTTGTGTGGATTTTGAGAACTTGAATTAGTCATCCTTGAAGGATAACTATCCTTTACCAATCATGGATCAAGTTCTTCAGATAGTGACCAGTTCAGAGATGTTATCAATGCTAGACGGCTTCTCGAAATACAATCAAGTTGAAGTTGGTGAAGTAGACCAACACAAGACTACTTTTACCACACCTTGGGGCACGTTTGCATATAAAAAGATGCCTTTTGGCTTGATAAATGCTGGCACCACTTTCTAAAGAGAAATGGACCTTAATTTCAAAGATGAAATGGGTAAGTTCATTGTAGTTTATCTTGATGACTTGACCATCTTTTTTAAGCATTGCCCAGATCATGTGTGCCACTTGCAACAAGTGCTAGAATGCTACTGCTAGAATGACATTTCCTTAAACCCCAAGAAGTCTATTTTTGGAGTGACAAAAGGAAAGATTCTCAGACACATTGTGTTTAGAGAAGGCATAAAGATTAACTTAGATAGAGTCAAGCCCATCTAAGAGCTTACTTTGCCCACAAGTAAAACTAAAGTTCACTCTTTCTTTGGAAAGTTGAATTTATCAAGAAGGTTCATCCCTGAGTTTACTGAGAAGACTCATCATATTATAAATATGATGAAGGGAAAGGCCACTTTCAACTAGACTAAAGAAGGCAAATTGGTGTTCCAAGACATCAAGATAGCTATTGCTCATGCCCCAATTTTGGTTTGTCTAGACTACAACAAGGAATTCACCATATACAGTTATGCTTCTGAACACATGCTTTCAGCAATTCTGGTTCAACAAAATATAGAAGGTATGGAATCTCCTATTTATTTCATGAGATATCCTCTTAAATTTCATGAGTTGAAGTACTCAAATATGGAGAAGCATGCCTATGTGGTGGTAAAGGCAGTGAAACATTTCTGCTTCTACATCCTGAATTCACAAGTCACTACCTTGGTTCTTGATACCATGGTTAAATCCATACTAACTCAACAAGAATTTGGAACCAAAAGGGGGAATTGGATTGCTAAAATCTAGGAGTTTGATCTAGCCATCAAGCCAATGAAGCTGGTGCATGGAAAAGGCCTATGCCAATTGATTGATGATAACAAGCCAAAAGGAACAGAGCATGAAGAATTAGAAGAAGACACGTCAACAATCCTCTTTGTCTCCACTACAAATGAGTGGTATTCAGATACTACTCATTTCCTTACTTATGGTGAGTGTCCTACTCACCTATCTTATAAAGAAAGGAGGACTATCAAGTTGAAAGCTAGAAGTTTTTTCCTCTAGGACAATGGCCTGTATAAGAGGAGCCTTGATGGAGTTTTCCTTTGTTGCATGGATAAAGAGCAACATAACCAACTTTTAAGGTCATTTCACAATTTGTCCTGTGGAGAACATTTTTATGATCTTGTGACTGCCCATAAGATTCTACAGGCCAGGTATTACTGGCTAACTCTCTTTTGAGATGCATACAAATGGGTAAGAAATTGTGAACTATGCCAACAGTTTGTTGGGAGACCCAAGTTAGCTGCCTTGCCTCTCAAGCCAGTGGTGATAGAAGAGCCATTTCAATAATGGGGCATTAATTTCATCAGTGTTGTAAACCCATCTTCAAGTGATGGACATGATTATGTCCTCATAGCCATAGATTACTTCACCAAGTGGGTGGAAGCTATCCCAACCAAGCATGCTACTTCAAAAGTAGTGTGTAGTTTCCTTAAGGAGAACATCATTTCCAAGTTTGGGGTCCCAACCAAGATTGTCACTGACAACACAGATTGTTTCACTTCCCAAGAAATTACTCAGTTTTGCTTTTACTATGGTATTATACTTTACCACTCTTTTGATTACTTTCCACAAGGGAATGGACAAGCTGAATCAAGCAACAAGAACCTGGTGACTATCATCAAGAAGCTGGTGGATGACAACCAAAGGACATGACATAAAGCATTGGTTGATGCTTTGTGGGTAGATAGAATTACACCAAAGAGATTAATTGTTATGTCTCCCTTTCAACTTCTTTATGGTCTTAATGCTGAAATACTAATCACCTTAGAGTTGCCAGCATTGAAATTGGCTAAGGCAATTGAAGATCAAACATATGAAAGCTCCCTTGATAAGAGGATCATGTGCTTGACTGAGCTGGAGGAGTAGATAACTATGGTGGTGGACCGAATTACTACCCATCAAAGTCTAGTGAAGAAGCTCTTCAACCAAAAAGCAAAAGACAATGATTTCTAGATTGGAGATCAAGTCCTATTGTGGGATAAAAAGAGAGAACCAAAGGGGATGCATGGGAAGTCTGATTCCCTTTGGAGAGGCCCATTTATTA
The DNA here is from genome assembly GCA_037957365.1 of Torreya grandis. Taxonomy (NCBI): domain Eukaryota; kingdom Viridiplantae; phylum Streptophyta; class Pinopsida; order Cupressales; family Taxaceae; genus Torreya; species Torreya grandis. The sequence continues at coordinate 105,222 of JARHVA010000579.1, read as the reverse complement.
TTCATCAGCTCAATGGTGAAAATAATTTCTTATTAAAGTATCAAGATAGCACTCTCTTTTCTCTGCCTCACAACGGGCAGCATTTGAAGCACTTCAACTCTTGAAGTATCAGATAAGTTTGCCTATACATATGTATATTTGTATAGCCTTTATTTCTGTTGTGTGTTGTTCATTTTCATTTTTTGGAGCCTTTCTTTTTGGGTAGCATGACTCCATAGACCAATGAAATACTTAAAGGCACTAGAGATTTTGGTCTCTACTCCCCTCAGTTGCTTCAAAATCTTAACTAAGAGAAGTTCCCCAACTAGAGCCAGCTATTATCCCCAAAGTCTGCCACTCATTTTTGGGACAACATGTGAACTATTTTTGGTCTTACAAGCCAAAAATTATCTCTTCCCTTCTCAAAAATTGTTATGAGCCTTTAAATTCTCTATTTTTCAAACTTTTTTAGCTAAGGGACCCTACAGATAATTTCTATGGACTCCCCTAGTTATACAAACTAGTATCTATGGACTCTACAGGCGTGAATCTATGGACTCTGTAGGCTTGAATCTACAAACTCTATAAGCTTGAATCTATAGACTCTGTAGGCTTGTTTCTATGGACTTCGCAAGTGAGATTTCTATGAACTCTTTCAAGGTTAGAGAAAACTTAAAGAAAACCACAGACTTGGTTTCTATGGACTCTGCAGGTTCATTTCTATGGACTTAGTATCTACAGACTCTATAGGCTTGAATCTATGGAATCTACAGCTTGAATCTATGGACTCTATAGGATTGAATATGCGGAATCTATACGCTTGTTTCTACGGACTCCACAAGAAAGAAATAGGTTCAACACTTAGCCATTTTTTCAATCAGAAAATTCAAAGGGGTCTTCCAAGAGCCTGAAGGACAAGTGCCCTTGCGAAGGGCACTTAGCCAGCCAAAATGGACCCTTGAAATTTTTTTGAAAGGCAAACTTGGAGGTCAGATAAACCTTGTGGAGGGTAGGTGATGAGCGAGTTGGACCATTTCAAAGGCCGAGTGAACAAAGGAATTCCTTCAGAAAGGTTTTTCGTAGCAAAGTTGTCAAGACATTTCCTTCAAACTTTTTTTTGAAGGAATTAACCTGAGGACTCTTTGAGAGAAAGAAGCCCAAAGGCCATCTAAAGACCACCCGAAGGGTAGAAACCCCTATGGGGGGCTCTTCGTGAGCAAAGCTAGGCCTTTCTTAAGACCTCGAAGGGCAGGTCCCCTCTAAAAAAGGATCAAATGACAAAGCTAAAGGAATTGCAAAGGAGGATGATAGGCCTGTAGATGTTAAATTTAAACACCATGAACTAGCTATTGGGATCTAGACGTCTAGTGACATCCTTGCATCCATCAAATTTAGGGCTATAAGCTAGCTGTTAGTTTCCTAATGATGAAGGGCCCTTAAATGTCAAATTCATGAAAATAAAATAGCCATTAGTCTTTGAAAGCTTAAATGCAGACCTGAATGCAAAAGGCCAAAACACCAAAAGAAAGAATCATTGATGGAAGTGCGTAAAGAGCCAATAAGATTGAGGATATAGCCTTGAGATCTCAAATTCTAGGAAAAGACAAAACCAAAAAGGGGAAAGATAGCTCGAGAGCTCAAATCACAACAAAAAGAGACAAAAGGGAAAATATCTATGCAGTAGTTATTCTGCTAGCTGGAACAGTCTACAAAGTAGATTTTTGAGCTTACAAACATTGAAGGTGTGGCCTATTGGTTTCCTTTGGAGTAAAGACAAAATGGATAGCTACACGAATGTCAAAGGGGATAGACCAAATGATCTAGACCTAGGAGAAGACATATGAGATGAAATAACATGCTGTAGTTAAGAGAGCCACCCTATTTTCAACATAGTCCTTTGACAAACTTGAAAATGCATTGAAGGCATTGAATGTAGTGAGCTGTCCCATGGAAAAGAGTGCCAAGCCTTGCTTGGTTGCTATACATTGTAATTTCTCTCATGATACCAGGGGATCTTTTTCATTTTTTACAGAAGTAAAACTCTACCCAATTGAAAGGTGAATACTAAGACTTTGAGCTCAAATGGTTGATCATTTTATTTTATTTGAATGAGAAAGTAAGACCCTTAAAGAATTTGTGCTATTATATCTTGTGCCATTTAAGGAGATTGTTCTTATGTCTATCTTCTAGATGCATTCTTGTTTATTTAATTTAACAGGTAGAACTAGTGGAAGTGTAAAGGGGAAGATGTCTTGAAGTTAGTTACTTTCAAACTTTGTGTTGTTATAGTTTCCTTCAGTGTGTGTTTTTAGTTTCTTTATGGGTTGAAGATTCTGGGATGACTTTGTGCCCCTGTTATCCTTTTTGTTTCACTCTTTGGGCAGTTGAGGTGGAGACTTTGGGTTCTATTTCATCCTACTGGTTACTATGCCCCTTTTGTTATCAGTTACTTGTCACTACCTAAAAGAACTCCAACTATTTGCTATAAGACCACTTCTGAAAGAAGAGAAGTGCCTTCAGTGTTTCCACCTAGATTTTCTCCTTTGTCTGTGAACATCATTTCTAAAAAAAGAGAGATGGATGGTGTATCCTACCCCTGAGTGTTATTTTTTGCTTATATCTATAGTATATAGCTCTTGCATATTTATAGGGAACCTCCCCTTGATGAGAGGAGAGATTTGTCCACCTCTGATGTAGTAAACCTGCACACTGGGCTGACCAATCTCCTTTGTTATGGATGATAAGACCTATTTTGCTCATCAGTTAGCTGATTGACAAAATATTCACCCAACAAATACGACACCCAGATGTTTGCTTACAATGTAGATATAAAGAATTAGGAAAATATCCAACCCAAGGTGGATGAAATATGCAACATGGGCACAAACACTTTAGTGGTGGAGAAGATCATCTCTTCTGATGATCACAAAAGGCCTAGGTAATATCAATTAGTAGTGAAGCATCAATTGACGATGCTCAAGGAGGGCATCTTTTATTTTAAAGGGAGAAGAGTATTATTTCAATAATGTGATGAAATAAATAGATGCCACCCTCATACAAATGGTGAACCTTGATGGTGCAGGGGATTTGACAAAAGATGTAATACTCAATGCTCTGAAAAGCCTCAGAAGGTCACCATGCTTTGGAAGGTCACCACCTAGTTTGAGGAATATAACACCAAGTTAAAATACCAAGTAAGCCCAGATCAAAAGGATATCACCTCCATGATTGATAGATGTGATAATTATAAGAATAGGTTAGTGAGGGGTTTAATTATCAACATTGATTTTGGAGCTTGACCTTGTATTTTAGTTGCTTCCTAGTTGGCACTACTCTCTCATTTTCTTCTATCTTCTTCCCTTTCTCTTTCTTCTTCTTTTTCCTCTTTCCCACTAGGAAACTATTGTACCCTACCCATTAGTGGCACATCCCTTTCAAATTTAGTTTTTGTATAATCATTTTTATATGAAAGGGATATTTTTGTTTATTGTGCAAGAAGTTAAAAGTTTGTTTTTTCCTCTTGTGGGATTGCTCTCCACATGTATAAATAAAAATATTCCACTGTAGTGGAGTATCAAGTTTTTTATTATCACTAAAGTATGAGCACAAATATAAGGAATCATTTTTGTTACAATGATTGAACAGACTCCAGTCATGTAGAAGAATTTTCTAGCTAGAGCATCTTTGAGAATATGCTAAGATTAGCTAAAATTTTATAAGTAAAGGGGGTCTATACATTTACATAGGTCAGTTAATTTTTGAGTTTGAAGCTATAGCTTAGAATATTTCTCCTTGTGTGATTTTTTTGGTACCAAATTGATTTCTATTGTAAAATCATTGGTAAGCTTTAAGAGCATCCATAATATCTTCCTTATTAAAAATTTCTTTCACATACTGTTATGTAAATTGTGAGACATGTTGTATATAGATTTGATTTAGTTGACTAATGTAATTTGTTCATGGTTTATTGTTCCTTCCATTTTTTGAAGTCCAATGCTTTATTTTACATGATTTCTAGATTGGTTATTTAATGTACTCATCTTTATGGTACCCATTTAGATTTTATAACTAGAGTATAAAATCCTTTTTGATTTGAGATTTGGAAATCGAGTGTTGATAAGTCTTCTAAGGTTAGTCCTAGGAACATGGATTTAGCAGGAGGGAATTATTGAAAGGATATTGGTAGCATTGTTTCTAAACTTTTGAGGATCATTTGTGCATGATTTTTTTATCTGTTTCTAAGATAAAAACCACTTGTTAGTGAAAATAATGTAGCTATTTTGTGAACTTCTTCATGATAATTTGCTAACCATCCAAATTTTTATCCACAATTCAAAAAAATTTGGTTTTACCCTATCTTACCTTGTATACAACATGTTGTTTACATATTATAAGTGTTATTTCTCTTATGGATGCATAAGACCTTACATTATTTGAAATGCATTCACTGTGTATGATTTAAATTCTAGTGTTATAACTCTCACTTACTCTCTATTATTTGAAATAGTTGTCAAAATGAGTATTGTAGCCACAATATTGTCTATCTTTAGTAGCTTGTGTAGACATCCAATTCCTAACACCATTTGTGTTGAAATTGTCAATCTTACTCAAATTGCACTTAAATGCACATTTTAGGTCAAAATCCATAAAATGCCCTAAAATGTTTGAACTTGTCACTTAAAAGTGATAATTTCGGTCAAAGTATCCCTAAATAGGGCAACACATTTTATGTGATAGCTAAATTCGATAAGATCATTTCAAGTCAAAATGACAAATTCACCATTTAGTGCTCTAGATCACTCTTTTCTTCTAATTCATTGGTACACATGATGCACCTTTGTTATTTAGTGTTGGCAACATGCTAAATGGGAATATAGATCCAACACATGTAACATCACCTTCCATTTCCTCTCTAGTCAAAATACAACCCAGTAATATCACTTTTTGACCATTTTGATTAATTGTGCACCAATTTTCAAATAATTGTAAAATGTTGATTAACCTTGTTTAAGGCTAATTAATCAAAATCAAGAGCTTAAGTGGATTTTCCATGAGATTTGTTAAATATTTATTTTTTTAAATTTATTCCTATTAACTTCATAATTAGGTGACGGATTTCTTGGGAAGACATCCCTAGGCCATAAATGCCACAAATATCAGGATTATGGGTCACCCATGCCTAGTTAATGCCTCCCATGCCTCTTCAATGCCCCTTATTCCTAGGTCATGTGAATATAATTATTGATTTTAGTTCCAAATATTAGGATTATCTATGGCCACACATCTCAATCTTGAGATGGAAGGTCATGGTTGATCTTGACCAGTCTCAAAAATCTATAAATAAAGAGGCCATGGACATGAATTTTAAGCTTGAATATTGCAAAGTTATAATGTTAAATTGTTTCCACAATCCTGTAAATTAGACCATTTATTTTTTTTGCAATCTTCATTGATAGGCTAGTTTAGTGATTTGGAATTATAAGCCTAAGTTTTATGGAGTGTTCTTGAGGCATTGGAGGAGTTTGCCACATTTGTTGACAAAGACAAGGATGCTTGATCAAGGGAGAACATGCTTTTGAGCCACATGGGTATGGTGAATCCATTTGGGAAGGTAATATAATATTTGATTTCTTTCATTTATTTCATGCTATCTTTTATAATTCCCATAGGAATAGATAGGCTTAGTTAGTTAGTTTTTTATGCATTTTTTATGATTTATGGACTAATGTTTGACTAACTTGTTTTGTATTCCTCTTTACATCTTGGCATGCCTGGTGGGACTAGATGCATCCCACAAATGAATAAGATCATTTTGTAGCTTTAAAATATTCATATAGATCATTAAAAAAATTTCAAATTGATTTTCTAACTTTATTTTTCCATTTTTTGTTTGCCATGGGTTTACATAGTAACTGACATCAGTTAGTAAAACCAACATCAATTGGATAGCTATCATCAGTCACATTGATATAACTAATGTTAGTTAGATAAAAATCATCAGTTATTAAATATAACCATCATCAGTTATATAAATGATGTTGATCACTATGTTTTTATTAAAACACAGACCTGAGAGCTCTTTTTTAAAAGTTCATTGTCTCAAGCCTAAAAGAGCTTCAAGGCTAAAGGACATGCTAACATTTTTGTTGCAGGACCAAACTTGACATTTGATAAAAACATGTTTAGATCACCTTTTTGGTGCTTAAAGTAATATTTAGGTGCTTAAGTGAGTTTTTAACATTAGTTTCAAAGTTACAACTAAGACCAAGGGGTCAAATGAACACCACCTCATTTTCCATTTGGGTTTAAAAATAAACTCACCTTTCCAAGTTTTTGTAATTACTTAGTTATTTAAGTTAAATATTTGTTTTGAAAAAAGAGGGGTGCCATGTGTATGCTATTCCATTTGTCCCCTTTAGGGAACCCTTGGAATCAAAAGTGCCATTCTTATTACAAGTAGCCTAGTCCAAGGCTAAGAAAGAATGTCATCTAAAGCGCTCCCAAAAAATCATTAAAGTTTGGGTGATCTTGAAAATGATCCTAAAGTCTTTCTACTTTCATGATTTCTTTGTTTTTATGTAAACTTGGCTTGTGAGGGGGACGTCATTACCTCCTGTGAGTTCTTTAGGGAAGCTTTGACTTGGGGTTTCATCTTCTAGCATTGACTTCATTTGGCTTCTAATTAGAATTGCACATGTGACGTATCTTCATTTGGACATCACACTACACTAAGTGAACAACATGATGTAGTGGTTGTAAAAAGGACTAGACCTTTTTACAACTATCCAATGCCATGGTCACCTAATTTCCATGCTTGTATTTTGCATTGTTTGATGTGAAAGTCATTGAGCAATTGATTCCCCTAGAATGATAAAAAACTTGCAATTTAGTAGACCCCACTTTGCCATACCTTGTTAGTTTAGACTTAAGATATTTGTTTATTGTAATTAGCTTATTTGGTCTTTATTTGTGTCTAAAATTACTTGTTAACTCATTGAACTTAACCAAAACACATTGTCCTCAATTTTCTTGAGCAAGGGAGGTGTTACGTTGTCCAATTGGAAAATTCATCTTTTCCTTATTCAAATTGTTATCAAAAACTTTGTGTCATATCATCCACTTTGATGAAGTCATGCTACCTAATTGAGTCTATATCTTTCAACCAATTTATTTAAATCCTTCATTTATAATCCACATTCAAAATTGAACCTTTCTGAGTTCTAAGGGTTGGTGTGTCAAAGTGGGTTTGCCATTTACGAACTAAGCTTGTTATAACTTGGGTTCAATTTTCCATTTGGATTGAAGGTCATTGATTAAGACTCAAAATCACATTATAATCTTGGTGGACTCAAGTCATCTTGCGTATTGCTCACACTTTGAGTCCTAGAACATATTTTATCCTACTAGAATCATGTGGCAATATTGTGTTGCCTATTTGGTCTTAGCTTTATACTTAGTGATTTTCATATGTTTTTTCATATTGAGTTACTTAGTCCATTTTATCCTCTTTGTAATTCAGAGAGCTTTCCTCTAAACTTCTAGGGTTAACTTGTCAAAATTGAAACTAGCTTTTACAGTAAGGGTGTATCACAAGAATCTAGGTTTTAGTGTATTAGTTTTCACCTTGGGTCTTTGAGTTACCTTACCCTCTTCTGATTTATATGATTTCAACCTTACCAAAGGTTTAGTAAACTCATGAGCCAAATATTCTAAATTGTGTGTGGTTTCAAACCATCCTCCCTTATAGTCTCATTGGTACCTTGGTTATTTGTTTAAAAGAGAGCCAAAGCATAATTTGTTTGGTTGCCAAGCATTAGTCCAAAGTTATTCAAACACACAAAATAGCTCTTTTAGACATGACTCAAAGGTTCACTCGTAGTGGGGCCTCTTATGGCCTTAGTTATGAAGATGAGAAATTTTATGATGGTCAACATAACCCCATTATTTTTGATGATATCCCAAGAACAGTAGGATCTAAAGATGGTTATAATGAATATCAACCCCAAGAAGATCAAGATGAAGCCCTTCTTAGATTGATAGAATCAGGTGCTAGACTACCTTCTAACTTTCCTACAGAATAATTGCATACCTTGGTTAGAGAAGGAGAACAATGATGGCAAGAGCAATATTTTGCATGAATAGACATACCTTATTCCTCTAACAAAGGAAGAGAAATATAAATAGAGTTAAAATCCACAAATCTAGATCTTTTAGCTAAGATCAAGATAGTAAGTCAATGATATGCATATCAACTTATCACATACTTAACTGACTCCCTAGTTGCCACTTCGATTCACAAAGATGGTTTGAAAGAACAAGGAAATGTGGTTGAATGTATGCAATAAATATTAGATGAGGACATTACCATAATGGATCAAGGTAATATAAATGAATAGTTAAAGTCACAAGAGACCTTACAAAGTGTTCCATTTGGCATGGAACATTCATTATTCAATCATCAAGATCCTCTTATTACTTTAAAAACTCAAAAACTCAAACATCCAGTTCGAATTGAGTAAATCCCTCAAGACAATTTGGCTAGTTCTTTTTAACTAGCACAAAAATTGGTAAAAACATAATAATTTCCAAAATTAACAAAGTACAAAACAACCAAATTTAGGGAATGTTTTACAATCCAAGAATCAATGGCCTATATTCTCATCTCAAGGAGAAAATAAGAACCAAGCCATGGATCAAAAGATATACACTCCCTATAGATCCACAAAAAACCAGAGGCACATTCCACCCCAATAACAAAAAAACTAGGGGCACATTCCACCCCAACAACAACAAAACCAGGGGCACATTCCACCCCAATAACAACAAAACTAGGGGCATATTCCACCCCAACAACAATGAAACCAGGGGCACATTCCACCCTAACAACATCTTATTCAATCCACAAATACACCAAACATGCAAGAATGGAATTATATGAATGAAATTATTCAAAGATTAGAGATGAATAATAGACTCAAAAATTATAAATTCGATGAGACATGCCCATATATATTTGATTTATCTATTCTCCAAAACCCCTTTCCACCTCATTTTGAGGCACCCAAATTTTAAAAGTACAAAGGAAAAGGAGATCCAAATGAACACATACAAGCATTCTTCATCTTATGTCAAGAGGTTGCTTATAGTAACGAGTACTTACTATGAATATCTCCACAAAGTTTAGCAGGATAAGCTCTTAATTGGATAATTAAACTACCCAAGGGATCAGTTGTAGATTGGAATGACTTATCAAAAAATTTCATTAACCATTTCTCATATAACATAGAACATGAATTAATCATTGTTGACTTATGCAAAGCCCATCAGCATGATGGTGAAAGTTTTGCCAAATATCTGCAAAGGTAGAGAGCATTGGTAGACTGATTTTAAATAATTTACTAGACAAATAGTTATTTGATATATTTGCACATAATTTGCATCCTAAAGTTGCACATAAACTATGGTTATCTTGTGCTAACTCATTTGAAGAAATTATTGACAAAGGAGTATAGATTGAGAAGACTCTTATTGCTAAGGGCCTTGTTAAGATTTTTATGCAAGGTCAAGCATCTAATCAGACTAAATCACCAGTTAAAATAGTTATGCAGGATAGAATAAGGGCTTTAGCGAAAATAAGAACATGGTTGGAAATGGGGTGAGTAAAATAAGACATGTACAAATGATACAGGCTATGCTTCCTCCAAATATATAATTAACTCCTCCCAATCCACTACTTACTTCGCAGAGACAACCTCCACAAAGGATATTTCATAACAATTTTAGAGTCTTTAGTAAGTTAGGAAAATCAGTTGAAATAGTGTTACAAAATCTCATTACAGCTAATTTAATTGTATGAATAATATCAAGGCCATTTCCTCAAGATCAACCAAAACTAGATTGGTACAAAGACAATAAATGGTGTAACGTTCATCATGTTATTGGTCATAGTGCATATCATTATGTTCAATTATGACATATTATTGAGGAATTTATTAAAAGTGGTGAATTAGAAATTAATTTGGCCCCTAATCAGGACACAAATCAAGATATGGGAATCTACAAAGACCCTTTTTCCTCAACATGATCCACCACCACCAAGAAATAGTCAAAATGGTCACAATCAAGGATAGAGGTAGAATCAAAACCAACAACAAGGTCAGAATCATAATGAGCATAATCGAGATCATAATGCCCATATTAATAATGTGTATTATAATAATATACCTTACAACTATAATAATACTATGGGATGCATTTTTACAATCCACATTACCACTATTACTATAAAACTATGTGGCCAATCTCATGTTCCTCACAACATGGGACCCATCATTATAGGGTTAGCATCCTCTCCCCTAGTAATACCATGTCAGGTTTGCATCATCATGTTATTACTCTATTTACATATGTTACTAATCCTGAACAATAACACCTTTCTTCTAATTAAAAAGGCTCTTTGTTGACCCAAAATTGTAGAAATATAGTTAGTCACCCATGAGTCACCATCTAAGGCCCTTTGCCTTCCTCTTCTAATTATAATAACTCCTTACCACCTCTAGGTTGTGTAGTCACAACTAGATGCCCATGAGTTATCATCTAGGGCTCTTCACCCACTTCTTTCATAAAAACTATTAAGAACATTATGACAATAGTTCCAAAGCTAAATACTATCCCAATAAAGACTAAAATAGTTTAATCTATAATACAAAGGCCTTATAGTCTAATAGATCAATTAGATAAAACCCTTTCACAAATTTCCATATTAGAACTCTTACAGACATCTGATGTCCATAGAACCATCTTCAACAAAATTTTTCAAGAGTTTATTATGCCTAATATTATAAACCTTGATCAGTTCTAGAACCTAGTTGGACACTTGTCTTCATTATGGCAAATCACATTTGATCAAAAAGACATGTCCACCCTTAACCCAAACCATAATAACCCACTATACATTGAGATAATCATTATAGATCACAAGATCAAGTGGGTTATCATAGATAATGGTTCAGGGATAAACATCATATCTCTTAAATTGGTATGATGATTGGGCTACATAGATAAAGACATTCAACTAGAAACTATTATAATCAAGGCTTACAATAATGTTGAGAGGGAGTCATCTAGTATAATTTGGTTGCCAGTCATAGTTGGGTCTATTTCTCATCACACATTATTCCATATTGTGGATATTGAGCTTCCTTATAACATAATTCTTGGTCATCCTTGGATCCATGAAGTACAAGCAATTCCATCTACTCTTCACCAATGCCTTAAGTTTCCCCATGATGGGATCAAGGTTACTATTCCTATTGATCAACAGCCATATCAATACTATAAACATATTAAAGTAGAGTTTCATAATTATAACTATTTCCTAGGTTATAAATTCATTACAAACAAAATAAAAGCCATCATTTCTCATGCATCTCCATCTAATTATATAGACCCTAGTGATCTAGCCTCCACTTTGGCTGATCCATTTCCTATAGCTTTGACCAAGCAGGTTATTATTAAAGATGTAGGCATTTCCATGTACCATATAAAGGATGCCCTCCATATTAAAAAAATACCAAAATCCTCTAAAAAGTTTGGTAAGCCTAAAACTTCTCAGACTCCTAATAAACCTGATCAGATTTGGCAACCAAAGAAGAAACAACTAAAACTTCTTATGGTTTTCATACCTACAATTGTACTAAAGAAAGATCGAGAGGCTTTTACTAAGGGAGATTGGTTATGTTCTGAAGGCCTTGCTGATTGTTTTCAAAATCCAAAGTATCCTATCCCTAACATGATAATGGATTATATTAACTATATATGGAAAGGCCTTGGCCCACAACCGTAAGGAATTTTAGAACCCTTATTAGCTATAATTATCAATTGGAATCATGGTCTCAAATTTAAACCACTAGAGGATGACCTCATGAAATTTGATAGTGACTCTTCCAAAGTGACTAGTAATGATACTTCTAATAGTGACACAATGTCCCATTATATCCTTTTTGATGAGCTTGCTGACTCAAATTTGTTTGATTCAAATGCCGTATTGACCATAATGCCTATTGGAACTTCCCATCCTAAAGCAAAAAATCATCCTAGTGGTTCTTCCTTTCCTAAAGTAGGAAATTATATCTTTACCATTGGTACTTCCCATCCTGAAGCAAACCCTCACTGCAACCTATTCCTTTGCCATATTAACTCATAGAGTGGGATCATCAAAATTCAATCATATGCCTCAACGAGTTCCAAAATAAAGAATTGATTATAGAATACATGGGCCTACAAGATGCATTCCCCATTGGGGACCATAAGTAAGGTTTTGATTTTTCATTTGATCTTTTTGCCTACTTTGGAGAACAAACAAAATTTCTTGGTCATAATAAAGAACAAAAATCGAGATATTCAGGTGAAAACATCTTTAAGGCACTTGTTAATTAGGGAAAAAGTAAGGAAAAAGATAAGCATTTGAGTGAAAACTTGTTTTAGGCACTCCCAAGATGGAAAGTTTGCTCATCCCCTTGGATGTAGAAATCCCATGTAGATCAAGTTCCATAGCTAGTACAAGCATCTCTTCAGAACAACATCAAATATTTGAGCATCTTGCTCTTGATTTTCTAAAGGTTTTTACCAATTGGCCTTTACCTAAGAAGGTAGATTCTAGTTCTTCATATTATCTAGATCTTTGGGAGGAACAACAAGAAGATATAAAATATAAAAATGATCACAACCATACATTACCTACAATTCTAGAAGATGGATCCACACTCCTTATGGAGAGCACAACAAAAGTGAATTTAAGGATCCCAAAATTATTTATCTTGGAGCTTCCCTTTCTGAAGTAGAATGTGAACATATTATATCCATTCTTAAGGATTAAATAGACATCTTTGCATGGTCATATTTTGACATGCCAAGCTTCGACCCAGATTTAGTTATGCATCATCTTGTTGTTCACCCTACTGATAAACCAATCAAGAAAAAATTAAGAAAGGTGCATCCATGCATCACCCTTTTGGTTAAGGTTGAGTTCAAAAAGTTGTTAGGAGCCAATTTTATCAAACCACTGGACAACTCTAAATGGGTTTCTAGCATAATAATAGTGAGTAAAAATACCCTAGGCATATGTATTTGTATTGATTTCTATGATATCAACAAAGCATGCCCCAAAGATGATTTTCCTCTACCCAACATCGACATGATCATTGACTCAACTTCTAGGTACAAGATGTTATCCTTAATGAATGTATTTTCTAGTTACAATCAGATCAAGATAGCCCCTAAAGATTAGCATAATACCACGTTCACCACTTTATAGGGGACATTTTATTACCAAGTCATGCCATTTAGTTTGAAGAATTATAGAGCCATATATCAGTGTGTAATGACTATCATTTTCCATGACATAATGCATGACATTGTCAAGGACTATGTTGATGATATACTATCAAAATCAAGAACAAGAGCTATACATCCTGACATTTTATGAAGAATATTTGAGAGGATTCATCCATATAAAGTCTACTTGAATCCTAAGAAATATGTCTTTGGAGTCACATCAGGAAAATTACTAGGGTTCATTATATCACAATTGAGGGATCAAAGTTGACCTTGAAAACATCAATGCTATTATGGAAATGCCTCCACCAAATAATATTAAATAGTTTCAAGGTCTACAAGGAAAGATATAGTCTATACGTAGGTTCATTTCTTGATTGGAAGATAAGTGCAAGCCATTTACCCATCTCTTAAAGCAAAGGGTAACATTTTAATGGGATGAATATTGTCAGATAGCATTTACAAAGCTTAAACCATACTTGGCCAATCCATTAGTCTTACAACCTCCAACATAAGGAAATCCACTGCTTCTTTATATATCAACCATGAAACATGCACTAGGGGCACTTTTGGCTTAGCATGATGATCATGGTAAGGAACACACTGTTTATTATTTAAGCCACACATTGGTAGCATATGAACATAATTATATGCCTATTGAGAAGGCATGTTTAGTTATGGTGTTCACCACTCATAAATTGTGACATTATATGCTAAATAACAAAACTATTATTATTGCCAAGGTAGATCCTCTCAAGTTCCTCTTATTACAAAGCAACTCTTCAAAGATGCATGGCTAAATGGATTATGCTCCTCAGTGAGTTTGATATTGAGTACCAAAATCAAAAGGTAATCAAAAGACAAGTTATTGTTGACCAACTTGTAAAACTCCTACTACGGCCACTCAACCTCTCAAATTTGACCTTTAGATGATTCTATCATGATGATAGAATAAACATCACAAGAACCTAAATAGTGGATGCTCTATTTTGATGAATCCTTCACATCCCAAGGGTCTAGAGCTGGCATATTATTGATCACACCATAGGGGAATCTGATCACTAAAACATTCCATTTATAATTTCATTATACAAACAATATTGCTAAATATGAGGCATTGGTTGTAGGGTTCCATCTTGCTATATAGTGGGTTATTCAAAGCTTAAAGGTCTATGGAGATTCATAGCTAATCATAAATCAAACAACTAAACAATATCAAATAAGGGATGATAAGCTTGTTCCTTATAAGCAAATTATCGATAACCTCAAAACACATTTTAAATCTCTACATTTTGAGTAAGTTCCACGAGTCAACAATAGATCTACTAATGCCATGGAAATAATTGGTTCCATGATTCAAATGCATGATAGTGCTAAAGAGTATCAATTCCTAATTGAAAATATTATTCAACCGACACATATTCTATCAGATTCAAAGATGATATGCGCCATCACTGATCCTAATCCCTCACATGAGCTACCATGGTACCGAGATTTTTATAACTATTTCCATAGTCATGTATTTCATGCCAACCTTTCCAACAACCAACAAAAACTATTCCTTCATTTCTTAACACATTATATCCTCCTTGAAAACATACTTTATTGTAAAGGCTATGATGGAATGCTTCTTCGTTGTTTATCTTTAGGAGAATCCAAGATGGCACTAAAGGAGGTTCATGAAGGAATGTGGGGGGCCCATACCAATTGTGTAGTCCTAGTAAAGAAACTCCTCAGAGATATTATTAGCCCAAAATAGAGATAGATACTTGTAATTATGTAAAGTAATGTGTTCCTTATCAGTAGCATGGCAACTTGATACATGCCCTTCCTTACCATTGCAGCTGATTACAACACCATGGCCATTCTCAACATGGGGTCTTGATCTCATTGGGAAAATGAACTCAACATATTCAAATGGCCATAATCACATTTTAAATACAACTGAGTACTTTACCAAGTGGATTGAGGCCATTCCTCTCACTTATGTTACCAAGAAATACATAGCCAAATTCATTCATTACCATATCAATTGTCGATATGACATCCTAGCCCATATTATATTCGATAATGGTGGATCATTTTTGAACCAAGATGTGAAATATCTTTGTGTAAAATTCAAGATCAAGCACAATAAATCCACTCCCTATAACCTATAAGGCAATGGATAAGCTGAGGCATCAAATAAAACCATTCTAGCCATCTTAAAGAAGATTGTCAATGATGCTAGTCATAATTGGCACTTGCAACTCTTTCCTATCCTTTGGGCTTATCAAACCAATCATCACACCCCAACTGGAGCTACTCCATACTCCCTTATTTTTGGAACTGAAGTTATCATCCTAATCAAGATTGAGATCCCATAATTAAGAATATCACTAGAACACATTAAAGATAATGAAGACTATAGAGCCTCATGACTGCATGAACTAGAGATTCTTGATGGTAAGCATTTGATTACCCTAGAAAACTTGAAAGCCTATCAGAACAAATTGTAGATAAGCTAAAACAAACGCATTCTCCCTCAAGAATTTGAGATTGGTGACTTGGTTTTGAAAGATAACCAGAAGAATATGAATGCTGAACCCAAAAAAAAGGCAAGTTTTAGCCTAATTGGTTAGGACCATATATTGTCACAAAAAATGATGGATTAGGAGCATATCGATTGGCTAAACCTTATGGTGAAGAACTTTTAGAGCCCATGAACATCATACACCTTAAGAGGTTCTACACATGAACATCTTTGAACCATTGTCTACAAGACCCATGTTTTGGGAGAAATTTATGTTGTTATAATTTTTTCCTACCTTTTTATCTTACCTTGAATGCATTTTATACTACCCTGGTCCACTTTTCATGACTCTTGATAGTAAAGGCTTTGAATCCTCATCACTCTGAACATATTATTCATCCCATTCTAGATTGCTCTTTTTGAGAAGTATATTATTTGTTATGTCTAAGGCATGTTATAAGCTTGAACACTTTTTATCCCTTAACCAATTATGATCTTGATTATGTCTTATGAACATTATGAACATCCTCGGTAACAGTTCTATAAATCAATTCAACTAGGATAGTATTGTTCAACTTTAGACAAGTGAATAAAGACATCTTAATTTTAGACCATTGCTACATTGTTATAGATAGGTGAATGCAAATACTTATTTTTTACTTTAGGTTACACATTATTTGATATCACATTTGTTGCTATTTATTATTTTATCAAGATCCTCACTCTCAATGATTTGTGAGCATGGGCTGTTATAGCTAGCTTAGCTATCTTATTAGAACCTCTACTCTTAGGATGTGCATCTCCTCGACTATATGGTCCCACCTTGTGCATATTTTATCCCAAAAACACCAAAAAAATTAGAAATAATTTAAAAATACCAAAAACATCATAACATGATCCATAAAAGAACAAAAACATTGTCTCATGCTTCTATATATTTGTACATTCCCATTCTACCATGCTATGCTCTTACCATTTTGAAAGCACAAAAATACCAATTAATTTCATCTTGTCCCATGCACTTGCCATTTTTCAAGGTCATTCTTTCTCATCTCATCAACTTCTTATTTACTAGACCATTTTGGTTTGTTTGTCATATCTTCCATTTCTTCTATAACAATAATCAATCTGGTCTGATCATCATTTTTCTACTATCCCATTTCTTAGGAGAACTACATTTGGCCTAAACTTCATGTTGGAACATGGATCCATGGAACTATGTAGGCATCATCCACTTGTCTTATACATCTAAGGTTAGCTTAGACAACCCCTTCCTTTTATTCTCTTCCCCCATTTCTTCTGTCATTGTTCTTCTTTAATTAGAGAAAAAATGTCATGTCATTGTTCTTTGTTATGATGTGGTGGAAAGTAATATTAACATTTGTCTTTAAACTGCACTAACTTGTTTTTTTTTACTGTGTGTTTATTTGAGTTTTCTTGGTGTTTTATTGTGTTTTCTTAGTGTTTTTTTGTGTTTTTGTACCTCTCCTTTTATTTCTTCTCCTTTTCTTTTTTTTTTATTACTTCTTGTCTCATCTTGGTCTTGTGTTTCCTTATTTATTTTTGCTTACCTCTTTTGTATTTCAAAACATCTTGATGATTCACATGGATCTCAATTGTTTATATGTTGATCCTATGTTATTACATTGTTCTTGGACCTTTTTTTTTATTTGATTTTTGTTGGTGTCTTATTTTTTTATTTGATTTTGCTTTTTTCTTTTGTGGTCAAGAATGCCTTGATGGTCCACATGGATCTTGATTATTTATATCTTGGTCTCATGTCATTAAGATGTTCTTGATTTTTGTTTTAAAACATTTTTGTTCCTACTTAAGTCTTGATTGATCATATCATGATTTCAAGTTAGGTTCATTTATGTTTATCTTTTTCTTTGTCTTTTCTTTTTTAATTAAATGTAAATCACTGTAACTCTAGTTTTGGTCATTGTTTTACCATTATCCTTAGTTATAGGTATTCACATTTGAAATGGATTAGTGCAATTGGAATATTATGTCATTTTAAGTTATTCATACTTATGATGCTTAATTTATTTTACTATAGTAAGCACTTTGTGCTCAGGTCTCAAAGTCTCAAATGTCAACATCAACGCTGATGAATGATTCTCAAGAACACTTTGCAATAACTAGGTTCATGATATGGAGTTAGGCTTCTAGGTAGCATGCATTTTAGGCTTCTTTCTCTATGCTTAGATGTGTCTCTTTGTATACATTGTAAATCTAATCAATTCTTGGTTTTCATGATTTCTCATTCCATTCTCTCCCTAACTTGGGTGAACTACATTGGCCTGAAGTTCATGTTGGAACATGAGTCCATGGAACTATGTAGGTAACACTCAATTTCTATTTAAATTAGCTTGGCTATCTCCATTCTTCTATTCATCTATTTCATTACTTTGTGCATTCTCATATGCTTGGTTTTATATGGCTTTTTAAGCCATTACACCATTTCCTATATGTTTGTGCCCAGTCACTTTAACCTATCTTTTCAGTTATATCCTTGAACTATTTTTCTTACTATACCCATGTTGAGGCACAACATCTAAACAATGTCCAAATCAAATCAGCTCTACATGGGTAAATCATTATTTATTCTTTATCAATAATCAAGATTTGCCCTACTAGGGAAAATCTATTTTATCATGATCACATTTGTTCTACTGGAGTAATTCTTATTATCTTCTCTTTGGAGATCCTATTCTAGTGGTGCTTCCCTTCCTAAATCAAAATTATCTCTTTTTACCCCTAATTCCAAGCTCTCTACACTAATGCCCATGATCGCACTATTTTAGTGTGCAACTTGTCTCAGGATTGATTAATGCCATAAATGTGTAGCTTGTAATCTCAAATTAGGTATGTTTAAAGTGTTTCCCTTACATTTATAGATTGTATATTTCCCATATTTCTAGGGCCTATTATACTCTTAATTATATTTTGATCATTGATGGTAATCACATGTGCAAGTATTAACTCATCTAGATGTGATCTATTCCATGGGTTAATCTCTCACTTTCTCTCTCTTTTCGAGAGTCCATCCTTTTCTTCCATCCTAATGTGTCCTCTCGAGGGGGAATCATGGATCTGTTCCAATTTCTTCTTGACAAATCTTTTTTTTGAAAAAATGTTGCTTCATTTGAATGTCTCGCTACACCTTCTCAAATAGGGGCAAAATGTAGACATCCAATTCCTGACACAATTTGTGTTGAAATTATTAATCTTACTCAAATTGCACTCAAATGCACATTTTAGGTCAAAATCTATAAAATTCACTAAAAGGTTAAAACTTGTCACTTACAAGTGCCTGTTTAGGTCAAAGTATCCATAAATAAGGAAACATATTTTATGGGCCAACTAACTTTAATCAGATCATTTCGAGTCAAAATGAAAAATTCACCATTTAGTGCTCTAGATCACTCTTTTATTTTAATTTATTGGTACACATCATGTACCTTTATTATTTGGTGTTGGCAACATCCTAAATGGGAATACAACTTCAACACATCTAACATCACCTTCCAGTTCCTCTCTAGTCAAATTATGACCTAGTAATGTGACTTTCTAACCATTTTGATTAATTGTGCACCAATTTTCAAATAATTACAAAATTTTGATTAACCTTGTTTAAGGCTAATTAATCCAAATCAAGAGCTTAAGTGGATTTTTCATGAGAGTTGTTGAATATTTATTTTTGAAAATTGATTCTTATTAATTGCATCATTAGGGGACATCATTTTTTGGGAAGACATCCCTAGGCCATAAATGCCATAAATATCAAGATTATGGGTCACCCATGCCTAGTTAATTCCTCCCATGCCTCTTCAATGCCCCTTATTCCAAGGTCATGATGAAGATAATTATTGATTTTAATTCCAAATATTAGGATTATCCATAGCCACACATCTTAATCTTGAGATGGATGGTCATGGTTAATTCTGACCAATCTCAAAAATCTATAAATAGAGAGGCCATGGACATGAATTTTAAGCTTGAATATTGCAAGTTATAATGTTAAATTGTTTTCACAATCCTTTACATTAGACCATTTATTTTGTTTGCAAGCTTTATTGATAGGCTAGTTTAGTGATTTAGAATTATGAGCCTAGGTTTTATGGAGTGTTCTTGAGACATTGGAGGAGTTTGTCACCTTTGTTGAAAAAGACAAGGATGCTTGATCAAGGGAGAACATGCTTTTGAGCCACATGGGTATGGTTAATCCATTTGGGAAGGTAATATGATGTTTTCTTTCTTTCATTTGTTTCTTTCTATCCTTTGTAATTCCTATAGGAAATGATAGGCTTAGTTAGCTAGTTCTTTATGCATTTTTCATGATTTCTAGACTAATGTTTGACTAACTTGCTTTGTAATCCTCTCTACAACTTGTATATAATGTAAAGAATTTATGCATTTCATGTGACAACCCTTCATGGGTGAAGTGTATAAGTTTGGTTATGCTTTGGTCATATTTCCCTTCTCATACCAATAATTCCTCATGGAGATTGAAGTGTAAAACTCCTTGATGTGAGCAAGCTACCTCAATAGGTCCTCTAACCTTGGTTTAGGTAGAGCCGAAAGTAGCATGGAGTTAACCATACCCTTTGTAGGTGCCTCCTAGTAATTTTATCTATTCGGTCCACTTTAAATGATAAACCCTTCCCCAATTATAATGACATACTAGTGGGTTTCTCATCTTTGATTTCTATCCTCTTCAAGTGTGCAAGTCCAAACAATTGAGGTGTAAAATTGGGAATCAACACATTTTTGGCACCATTTTTGGGGATAAATTGTGTTACCCTTGTTATGGGGAATGCTCGTAGAGGAGTTATAAGCATTTTATTTATTTCACTCTTTGTTGTTACTAAAATAGGTTTTTCATCTTTGGTTCATTGATGCCTTTGAAAATTTTCTTAGTAACTCCATTGGGAATGTTCACCCCTATTTTGTGAGAAATTTTTCAACATTATTGAAGTTATTTTTAGTATCTGAGAGTCGGTATTGCATCAGTTTCTATGAGTATTTCTATTTATTCTAGTCTAGAAGTCTCACTTCTAGTCGTAACTTAATTATATCAAGATTTAAAGATTGGTGCTTGCTATATATACTCTTTTTTATTTTAAAGAGTTTTCTTTAAGTTGACAAATATAGAGGTTACTAGATCTTATTTTCAAAAGAATCCATCCAAAGAACTTGTCCCTAAGTTAAAAGTTCTATATAGAAACAAATAAATGTGAAATCCTGTTGTAGGCCAAAGCTTAGGTAATCAAGTAAGACATAATCAGTTTGTTCCCCACTATATTTACCCTCTTTTCTCTAATATCCCTTTGGTTGAAGGATACCAAAGCATTTTAGATAAATTTGATCTCCTTTTAAGTCAAGCTCCTTCTCCACAAATAAATATTTCTCCTCCCACTGGGTCACTAAGGATTCTCTCTATCTCTCCTCCATTGAGTCCTCCTCATAGTATCCATTCTCAGCCATCTCCTAGTTTAGATTCATCTTCAGATTCTAAAATGGAAGACCATGACTTGAGAAGGAAGATGTTTAACGTAGATAATGACAATGATGGAGAAGATGATCAAGGTCTAGTTAATAGATGTAGACCATTTATCATCCCAAGGTTTAGACCTATTAACTTTAATGGTATACCTAGTTTCCCTAATGAGGTCCCTATAAAGATTATAAATATATTAGCTAATTTTGAGGGGACCATTGTAGTATCTAGGGAACAATATTTAAAAGCCTTCTTAAACATCATTGAAGATTATGAAATAGATCTTGAAGATATATGTATAAAAATCTTTGTGAACACACTTGAAGATGAGGCATGGGAGTGGTTCAAATCCCTCCCTGATGGATCCATAGACACATGGAAAGCTATGATTGATGCATTTAGGATGCAATATTGTGATAACATTGACCATATATTCTTGCTTTCTAAGTTTGAGATCCTCAAGAAGAATCCTAATGAGTTTGTGAAGGATTTAAATTATAGATTTAGTAAGGTGTTGAGAAGGCTATTGGAAGACATCAGACCTAGTGGTGCTACTTATTTGATTAAGTAATGTGATGCATTTGACAAGAAATCAACCTATTATCTCAAAGATAAGGCTCTTACAAATTTTAGGATGGCTTTCAATTTGGCTATCCAAATAGAAAAAAATATCAAGGCTATGGGTAAGAATTTAAACAAGAGGGTCAATGTCAAGTTGGTGAATGTTAAAAGGCCTCAATCCTCCCACAAGAGTGTGTACCTATAGGAAATGGTGAAGACTTTGGCCACTCCTATGAAAGAAATCTCTTACAAGCTAACTAGAGCCAAAAAAGGGTGTCTCAAGGTTCTTTTAACCATGAGGATAGGAGAGATCATAAGAGATAAGCAAGGAATCATCCCAAAGATCAGGGTCAAGATAGGCCACCTTTATAAGCCAAGAATAATGATAAGGAAAAGGGCCTGGCAAGGGATGACAAATATGAGAGAAACTAGAACTGGGGAAGTAGAAGCAAAGTACCAGATCTGTTAGTTGTGAAGATCAACCTAGTCAGTTGCAACATCAACTGGTGTGATA
Organism: Torreya grandis; assembly: GCA_037957365.1. Lineage (NCBI taxonomy): Eukaryota > Viridiplantae > Streptophyta > Pinopsida > Cupressales > Taxaceae > Torreya > Torreya grandis. The sequence continues at coordinate 82,818 of JARHVA010000579.1, read as the reverse complement.
AATGTTTCCTCTATTATCCCCCTTGTATCATAGATGGTGATAGTGGTCAAGATGTATGTGGATTTAAAATTGCATCTAAGGAAGATTATATCTACATTGTTGATTTCAGGAAATGGAGAGTTACAATTTCAAAGAAGAAGCTATGAGTGCCTTAATTATCTTTGATTGTGAAGATACCCCAGCATATGAATGTTTTAATTTCAAATTTAATGAACCATATGTGATGGTTGTTTCTCCATAAATAGAGCTAATGGGTGATACCACTACTCAAGAATTCTAGAGAACATGTGAAAAGGTAAGGATCCCATCCCTAGATTTTGTCTATGAGATAAACATGATGTATGAATATGAGTTACCTATTCATGAATTTGAGTTTCTAAGATCAATGATGAAATAAAAATATGGAGACTCTCCTCCATTGGTTGAGGATTGATAATTGATGATCCACATAAAAAATTCCCAAGAAAAGAAGGAATATAAATTGAGAAGGACCAAAATACTCCTCCAAAAGGCAAAGACTCTTTTGCTCCTAAAGAAAAAACTAAAGAAAAAGAGACCAAAGGGACTAAAGAGGTCTAAGACTATATTAATCCTAGTTATAAAGAGGTCTAAGATTATATTAATCCTAGTTCTACACCCTACAATGTCAAACCAAGAAGTACCCAAGCCAAGAATCAAACTCCTTTGTTGTCTAGTATTCCCAAGAAGGATGAACCTAAGAAGCCTCCCTTGAAAAGTGAAGTCAAGAATGATAGTTCTCTTATTTTTGTTCCCCTAACTCTTGAAGGATGTATCCCAAATGAGAATGTTATAAGCTTACTTGATAATACTCCTCTACACAAATATAATATTTATGACATGGGCCATGTGTTAATTTAACTAAATGTCATAATACCCTTTATAGAATTGCTTATAATTTTGGAGCATAGGAAAAGAGATTTTGAGTATTTGGGATTTATAGAGAAAATCATTGCTAATGAAAATGTTGAAGCTGAGCCTCCTCTCGCTCTTCCTTTGGAAGGTGAAAACACTTTAGGATATCTTGAGCATCACTTGGAGGTATATTTGGGAATAACATTGGTAGAGAGTCAGATGGATATTGACCCATTATATACCACCCTATTAATTAATGGATTAATTATCCATAACTACATGTTTGACTCTAGTGCATCTTATAAAATCATGTCATTGGCTATGTTGAATGAAATTTGCATGAGGATAACTACAACATATGGATTATGTCTCACCATGGATTCTAGAGAAGTACCAATTATTGGTGTGGTCAAAGGATTGGTGGTGAAACTCACATAATACCTCAATAAATTCTTGAGTATGGATGTCATTTTTTCATATTGTCCATCGAAGTGGGGTATGTTACTATTTATAAAATGGGTTGCTAGTATTGGGGATACTATTCAAATGGATTTGTCTTATGCTACTATACCCTTAGATGGGAAAATGGTTCACCTAAACTGGGAGCCACAAATGCTTCATGTCTTAGAAGATCCTAAGTACCAACTGAATAAGGTGCTATATGTGGATATAGATATTGGGAATTTTGTAAGTGTTAAGTACATAAAATTGCCTCCTAAATATGGTATTGATGATGAAGACTCCATCTATACCATGCATTTTAAGGGAACATGTTCAAACATCAGAAATGGGGTTAAGGTTGTCTTGTATACCCCTGATGGCTAGGTTTATAGGTACTCTTTCCAATTATCTTTTGAGTGAACAAATAATATTGTGGAATATAAATCATTCCTAATTAGCATTTAGATCACCCATAAACATGGATTTAGAAGATTGTTGGTTAAGGGTGATTCAAAGTTAGTGGTGAAATAGGTTTGGACTGTTTATGCCACAAAGCATAAGAGGTTGAAGCAATACCAAAATGTTGTATGGGATTACTTGGAATGGTTTGATGCCTTCAGTATTGAATACCATGCTTGAGATTTTAATCATATAACAAATATGCTTAAGAAGAGGGTTGTATAATTTAAGATCAAAAATGAAAATCCTTCTTGTGAGTATGAGGTCAAGATACTGGTAAGACCTTATATCCTAAACAACATTGATCATTGGCAAATATTTGACAATGATGATCAAACAAGAAGATTTCTATATTGTATAGATGAGTTTAAAGGAACCATCATAGATTGGGACTCTACGGTATATATCTACGATGGAAAATAAACCTTGTATGGAAAGGAAATAATCTAGTTAAAAACTAATACTATCCCTAAAGGATTGGTTAGTATAGAATCATCCTTTGATGGAGCTAATAGAGTCAAATATAGAAACATTTCTAATCAAAGGATGTGATTGAGATTAATATTGGGATAAAATAAATCCAAGGAAGATTTGGCTTGATACCCACCTAAGAAATAAAGAAAAGGAAGCATTCATCATGCTATTAAAAAGGTACCAGGACTGCCTAGCGTGGTCATATTCAGAGTTGAAGACTTATAAGGGAAGACTTGTTTTAGCATGTTATTCCCCTCCACCTTGATGAAAAACCATTCTATTAAAAATAACAACCCATCAATCCCATCTTGGATACTAAAATATAGGAAGAATTAAAAAATTAAGGGATGGTGGGATCATTCAACCCATAAGGTATTCATCATGGGTAGAAAATTTAATCCCTGTTAGAAAGAAAAATGAAGATATCAGACTCTGCATTTATTTTCAAAACTTAAACAAGGTTTTGTTATAGGACAATTATTGATTGCCTAACATGGACAACATGATCCAATATGTCACTGGATCCTAACTATTATCAACTTTAGATGGATTTTATGGTTATAACCAGGTGGTAGTGAAGGAGTTTGAAAGGTCCAAGACTAATTTCACTACCCCGTGGGACACCTATGTATATGTATGATTGCCTTTTAGTTTGATAAATATAAGTTCCACTTTCTAGAGAGTAATGGATGTAGCTTTTTATAGATTAATTAACCAATTCATTGCTATATACTAGGATGATGTTACAATGTACTCCAATAAAAGAAGTGACCACTTAGCACATTTAGAATAAATGCTTATCAGATACAAGGATTTTAGGATTTCATTCAATCTCAAGAAATGCCATTTTAGAGTATAGAAGATAAAGCTATTGGGACACATTGTATATCAACAAGGTGTCATGATATACCTTGAAAGGGTGGAGGCCATTAACAAAGTACCCATCCCATAGACCAAGAAAGGTATTCAATCCTTCTTTGGACATATTAATTTTGTTAGAAGGTTTGTTTCTAACTTTGCAGAGATTATTCTGCCTATCACTTCAATGTTGAATAAGGATTAAACTATAAAGTGGGATGGCAAGGCCACTCAGTCATTTTAGGATATCAAGGTAGCTCTAAAAACTTCCCCAATGCTTACTTATCTGGATTATAGAAAGGATTTATAAATCTTTTCATTTTCCTCTACACATAATATTGCCATAGTGTTGCTATAAAAGAATGATGAAGGTTATGAACATCCTATTTCCTTCTTTAGTAAGGCATTTCAAGGATTTGAGTTAAGATATATCATAATAGAGAAGCAATCCTTTACTCTTTTAAAGGATATCAAGCATTTCAAATCTTACATCTTGAATTCAAATATTATAGCTTATGTTCCTGACACCATGGTGAAGGACATATTAACTCAAAATGAATCTACTAATAAAAGGTGCCGATGGTCAACAAACTTCAAAATATGACCTAGAAATACAAACTACCAAGTTGGTTAGAGGCATGGATCTAGAAAAGCTAATGATTGAAAAAAATTTATAGGCTATGGAAATAAAAAATGTAGAAAGGGTGGTTAATAACCCTAAATATAAGTATAGCCAATCTTCATAATACAAAGATATAGTCTATTATTTGAGGAATTTGAATTGTCCTTCCCATTTAAGTAAAAATCAAAGGAGGAAATTAAAGTTGGTTTCTCAAAAGTATCATCTATTGAGAGATGACCTAGCTTGGAGGAACCCAAATGGTTTTCTCTTGAGATGTCTAGTGGAAAATGAGATTCCTTCAATAATTACAAAATTCTATAGTGGTGTGTATGGTGGTCACTTTGTTCCTAAAGTCACTGCACACAAGATTCTAAGGGTTGGGTATTGGTGGTCCACATTATTCAAAGATGTTGTTACCATGGTAAGAAGATGTGAAGAGTGACAATGATTCTTTGGAAGAATGAAAGCATCTAGATCACTTCCCTTGTAACCGGTCTTTGTTGAAGGACCTTTTAGGCAATGGGAGATGGATTTCATGGGTGAAATATTATATTACTTAATTGATGGTCATAAATGGATCCTAGTGGATATCGACTACTTCATAAAATGGGTTGAAGAAATCCTCACTAGAAGATCAACCCACCATGTGGTCATTGATTTCTTATTGAATAACATGATTTGTTGATTTAGAGTGCTAGTCAAAATCATGTGTGATAATTCTATGTGATTTAGAGCCAAATAATTAAGTGAATTATGTGAATATTATGGGATTGATCTAGCATATGCATTTAACCATAAACAATAGGGAAATGGGTAGGATGAGTCTAGTAATAATAATTTGTTGAAAATCATCAAAAGGACTTTGGATGCTAACAAAAGAAAATGGGGTGAATAGTTAATGTTTTCTATCTGGGTAGAGAGGCTAACTCCTAAGAGATCTACTAGAAAAAACCCCTTTGAGATTGTTTATGGAACTCAAGCTATTTTACCCCTAAATCTACAGCTACCCACTTACCAATTCATGTAACAAATAGTGGAGAATGAAGAAGAAATAAACCACTATAAAGAAAGGATTGACCAAATCATTAAGCTTGATGAGTCTCGTAGAAAAGCTCATGAGAGGAATATAGAGTTCAAGGAGAATATCAAAAGGATATTTGATAATAAAGTCACCCCGAGAGCTTTTCAAGTTGGTGATTTAGTTATGCTTTGGGATAATAGGCATGAGGACAAGGGAAAGCATGTTAAATTTGATTCCCTATGAATGGGTCCTTACACCATTGATTATCAAATAGGGAACCATGCATTCTATCTTAGAGAAATTGATGGATAATTTTTAAAATTTCCAATTAATGGTAGACACCTCAAGAATTTCTTGGATTGAGTCCATGATCTGAGCAAGATTTCAGGTGACAATTTGGGTGACAGTTCTACCCCAATTGGTGGCAAAACTTTTGGGAGCCATAACTTTTGCACCATAACTCTATTTGACTCCCTCTTTCAACCATTGGAAAGATAATAACAAGGGGAAAATTTTGAGATGGAACAATCTTTTCTTTGTGGATTTTTACCCTCTAAAAATAAATGAAAGTGCCCCAATTTTCAATTTTATTAGTGCAGTCTAAAAATAGTAAGTTTCTAAAAATAGCAATTCCTCAAATTCTGTATTGTTGTGAATCGTAGAAGTTGAACCAATTAATATCCCTCATGATTGGTGACCTTATAAATCCTCTTCCTACCTTCAAATGTATATAAATGAAGATGTAACCAAAAAATGAAATCAGAGATCTCTTCTCAGAGATAGGCATATTTTTGGATCTGCAAATGTGATCATAAAACATCTCTCCTCAGAGATAGCATTATTACAATTGTGTTGTTATTATTTATTGAATTATCTTTCAACCAAAGATTCTCAATTTTGGATCAGCCCATGACTACCTTTGTAAATATGTATATAATGTGTTATCCTTTCTTATCTTTGTAGTCTTGCTATGGTTTATGTTTGTATAGTTTATGTCTCTCCTTTCCCCTTGTTGTTCTATTGACTCTATGACCCAATGGATAGGCTATTGGTTTGGTGTTCTCTATGTACCTACGAGGGGTACCCATCCTTGATCAAGAGCCTATGTTAGTGCCCAAAATTACACTAGAGAAATTGAGCCTTTGTCAGTAAAATTCCTATGTCTAAACTGAATGAATGTCAATGTTTTAGCCTCTTGTCCTAGTCTTTCAAAAGATTGAAGTGCATGTTTATAATTAGTTGTGTCCTTTGTCTCACTTTTATGAAATGGATTATTCCTCCACTCTTTTTATAAATATTTAGGATTACTTTCTGAAGATAGAAGGTACTCTCAATAACTATGAGGGAATTGCAAAGGTTGATTAAAGATCTCATGGTAGGAAAATTTGCTGTGATAAGATAAAAGTATAGTTAGGCCTTTCCCCATGCATGGATTTATTATTTTATGATTCGAGGAGAGTTATAGGGCCCTAAATTAAATTGATAAGTTACACTTGCCATGTTTTGATGATCAAGGTGAGAAATAACTTGATGGACCAAATGAAGGACATGTGTTTATCTCAGGGGATTTCCATGAATATTTTCAAGGGTGGGAAGGATCTTGCACCCTTCCCCAAGTGGATGAAGTTGATGCAAAGGTAAAAAATGGTCAATATTCCAAACCCACGTGTAAGTTAGACACATGGTAGATTCTCAGGGCTTTGGATATTTTAGGCCTTTTTTGAAAATTTCCCCACTTCCCTTTTGGGTGGGTAAGGTGCTTGAAGTTCACATGGCCTAGATATTTGAACTTATAAGAAAAAGTTATGCCACATGGTGGCTCCTTGGGGTTTTCTTAGTTTTGGTCCCTTTCTAAAGATTTCCCCACTTACCTCTTGGTGGGAAAAATTCAAAATATATCCATAGGCCTGAATGCCCAAATTTATAAATATAAATTATGAAGCATGGTGTTCTTACCTCCCATAAGGAACTCGAGGCATATTGCATCACTATACCAATGGAAAGTAACAAGTGAAAAGGTGTAAAAGTCTTTGAAGGATTGAAAAGGTATCATAATGTATTCTCCACTCATATGGCTGTATGTGTTATAAGGAGGATTGCCTGGCGTAAAGGGAAACATTTGTATTTTCCCTCTCTTTTTCAAATGAGGTTTTAAGCAATTAATGAGAGTGGTTGATAATTAATCATTGGGGTTTGGACCATTAATGGTAACCATAATATTTAAATACAAGGGATTATAACTTAGGTATTTTTATTCATTCTAAAATTACCCTTTGCATTCAGAGCTTTCATTCATGCCTTTGAGTTATTTGTGTGCCCTAGTTGAGTGCAGTGCAAGAATATAATTAACATGAATTCTTCAAAGACTTTCATATTCTAGTGTGCACAGACCTTTAGATTAAACAATAAGTTTTTCATTTACTCCTTGTTTTGTGTTCTTTGAGAGGAGTCATCTTGAGGGTTGTTTGAGTGAAAAGTTTGTTTGGTATTAATACAGTGCACTAGAGATTTAGGGAAATATGGTAGCGTCTTCAACCTTGATAAAGGGAAATATTTTTTCAAATTTAGATTCAATTAGGGATACAAATGTTATGGGGTTAGATTTTGGGGCCCTATTGAATGTCTTATAATAGCCAAACCTCCCCAAGTAGTTACCAACATTAGCATGAATTATATCACACCTAAGACATCATTCCCCCTAGTTTCTCCATACCCAAAACTCATTATTGCATGTGCTTGAGCATACCAAATAGACACTAAGACCATTTTTAATGGTGATCATTTGGTTGTGTGCTCTTTCACCCCTTTGGCCCTTAGTACCATGATTAGAATTCTCCTAGCTAGAGAGCATTACACTCTCTTTAGAGGAATGTTAGGAGTATGCGAAAAAAGGATGATAAGGCTATCTAAGATATTATCAAATCTTGTTGGTTGGCCAAGAAGAGAAAAAATGTATCCATAATGTACAAGAATTTGAAAGTGGTAGAGTTTAATGAATTACCCTAATATATTATTTCCATGGCTGCTAGGATCTATGGGGTACCTACCATAGAAAAAATTTGAACCATGGATGTTCTTAATTATGATTTGCATGTTGAAAGGGAAGACAAAGCTAGATTGGGTGGCTATACTTAGTGATGTCAGGGGATCTCTATAGCTCTACCAATTAGAGCACAATTGATTACTTCTTATATGCAATTAAACACAGAATTATACCAGAATGATAAAGTAGATAGAAACTTGAGACAACAAAGAATTTGAGAGACAATACACACTCTTTGTATTAGATATTACTAGAAGAAAATACAATAAGGAAGATGCCACTTCTTCCTCCACATCAAAGGCTTGCCACACCTCAAGACCTTCTTCCCTCTCTCTCTTGTTCAACACAAACCAACTCTACAACCTGAGTTGTTATCCCTCATTGAATGCTTCAGCTGATCTCCATGACCTTACACCTGTAGATCTCCTTGACCTTGCTAGCTTCAATGCTCTTACTTGCCTTAGGATTAATTACAATACATGCCTTATGGGTCTATAAATAAGATCCCATGCTTACAAAAATAGAACTCAAGTTACAATAATTAGACACGCAGCTTGTGACTATAATTAGTCGCTTAACATGCAAACACTCAGTTCAACTAACTGACTGTTCGTCAACATCAGTTCCAAAAATACACAGGTTGCCGACGTCGGTCCCTGTTGGTCTGGTGCTGCTGACGTTGGTCATACTGCCAACACCGGTGGCTCTGGTTCTTCAGCATCCTTCCCTCTAGTGTCTGCAAATGGTTGAAGCTTTTAGCTCCACACCATAACAATCTCCCACTTGGAGATAAACGGCTGCAACCTGTACCTGTACTTGTACACCATCTATTTTTCTCCTTAGGCTCTGTATCCCTCTTCAACGTCACTCTTGAAGACCAACCACCACGCAAACCTGTGATGCCATACCTGTATCCTATGCCACAAGAATTTTGCTGCTCCCAAATTCTCCATGACATACTTCTGAACCAACTCTACCCTTAGCTCAGAAAACTCCCTGTATATGAAACCCTACAACAAGTAACACAATACAGTAACAGGATAATGTAGCTAATATTATCCAACCTGGTAAAGATAAAATACAATGGTCAAACCTCCATTGTTCTGCAGCATACTCAAGACCATATACCATAGCTTTCTATCTCATGTGTCCATCCACTCTCTTCTCTAAAATAGGAATCCATCCCTCTATCTAGTGCTTCCTTCTAGCTGACAACACTACCAACAAATACTTGTTTGGTTCTCCAAGGACTCACACTCCTCATCCATGCCAAGCTCCCACTATTTCTAGAATCTACCTGCATTGCTTCTTCCATCTTCCTAGCTCATGACTATCAGTAAGCAATATAAAGAAGGTGAACAACAAATATGAGGTTCACATACCTTTTTTGACCTCCACATGGGTGTTTGAGACTTAGATGATTCACCCACTATCCGTTTCAGTGATCGATATCGACCAACTCCCAGTCTGCTTTCAACCAATTCCCTGCACTAACCCTGACTGCCGACATCGTTTCCTTGGCCGATGCCAGTGTCCCTCCTACCAACGTCAGTCCTTATGACTGACGTAGGACTTCTCTTGTCTGACCTACCGACCCTATTGTTCTGCACAAGATCGATGCCGATATCTAGATGACTGACGTCGATGCCAAGCTGCCGACATCAGTGTCTGTGTGTTCCTGTAAGTGATGAAATTTTCATCTGTGAGCTCTTCTTGGATCAAACCTCTGTCCATGCTGCCCTCTCAGATTTATTCAGCCCCTGTGACTGATCTCTATCCTTCATCTTCTCCAAAAACACCAAGGCTTCTTTGTTCTTGTGAAAACCATCAAATTTCCTTTTTCTGCAATGAACTGTATCTGTGCTTTCCAAATTTGAATACATACCTTTTGAATCAAGAAATGCCATTCCCTTCTTATTCTCGTGACCAAACCTATTAGGCCACATCTTCAAATCTACACCAGAAGTAGAATCAATAATATAAGTAGACAGATAAAGAGTATCTACTTTCTTACCTCTTGCTAGAACAAGTGCTCCCTTGGTAACCTTCCAAGAATCCGCTGTGAGGGTTATTGTGCATCCCTCATCTCCCAACCTTCCTATAGAAATCAGACTCTGCTTCAGAATTGGAACATGCATAACCTCTTTCAACACCCACGTGTTGTCAATCTACAATCTTAGCTGCATTTTCCCTTTGCCAACTATCTGACAAGGCGAACCATCTCCTAAATAGAGCACTCCAAAATCTCCTTGTTCATACTCATAGAACAAATCTCTATTTGGGGATGCATGAAAAGATGAACTAGAATCTAAAATCCATGATCCTACTTGACTATTCGAAGAAAGTATGAGAGCATCCTACATCACAATATTTGCATCCTTTGCTTCTTTAGTACCTGCATGTTGATTCTCTTTATCTCTCAACCAACACTCCCTCTTTGTATGTCCTTTCTTTCCACAAAACCAGCAGGTAATACCTTTGGACTTAGATCTCCTTCCCGACCTTGATTTCCCTTGCTCAACCTTCTCCCTTTGCCGTCCCCTACTTTTTGCACTTAGAGCATTCCCTGATGATTCACTTGTGCTTATCCTATGTATTTCCTCATTCAAGTTCACACTCACAACATCATCAACTTTTAAGATTTTAGAAGCAGATGCAGAATTACTTACTGCCATAACCATACCATCCCAACTTTCAGGCAAAGAACATAAAATCAAGAGAGCTTTTACCTCATCATCAAAAACAATATTGACTGAAGCTAGTTGGTTTACCAACCCATGGAAATCACTGAGATGAGTATGTACCGATCCACCTTCCTGCATTTGCAAAGTAAATAGCTGCTTCATAAGATATACCTTATTAGAAGCCGAGGGATTTTTGTATAAATTTGCCAAGGTCTTTATAAACTCTTTCGTTATTTTGCACTGTGATAAGCTAGAAATCACAGACGATGCAAGGCTCAACCTTATGGAACCGAGAGCCTTCCGATCAAGAACTTTCCATTCTTCATCCTTCATATATGTGGGCTTGCATGCAACCCCACCCAATGGTAAGTACAGATCCTTCTGACATAGATAGTCCTCAATCTGCATCCTCTAATGTTGATAATTCTTGCCGTTAAACTTCTCCATTCGTAGTCTACTTTCTTCTACCATTGCTGAACTCCCACTCAATCATAAAACCCTATGAGTGACCTGCAATCAAAAACAATACCCTGCTTCCTGCAAACCGTAGCTCTGATACCACTTGTCAGGGGATCTCTATAGCTCTACCAATTAGAGCACAATTGATTACTTCTTATATGCAATTAAACATGAAATTATACCAGAATGATAAAGTAGATAGAAACTTGAGACAACAAAGAATTTGAGAGACAATACACACTCTTTGTATTAGATATTACTAGAAGAAAATACAATAAGGAAGATGCCACTTCTTCCTCCACCTCAAAGGCTTGCCACACCTTAAGACCTTCTTCCCTCTCTCTCTTGTTCAACACAAACCAACTCTACAACCTGAGTTGCTATCCCTCATTGAATGCTTCAGCTGATCTCCTTGACCTTACACCTGTAGATCTCCTTGACCTTGCTAGCTTCAATGCTCTTACTTGCCTTAGGATTAATTACAATACATGCCTTATGGGTCTATAAATAAGATCCCATGCTTACAAAAATAGAACTCAAGTTACAATAATTAGACACGCAGCTCGTGACTATAATTAGTCACTTAGCATGCAAACACTCGGTTCAACTAACTGACTATTCATCAACAGCAGTTCTGAAAATACATAGGTTGTTGACACTGGTCCCTACTGGTCTGGTGCTGCCGACGTCAGCCGACTCTCTGCCGTCACCGGTCTCCTTCTCCACTGCACTTGACCGACGTCGGTCATACTGCTGATGCCGGTGGCTCTGGTTCTTCAGCATCCTTCCCTCTAGTGTCTACTAATGGTTGAAGCTTTTAGCTCCACACCATAACAAGTGAAAATCTATATAGGTAGATGATGTAGCTCCAAGCTGTTATTCTTTCTAAGGAGGCATTCTTGGGTATATTCTACATGTCTTCTTATTTAATGTACAACTTGGTGCACAATAAGATGTTCTAATGGATCACAAGGAACCTCAATGGAATGAGGATATATGAAATATATCCATAAATAACTATGGAGGGATTTAAGAGGATATTTTGAAGAGTTTACAACTACTTCTTTAACATAATGATGAGTGTCTTCTTCCCTTTAAGAAGCCTCAACAGGATGTCCATGACAACCAAACAAGTAATTTAAAAATATGGTGCCACTTACATATAATTTAGAACATTATCATATATCAGGGTGAGTGGTTACTTAGGATGCCCACAAAAACTACCAAGATACTTGTAAGATAAGTTGGCAGTGATGGAGATAAGTTGACAAATTATTCCACCACATGAAATGATCACAACCAAAAATATTAATAATCCTTTCAAATTTCTTATGGTAATAGGGTATTATTCATGTCCTTTAGCTACAAAGGCAAAGGGGTTGGAGTAGGATATGGGCCTATATGAAATCAATAAGATGCCACCCTAAACCAATTATGAAATTAGGTGGTTAGTAAATATGGCTACTAATCTGATATTGCATCAATCACATTATGAGGACATCTAGTCTGATTACACCACTAAGGAAGATGTCCAAAAATGGGAATTTATGAGGTTTATAGTATAGGAAGTTATAACATACAATATCTATCCCATTGGTAAAGACATGGTTGATGACAAAATGACATTATCTTCATTATACAACACAAAAAACATTAAAGCCCAACCCATCTCTCAGTCAAATTTTAGTGTTCAAGAGGATGATTCCAACCCTAAGAGATCAATGCAAATCATGAAGAGAACCTTCTAAGGGATTTAGGAGTATGGGGTTGACCTTGGTGCATATGACTCCCCTACCCTTCAAGATCTAAGCAAGGTAATGAGCTGAAGGATTTCCTCCCAGCATATAATGGTGACCCTATAGCTCCATCATCAACCATAACAAGCAAGGGTAAATACAAGTTTGGGGATACTGAGTTCACCAAACTAGTGGATGTGGAGATGATAACAATGGCACAATATAATGTCAAGTTATCCTTTTCAAAGTTAACAAGCTAAGCAAAAAATTGGGGTAAGATTCTTATAGGGGAAGTTACACTAGCTAGTGCTATCCCCATATCCATTTTAGGAAAGGGAGCCCCAACAATACCAACCATTCTAATGACCATTCCTATGGCTAGCCTAGTTACACTCCCACATGCATCACCTACTCAATAAGTAGTAGTTGATCCTCACTTGATAATATATTCAAGAAAGAGAGGAGGTGAGGACTAGGAGGGACAACCAAAGAAAAAGAGATTCAAGGCTCTACAACCGCCAAGTAAATCACCTATGAAGAATAAGGAGGTTGTATTCAAAGACCCACTATCCAAATAAATCCATATAAAGAGAAGAGAGGACCAAGCCTTATATGCCCAAAGAATAAGGGATATGAGTGAAGAGGAGGATTCACATGAGGGTATATCCATTATTAAAGTAATGAAGAAACAACATGCCTTCACTCCTCCTCAAGTGAAGACTGGGCAAAGGACTCAAAATGAGAAAACCTAAACCCCAATAAAGGTCCCGATGAGGGGTTTGTTTATATAATAAACCTCAATGGTAGAAAACAAAGGTAATGAGGAAGATGCCCTAACCTCAGATGACCCTTTATCTTTTAATGATGCTGTATAGGTTGGTCTTGAAGTGGCCATATAAGCTCAGACTCCTCTAAAAAAGGAGACTATGTCTCTAGAGATGGAGACATTCATAGACAATCTCATCACCCAATCAATAGGATAAGATGACTAGGGTGGAGTTGAAGGATTAGATAAGATTAAGGATAAAACTAAAGAAAGGCTTAAGTAGAATATTTAAAATGTCTCAATTTTTGAGGTGGTAGTTGAGCATGAAGGCTCACAATAGGTTCCAGATGCACCATAAGGTGTTCTTTCTAGTCCAAAGGTGTTAGGGATGGCACCAAAAGAGAAGGTGAATACAAATGAAGGTGGGGAAGTAAGCCTGCAAATGGGTACCCCTACTCCTAAAATAGTATATAAAGAAATGGGAATTTTCAACAAAGATGTTGGGGAGGAAATTTCAAGAGGATTTACCTCCATTAAAGCTCCATGAAGTATTCTCCCTCATGTCAAGGTCCATGACCCAATTCATAATATGTTTATGACGCCATGACCGATGAAGAGTTTCCTGAAGGTAGCAAGGACATCATCATAAACTCATCCATAAATGAATCCCAGGTGAATAAATAAGGTGAAGTGGTTATGCAACCTTATAACCAGTTAGTTGAACAAGGAAGTTAAATTGAGAAGTTGCTTGATGAGTCTCATCAACTCGATCAATGTTTAAAGTTTTAGAGTAAATAGAGCTAGACTTGGAAAAGGATCATGGAGTGGAGAGGGATAAAAAAGAGAAAGAAAGGGATGAAGACATTGAACAATTTATATTGAGCCCACAACCCAAGCCTATGATGTTACTTATTGATAGCTCATCATTGACACCACCCCTCGCTATCTCAAGACCATCTACAATGTCTACAACCTTGATGGGATTTTAGACCAAGCCTCTTCTCTAGGTCATAGAGAAAGTGAAAGAGAAATAAGACATTATGAGAAAGATAGGGGATATTAATGTAATGAATATCATTCATAAGCATAAGGCTAAGCCCCATAAGAAGGCCAAAACACATTCTAGAACCACCTATATTGCCACATGAGAAATTAATGTTGAGGTAGATATCCCTCCACTTGATACATTGAAGAAAGATGTTCCCCTAGAAATTTACTCCATATATAGTTATAATCTCAAAGAACCATCATGAAAGGAGATAAAGCACAACTCACAAGTCTTGGCTAGCATGGTGGCATGAAGGATGGATAAAGATAAAGACACCATGGAAGAACTAAAAGCTACAAATTAGGCTATGATCTAGTACTTGTAGAAGTTACTGAGTGAGCCAAAGGTAGTAAATATGACTACCATTAAGGCTCCAAACCTTCCTTTCTTCCCCATGAGATCACTAAATTTTAGCTAAGTTGATGATTTAAAATATAGAGTGTGGGAAACTAAAGAATTACAAAAATATTTTAGCACCAAGTCCAAAATAATTATCCATTTAACATTAGAATGTTTAGATGACATAATGGATAAACAAGGAGAATGCGATACCTAGATGTTCACTTACAATGTGGATATAAAGAATTGGGAAAAGATCCAACCCAAGATGGATGAAATATTCAACATAGGCACAAACACTTTAGTGGTGGAGAAGATCATATCTTATGATGATCACAAAAGGCCCAAGGAATATCAATTGGCAATGAAGCAATAGTTGACGATGCTCAAAGAGGGCATCTTGATTTAAAGGGAGAAGAATAGTATCTCATGATTGTGATGAAAGAAATAGATGCTAGCCTTAGGAAAATGGTGAACCTTGATGGTGCATGTGATTTGATAGAAGAAGTAATAATCAATGCTTTGAAAAGCCTCATTGATGCACTTCAATGAGCTTTTGATGTCCACATGATAAGGCATTTGGTGTCACTTGAAAAGGATTGTGACCAACTCAAATCACTCATTGGGCATAAGCAAGGCATGCTTCAAAAGGTCACCACCTAGCTTGAGGAATATAATACCAAGTTCAAATACCAAGTAGGCTTGGATCGAAAGGATATCACCTTCATGATTGATAGATGTGATAATTATATCAATATGTTGGTGAGGGGTTTAGTTATCAATGTTGATTCTAGAGATTGACTAAGTATTTTGGTTGCTTTTCAATTGGAACCACTCTTTCCTTTTCTTTCTTTTCTCTTTCTTATTCTTTTTCCTCATTTCATGTTGGGAAACTATTGTACCCTACCCGTTAGTGGCACATCCCTTTCAAAGTTAGTTTTTGTATAATCATTTGTATAGGAAAGGGATGTTTTTATTTATTGTGCAAGAAGACAAAATTTTATTTTTGCCTCTTGTAGGATTTCTCTCCATGTGTATAACTAAAAATATTATTCTATAGTGGAGTATCAAGTTTTTTATTATCACTGAACCATGAACACAAATATGAATAATCATGTTTGTTACAATGATTGAACATAATCTAGACCCATGTTTTCCAGCTGGAGCATTTTTAGGAACATGCTAAGCTTAGATAAAATTATATAAGTAAATGGGGTTTGTCCCTTTACATAGGTCGGTTAATTTTTGATTATGAAGCTATAACTTAGAAGATTTCTCCTTGTGTGATTTTTATGGTGCCAAATTGATTTCTATTATAAAATCATTGGCAAGCTTTGAGAGCATCCATAATTTCTCCCTTGTTATATATTTCTTTCACATAGTGTTATGTTATGTAAATTTCAAGACATGTTGTATACATCTTTGATTTAGTGGACTAATGGAATTTATTCATGGTTTCTTGTCCCTTCCATCTTTTAAAGTACAATGCTTTGTTTTACATGCTTTGTAGATTGGTTATTTGATGTACTCTTCTTTATGGTATCCATTTAGAGTTTATATCTAGAGTATAAAATCCTTTCTACTTTGAGATTTGAAAATAGGGTGTTGATAAGTCTTCTAAGGGTAGTCCTAGGCACATAGATTTAGTTGGAGGGAGTTATTGAAAGGATATTTGTTTCATTATTTATAGACTTTTGAGGATCATTTATGCATGATTTTGTTTTATCTATTTTCTAGATAAAAATCACTTGTTAGTGAAAACAATGTAGTTATTATATGAACTTCTTCATGCTCATTTGCTAACCATCCACATTTTTATCCATAATTCAAACAAATCCGGTTTTATCCTCTCTCACCCTAAAGATAACATGTTGTTTGGATATTATAAATGTTATTTACCTCGTGAATGCATAATATGTTGCATGATTTGAAATGTGTTCATTGTGTATGCTTTAAATTTTAGTGCTTTAACTCTCATTTACTCCCTATTATTTGAAATAGTTGTCAAAATGGAGATTTCAACCACAATGTTATCTGTCTTTAGTATCTTATATATGATGTAAAGCATTTGGGCACTTCACATGATAACCCTTCATGGGTGAAGTGTATAAGTTTGGTTATGCTTTGGTCATATTTCCATTTTCATACCAATAATTCCTCATGGAGATTGAAGTTCAAAACTCCTTCATGTGAGCAAGATACCTCAATATCTCCTCTCACCTTGGTTTAGGTAGAGCCAAAATTAGTAGGGAATTAACCACACCCTCTGTAGGTGCCTCCTAATCATTTTCTCTATTCAGTCCACTTTAGATGCTAAACCCTTCCCCGACTATAATGACATACTAGTGGGTTTCTCATCTTTGATTACCATCCTCTTTAAGTGTGTAAGGCCAAATGATAAAGGTATACAACTGGGAGCCAACACCTAATTTGGAGAGTAGGTAGATTTCCTTAGTTAAGAAAATAAAAAATCAATAGCCTCTGGTGAAAACCTCTTTAGGGCACTATTAGACAATGAAAAAAGTAAAAAAAAAGATGTGTTCATTAGTGAAAACCTTTTTAAGGCACCAATGAATGGGTAAATACACTCTCTTCATCATAAATCACATAGTTATATAAGTCACTACATCATCTTCAATTCATGTCTATCTTGAGGAACATCACACATTTGAACAATTGGTCTAAGAATATCCATATACATTCAATGAGTGGCTATTTTTTGAAATTAATAACTATAATTTTTATTATATGGGTGAACTCAATGAAAAAATTGGGTCATAATCAGATGAATACTATTATTTCCCTTTAGTACCTACTTTTTTGGAGTATGGTTCCATGTTACTTGTGGAAAATACCATTGAGGTCAACCTTGGCAAAGTGGATAATCCATAAATTAATTTAGCTTGGTGCCTCCTCATTGAAGAGGAATGTGAGCCCATTATTATTATCCTCAAATAATTCATTGATATATTTACATGGTTCTATTCTAATATTCTTAGATTATATCCATCCTTGGTCATCCATCATCTTATAGTGCTTCCAGATATCGAACCCATCAAGCAAAAATTATGAAAAATGCATTTGCGTTACCATTTTGGTCAAGAAAGAACTCAAAAAACTCTTAAAAGTTGAGTTCATCAGACCTAATCATTATTTATATTGGATATCCAACATTGTTAATGTTAACATGAAACCATTAGGAATCTACATTTACACTGATTTTCATGATATCAATAAAGCTTACCCAAAGGATGATTTTCCTTTGCCCAATATTGATATGATAGTAGATTCTATAGCTGAATATGAGATGTTATCACTTATGGATGGATTTTTAGGCAACAACCAAATCAAGATAGCACCTGAGGATCAACATAAGATTGTGTTCACCACCCCATGGGGCATAGTTTGTTAGCATATCACACCTTTTGGCATGAAGAATGTTGGTGCCAGTTATCAAAGATCCATGACTTTTATCTTCCATGGAATGATGCATGATATTATGGAATATTATGTGGATTATATCCTTATAAATGAAAAAACAAGAGAAAAACATCCAAAATTTTTACGTAGGATATTTGAACAACTTCAAAAATACAAGGTCAAACTAAATCCTAAGAAGTGTTCCTTTAACATCACATCTATAAAGTTGTTGAGTTTCATTGTCTCTAGGTGAGGCACTGAAGTGGACCCAACTAAAGTCAAAGCCATAATAGAATGATTCCACCATCCAATATAAAAAATCTATGTATCTTGTAAGGAAATTTTTTGGTGATTCACCAATTCATTTCACAACTTGCAGACCATTGTCATCCATTTACACACCTCTTGAAAAAGGTAACTTGATTCCAATGGAACATGAATTATGAGGAGACATTTGATCAAATGAAATCTAGTTGGTTGATCCACCAGTGTTGGCCCATCCAACACTAGGAAATACATTATTACTTTACATATCAACTACTTAGCATGCCTTGGGGGCACTTATGGCTCAAAATTATAAAAATGGTAAAGCAAGAGTAGTTTATTACTTGAGCAGGACATTGATCACCTATGAACATAATTATTCATCTCTTGAAAAGGCATGTTTGGTAGTAGGTTTTTCCTCCCAAAATTTTTCACACTTCATGCTCAACAATAGACCACGTCATTGCAAAAGTCAATCCACTCAAGTATTTCTATCCAAATCTACATTGACAGGTTGTATGGTCAAATGTATTATGCTCCTAAGTGAATTTGGCATTGAATAAAATAATCAAAAATCTATTAAAGGGTATGTATTTGATGATCACTTAGTAGAATATCCATTTAAAAATACACATCCATTAACAATTAAGTCTATTGATGAGTCCATTTTGTCCATTAAAGAATCAAACCAATGGAAACTCTATTTTGATGGGTTATTCATATCCTATGGCTCAAGGGCACGTGTTTTGTTTGTAACACCATAAGGAGATCTTATCCATAAGGTTTTTAACATCATCTTCACATGTAAAAATAACATTATAGAATATGAGGCACTTCTTTTATGACTTTCTAGTGAGACATTCAACATTTTTCAGTTTTTGGTGATTCTTAGTTAATCATCAATCAAAGTAAATGATCAATATCAAATAAAAAATGACAAACTCATGCCATATAAATCCATGGAAAGTATCCTTAAACAATATTTTGAGAACATAAGGTTTGAACAAGTGCCAAGGGCCAATAAAAGGTTAACAAATGCCATGGATACTATTGGTTCACTTCTTGAAATGTATTTGAATATCCATAAGTATCAGTTCTTGATTGAATAACTCATCATCCCCACATATGATCATCTAAGATTTGAAATGGTATGTGAGATTGTTGGTCCCAATTCACCTTGGTATAATCATACTTACATCAACCTTCATGATCACATCCTTCTAAAATACTTATCACATAACCAACACAAATCCTTCATCCATATCACATCCTGATATACCTCATTTGGTGGCACACTCTATCATAGAGTTTAAGATGGAGCCTAATTTGATGCTTAAATTCAAGAGAGGATGATTTAACCATTAAATATGTTCATGAAAAGATTTATGGGGTTCATACTAATTAAATGGTCCTTGCTAATAAATTCCTTTACACAAGATACTATTAAATAACTATGGAAAATGATGCATGTGCATATGTCAAAAAATGTGTTTCCTGAGAGAAGCATGGTAACCTAATTCACACTCCATGAAAATAATTATAAATTATTAAAAATCCTTAGTAATTTTCAACATAGGGACTTAATCTAATAAAGAAGAGAAACCCCACTTCATTTGATGATCTTAAACACATCCTAACTACTACCAAGAATTTTAAAAAGTGGGTTGAGGTAATCGCTCTCACTTATGTAACTGGGAAGGAAATATCCAAATTTATTTTTAATAATATCATTTTCTAGTATATCATCCCAACTAACATCATTTATGACAATGGAATATCCTTTAAGAATAAAGATGTTAAAGTCCTTTATTGCCAATTCCATATCTGACACAGATGATCCACTTCTTATTATCCATAAGGCAACAGTCAAACTGAGGCATCCCAAAAAAAAATCCTTAAAATGCTTAAAAGGATGGTTAAGAATGTTTTTGATATTAATAAGATGATTTAAAGGGGTATGGCCCAAGTACAGAAGCCACAGGCGCAGTGAACCAGGCCAAAGGCCATAAACAACCAAAACATAGCAAACAAACTACAAACAAACAATATAACAAAGAAACCAACAATTAAACACTATAAAATAAAAAAAATAATTAAACATATCTTCCCAGTCTTCCTTGAAGAAGGTAATAATTTCCTCATTGGTGGCAGACTTTACTTTTATGTCCATATCTTTACCCAAATTAGCATGCATGATAGACAAGGTTATAGTACATTTGTGGACAACTTTAATGCATAAAATGGTTAAAAATTTCATTTGGTTAATAATGTTGGTCATGATTAACATTTAAAATTATTTTCTACCTTATGGTCTTATCAAATCAACATTTGCACTCCCACAAGTGCTACCCCCTATTCCCTAATCTTTGAATCAGAAGCAATCCTACCTATTAAGATCGAGTTACCCTTCATACGTATTTCATTAAAATATGTCATTGATGATGAGGATTATAGGGTTACACAACTACAAGAGCTATAAATCTTTGATAATAAAAGATTGAAAACATAAAACCATGTTAAGGCTTATGAAAATAGGATGTGTTATAATTATAATAATAAAATCAAATCCCAAGAGTTTGAAGTTGGTGACCTCATTCTTAAATAAAATTAAGGGAATACAAATGTGAAATGGGATAAGAAAGGCAAGTTTGAGCCTAATTAGCTAGGTCCATACATTGTCACTACTAAGTATGTTTTTGGTGCTTATAGATTGGACATAAAAGATGGAAGAGAGATAGATCATCCCAAAAACACGATGCACCTCAAGAGTTTCTATTCTTGATGTCCATCCAAAAAAAAAAAGTAAAATAGTTCATCAAAAGGTGAAATCCATTTTTATGGCATCTTGGATAAGTACCATGGTGAAAACCATTTTTTTGTGTCATATATAATAATTAATTTTTTATAACTACCTTTTTGATTGGGGGCATGTCTACATCCTTCCACTTCCCTTGATCCAATCCATATCATCATCCAATATGCCCTTTCTCATTTTTACCTTGGTGATGATTTACATCTACTACAGGGTGTAATAGGTTTTGACAAATTAGAGTGTGGAAATGTCTTTGCAATAGGATATCATAGTGACATAGGGGGGAAATTACCTCTCTTATGATCCTTGGAAAGCTTCCTTTTTGCTACATCCATTCATTTGTCCTTCACATCCCATATCTCTTTCCACATCCACTACTAGATTTGATTTTCCTTTTGTCATTAGCTCATATATACACATCTTGGAAACCCTTTTGTATATATTTATTTCCAAATATAAAAACAATAGTAAAATCCAAAAAATAGTGGTATAAAGCCATAAAACCTAGAGTTCCTATGAGCATTCTTGTTTTAGGTTGGAATTAAATCCTTGATCAATTTTGACGTAGATCATAGCCACATCATCAATAACATTGTTTCCACATACACTCCCTTGTATGTATCCTTTCTTAGGGCATCAGCTAACTATATCAGCGAACACTCACACATGGATTTTGAATCGATTAATGACAAGATGCTTTTTGTTGATTATATTTTTGGCTTTTTATGTGTTTTCTTGATTGCTTGCTTGTTTAATTTTCTTATTGTGCATTAACTCAATCCAGAGGAATCAATAAGGTCATCATGTTTTTGATAGATCATGTGATTTATTATGCTTGTACTTGAGTCAATCCAATATCATATGACAATAATGTTATCTTGATTTTCCCATATCATAGTGTGTCTATGTCATTTTTTATTAGATTAGGGGTTAGTCCTTATGCACATTGTAGCCACCTCATAATGGTGTTTTGTATTGTGGCATATGTGATTATATGCTACATCAGAAATCAAGTTATAAAGTATATAAGTAGGCATAATAAAATAACAATATATTCTCCTTGTAAAAATCTATTCACACCTAAACATCCATTTTTAAATCCCATCAGTTCATCCATATTTTAATAATAAAATTAAAATAAACATCAATCATCATATATTTATCATTATCATCCCACCCTGTTTGAGATATCTACATTGTAATGAGGTCCATTTGGACTATGTAGGTAACACTTAGCTACATGGGGTGTCTAAGGTAAACTAGACTACTCTTATTATAATTCTTACCATTCATTTCCATTATCATCCTTAATAATTTCATCCCTTTCCTCCATCATAGACTCTTCACTCCATCACCACCCATATACCCATCACCTCATCCATTTCAACTTGTCAATCTATTTAAATCACCCATCTAGCTTGTAAATCTCTTTTAACAAATTGATTGTCAGTCATCCTCATGCCACACATCTCCACCAATTATCCACGTTAACCCATCTTAAATTTTCCATTCTATTTTCATCTCTAAAGCCACCATATGTTTTACCATTTGGATCATCACCATCCTCCTAGTAACTTTTACTATCAATACTTAGTTGATCATGATACAACCTGCATATTCACTCTTTTGTCATCTTTTTTGTTTTGTTCTTTCACTCTTTTTTTCACCCATTTCCCTTTTTACATGTTTTTCCTTATCCTTCATTTTCATCTCCATTCCATTTTCTCCTCAATCTAATTTAGTCCTCTTTTCATCATTTTTATTTTTTTCCACATATCTCATCATACCATTCCTTTGTAATACAATGAAAATTATCTCTATCTATTTTCAATTTCCCAATCTACCTATTTATCACTACCATCCTTCCACCCTCTTCTTATACATTTTGTTATTCATCTCATTTATCCATTTAATTTCATTTCATTTTTCCCATCTTCTCTGATTTCACTTGGTTTACTTTCCAAGATGCATATTAGTCCTTATTCCCAAAAACAACTCCTTTAGAGGTATTTATCCTTTGGGAAGCCTTCCATAATTACTGTTTCCTTCTTATTTTAGTAAATACTTGTGCTCAACACTACCTAGTTCTTCATCCTCACTATCATCCATTTATTTGAGACCTCGTTATACTATTCATCCTCTTCCATCCATATTATCATAAAAATAGGGGTGTGGTAATTGGATCATACTTATTTCACATCCATGGTTACCCATGCCCTCTAATTCTTGCTTCAATACACAAAATTTGATCAAGTTCATTGTTTGATACATCTACATCTTGTATTTCAATGTTTTTTCATGTTGTGCATACAAACCTCTTTTTATTATTACAATCATATTTTTTTAATTAATCACTTAGAATCAATTCCAATTTTCCCTTCTTGTCATCCCATGGGCTGTGTTCTTCTAAGTGACATTGGTCATTTTTTGTACTAAGATCTATGCCCTCTATGATGAAGTAAGTCTATAATTTTTTTGTGAACCTGATTTATTCAATAACTCATAGGTTAAGGTGGAAATATTAAGTCCATATCCAATCCATATTCATAACCATGTTTATCCCTCAACACATCATCACATCATTCTTCAAATCATTATTTCATCACTTTGGCCCATCTTTGTGTGCTTGGCTTTTTGTAACTTATTCATTATTTGAAAAGTTATTATACCATAAATATATACATTTCCATCAACATATCACACCTTTTAAATATTAATCAATATGATCATTCATTATTGATTGCAATCACTTAACTTTTAAACCAATGCTTGTAATACAAACTCACAACTATCACCTTGCTTAGGGCACATCAAATTTTGTAGCTTATCCCAAATCCACCCTGCTTAGGGAAAATCAATTCACCATCATCAAAACATAAAAGAAAATAAGCATTATCTCAAGTGATTTAATTTCATCCTTGGATTATTATCATCCATTCATAATCATACCTCCCTAAAGGAAGAATTACATTTGGCCTAAGGTCCATTTGGACTATGTAGCAAATGCTCAGTTACATAGGGTTTATGAGGTAAACTTAACCATTCTTCATTCACATTCTCATTCCCCTCATCTCATTATTAATTATTAAAATAGGTTAAAACCTTGATCTATGCTTGAAAATCAATCAATTAGTTATCCATCCAAGCTTATAGCTTTCACCTTGTTTAGGGAAATCAATCTTGCAACTCAGTCATTAGCATATTTTTCACACATCTACCCTACTTAAATAAAATAAAAGTATGAAACTTATCTTGGGATTTATATTTAACAAATAAGTCCTACTTGGGGTAACTCAATCCATCATCATTAAAAATAAAATAATGAAATCATTAACTTGAGTAGGTTAAGTGCATCCATGGATTGATCTCATCATCACATCCTACATCCTAACCCATATTTCTTCATTACCCACCCATATATTATTTAATTCTATCTTATTTATCTATTTTTATAGATACCATATATATCCTTCATCACTACATGTCATCTCGATG
This sequence comes from Torreya grandis, assembly GCA_037957365.1. NCBI lineage: Eukaryota > Viridiplantae > Streptophyta > Pinopsida > Cupressales > Taxaceae > Torreya > Torreya grandis. The sequence continues at coordinate 58,004 of JARHVA010000579.1, read as the reverse complement.
GGGCATCATCCGCCACATTTTTAAATCATGATCCATCACATAGTTTCATCATCATCATCTAATTTTTCATCCACCTTTTTTTTAGGTTTTTATTTCTTTGAAAATCCATTAATCCATTCATCATGTCTCTCAATGCCTTATCAAATAGGGGAAAATTATAAACACTTAAAATTGGACACTTTATGACAATTTTAACTAATCAGTCTTTATTCACACCAATATCCCTTTCCTTTAGTATTCATCACCTCCTAGCCAATTAAGTCATTTATTTCATAACCACCTCCAATCCCATAAAGTTTTATCCTATTCCATTAGCTAATTAATCTAAATTAATTAAATAATCCTTCCCTAATTCCATGGATTTTAAATATCCACAATTATTAAAATTAAAAAATAAGTAATCCCCACATCATGACATCATCTTCTACCCCTTCCACTTTTTACATTTTAGTGATGCCATAGGCTCCGCCTATTCCCCATCATTTGAATTTTATAATCCAAAGATCCTTATTTATAAACTTCAATGATGCCACAGGCTCCACCTATCCCCCATCATCTAAATTTTACAATTCAAAGACTCTTCTTTCTAAATTTCAATGATGCCATAGGATTTGCCCATCCCCCATCATCTGAATTTTATAATCTAACAATTTTTATTTCTAAATCAATGATTTCATAGGCTTCATTTGTATCCCATCATTTAAATTTTATAATTCAAAGATTCCACTTTCTAAACTTCAATAATTTCATGGGATCCACCTGTCCCCCATCCTTGAAATTTTATAATCCAAATATTCCTCTTTCTAAATTTAAAATATACCTAAAATCCCACTAACCTCCAATATCAAATTAAATAATCCATCCAATCCTTTATGGGTCCAATGTCCCCACATGTTTCCCACTCCTAAGATTCCAACTAAATAATTTAATAATATCCCATAAATTCAATCATCCTTCACTATTGATTTCCAACCAAGATCAATGGATCTCATTAATCAAACCAAATTTATAAATGGATCCATTCACCTCCATTTCCACTAAGCTTTAATTATACAATGAAGTGTTTTCCAAATACTATCCATTGAAGATTAAGCTCATCAATATAATCAATCAAACATCAACATTGTAAAGATAAGTGATGTCAAATCACCGACATGCCTCAATCAAGCCTTTGTAATTAAAATCAAAAATCAATCTGAGTAACATCCAATATATGAAAGAGTAAGTGAAGGTATGCTATTTGGAATTTTTAATCCTCCCTCTACTTTTTTTTGGATTTTGGATAATGATATAATATAATCTTGTTCTTGTGTTACACATAGAATCAAAAGACATACAATAAAAAAATGGCTTTCTTTATGAAGCAAAATCCAATCCCTTGTTGATCATGACATGGTTGAACTTGAAACATTTATTCAAGAGACACATGCTGACCACTCAATATATAAAGAAGATAATATGACTCTAAAAGTTGAAATACCATATCTAAGGAAATATCACTTACATATGATAATGCACCAATAAATATTGATAATGATTCTTTAGAGACACATTTTCACATGTGACACCTTTGGTTATTAGAGTTTCTATGGAAGGACAATAGAGACGTGGTTTTATAATAGATACCAAATCTTAATTCAATAAGTGAAACTTTCCTTCCTTATTACACTAGGATATGGCATTGGAAATCTATTGTAAGTATCACTTTATTTAAATATATTAGAAAATATTAGCTTACCTACATCTATAGGTCCTCAATCATGTGAGACTTTGTTCTATATTATGTCATCCTTATTTCATTACAATGAGTATGGGAAATTCATGGATAGAAATGTTGAATGCAACACTAGATATTACTAATAGTCACATATATTTTAATTTTATCTCTATATAGATTTCAATAAATGATGAAATTATAGACCATTAGTTGAAAATTTATAAACATTCAAAATCAATGAACAATATCAATGCAGTGGGAACTTCAATTATGATAATGATGATCTAATTAAATATTATCCAGCTTATCTTCAAGAGTGAGAGAACATGTCCCCACATCCTGTCTATGAAAATACTTTGGAAAATGATAACATTATTTGTTAGTACTTCATCATCTTTATTATGGGCTTCAATGTATACATATTTCAATACTTAAACATCATAAATTTTACTTCACACTTTCATGTAATTATTACATATACCATTCCAATAATTAACTTATCAATTTTTAATTTATCCCATTATGAATTATTAAGCTAAAAATCTAATAGTTACATTACCAAGACATATATTTCCTAATCATACACATCCCAAGATTTATTTAAAACCTCTTACATCAGTTTATACCAAAGTGCCTATTAAGATTTCAACTATATTGAGACATATCCAAACTAAAACATGTACCCTTAAAGAGGTTAGTTAATCATTGAACCCACTACCAACCTATATATTTTTGTTACAGTGATATATGTTACTGCATAAATTGAGACCATTTATTTGATACTTCTAGTGACACATCTAACTACTCAGGTCCAAGATTTGAAATTAAACATGAGATTATTAGTTAGCCATGCTAGCCTATCTCTTGTGTTTCATTGATATATCATTATTGTACTCTAGTTTATTTTTTGTAATATTTATTTTGTATGGAATTCCTTTCATATGCCTTCATCACTTGAGATTATACCTTGCCTCATCATACTTCTAAATTTGACATCTTGGACTTTACCTTCTGTTTGTATTGACTTTTTTCTAGCCACTAGATCTATTTTTATTGTAATATTGCACCAAATCATGCCCCTTGATTATTTATCCCATTAAAAATAATTGTGCATATTTATCTATATTGACCACATATATGTCAATTTTTTTTGTCTTAGTATGCACTGAGTTTTGAGGTAAGTTATATGTTGTGTGGAACCCTCCTCTTCTTTCTTCCATTTTTTACCTCTTAGCCTAATTGTTTACCTTTTAATATTGATTTTCACCCCATGGTATGCCTATTTATATTTTATATTGTGTCACTTGGATTTTATTCTTGATTGATTTAACTTCTCTTTATTCTTCTTGTGCACACTCCTGATATTTCTATTTGTGTGATCTATCTACTTTTTCTAGAAAACTATAAATTACAAAAATAATAGAAATAAATATTTATTTTCCTTTATCTTTTTCAATTATTTCATATCATGTTTATCTACCCATTCTAAAGGTTTTACATATACATGTTATATTTGTGCTTCTCTTGGTATTATTTTATTGGGTGAGATGCATCATATACATATTACATATGATCATGGACTTACAAATGCTATAAGTTTTTATCTTGCTCATCTTAGGGGAATTGTCACATTGGCAGTATGAATTATAATAGATGAATATTTATAGAGTGAATTTTATGGTACTATCCTTCTTTGTTTTCCATTTATCTAATAGAGTTACATTGATTACACCAATCTTACTATTTAACTACATATTATTCATTACATGGGTATTACATTATGTTATTACATATTAATGTTACATGGATATGTTGCCTCTAATACTTACCTTGTGATCATTTAATTACCTAATTACTATGAATTTGTGTCATCATCCATGCTACTGCTACTTTGTGTGTGCATTATTGATATAGTGCACCTTCTTAGGAGGCATATTTATATATTGGAGCATGTTACTTGTCCCTATTTTGTATTATTTTTGGTGAAATTATACCCTTGATTATCTAATTAAGCTTATTATTATATACATATTACACATATAGAGATTACATTGGGGCATATTATTTTTATCTCTCATTATAAATCTTATTGATTACATGTTACCACTTGGGCAAACACATTGGGCTTCCTAAATCACTAGATGCCATCAATATTTTTCACTACACAAATTTGAAATATATACATTTATCATTGCCTTTTGGGGGAATCACATTTATTTCCTCTCCTTTAGCCTCATTGATCATCTATTACTTAAATAGAAATCACTTCCTCCTTGTGCATTGTGATCTTACACTATTAGGCCCATCTACTCTATATCCTTATTATAATTTATCACATTGTGCTTATTATACTTGGGTACATATATAGTTACATCTTAAATATACATCACTTTTCATATTTTATCAGTATCAATATCAATCTTATGGCTTACATATTACCATCAGGGGTCTTGTACATACACAACCATCATGAGTTATCTATTTACTATATTTTATATCGATGAGGTAATCTTCCTATCACTATATTGTACTTACTAGGGAATCAAACCATTAATTTTGGGGGAACAATACATGCATACATATTATGTACTACATTAATTATATCTATATTTTTTATTTTCCTTTGGGGGCATCATACCCACTTATCTTATGAGCCTCATTAATAACATATTTATCTCCATTTGCCATCCAAGGGAATCAAACATATACATCCTTGGATTGTTAGCACCATTAAAATATATCTAGTGGCATCATATCCATTCATATTCCTCTATGATCATTATAAACTTCTATCTATACAAATATTATCACACCCGTGTGCCTATTAATACTATATTACATATATCAGGTTATGGCATAATCTTACATACACCTAGTCACCTGATAGTTTTAAAAAATACATCTATTTATATATATTTTCATATTGGGCCATCTAATTATATTGGGATGTAACTTCACTCCCCATCACAATGCTATGTTGAGGCATCTTGTTTCTCCTCTACTATCTCGTTTTCACATAAGGATGCATTATACCTATTGATTTTTACACAATATATTAATATTATATTATTCATAACGGGGCATATTATTTTCCCTCACTATACTACTCCCTTGAGTCATATCTTACTAATAGCCTTTACATTCTAATATTTTACAATAGCTACATTCATGTGTTTTCATTAATATTTATAAATGATTCTAATAACTTCAATTATTTTTATAAATGATTCTAACAACTTTGGCTATCTCTTTGTAAGTTTGCATTCACTCTTCTTAAAAAAATATGTGAAATAAAAATCACTCATTGCTTTAGGGAAGATAATGGTGCAATGGATCACATCGCAAACACATGATCTAGTTTGGACACATTCCACCTCATACAAAGGTGACCTAATAAAAAGAGTTTTAAGGATTGCCTAAAATCACTACCAGAATTCATTATTAAGGGTGGGATATCACATCCATATCAATAAATTGGATTTCCTTCTCCATCCCATCAAAGAATTTGGAATTCACCACCTCTTAATTTAATGTTTACATGTATTGTCCTTAATGGGCTTGCTCTTATTTATGGTGTCTCTATTTATTCATCTCATTTGTTCTCTAATGTTTCCATGATCCTTTACTTTTTTACATGTGATTCAATGATGGAATTTATTAATCTATCTGATTCCCATCCTCCTCTATCAATTGGTGATGTTTTAAGGTGTTTTGGAGGGGATGAAACCTTATCCTAATTAATTTCTCATTCATTACAAACATCTGGCATCATAAAAGAGCTTTCATTGACAATTGAAAGCTTGGGAGATGATTTAATATTTGTTCTTACATCAATTTGTTGGGTGAATATTTTGTCACCAATTGACTGATGGCAAAATAGGTGCATCAACCATAGCATAAGGAGATTTATATAGCAAAATAGATGTGGTGACCACAGCCAGATTGAGACAAATCTTTCCTCTCAACAAGGGGAGGTTCCCTATATATATATATTATATAGGTTCCCTAGAAATTTGGAATTCACCATCTCTTAATTTAATGTTTACAGGTATTTTCCTTAATGGGCTTGCTCTTATTTATGGTGTCTCTATTTATTCATCTCATTTGTTCTCTAATGTTTCCATGATCCTTTAATTTTTTCCATGTGATTCAATGATGGAATTTATTAATCCATCTTATTCCCATCCTCCTCTATCAATTGGTGATGTTTTAAGGTGTTTTGGAGGGGATGAAGTCTTATCCTAATTAATTTTTCATTCATTACAAACATCTGGCATCATAAAAGAGTTTTCATTCACAACTGAAAGCTTGGGAGATGATTTAATATTTGTTCTTACAACAATTTGTTGGGTGAATATTTTGTCACCAGCTGACTAACGGTAAAATAGGTGCATCAACCATATCATAAGGAGATTTATATAGAAAAATAGATGTGGTGACCACAGCCAAATTGAGACAAATCTCTCCTTTCAGCAAGGGGAGGTTCCCTATAATTTATAGTATATATATATTATAGGGAACCTATATATATATTTTCAACTTATATGTGTGTGTGTGTGTGTATATATATAAGCTAAAAATACACACAGGGGTGAAATCATACCATCCATCTCTCTTTTTTCAGATATGATGTTCATAGAACAGGGGAGAATTCCTAAGTAATTACTGAAGGCATTTCTCTTCTTTCAAAAATGATGTTTAGAAAACCAGAGGAAGACTTCCCAGGTAGTAATTATAACCACAAGAAACCCATGAAATTACAAAGTCTTTCATTGCTTCTCTCACACTAATAAGGACAAAGGAACATAGTAGTTTGAAGTGTAGCCCAAAGTCTCCACCTAAAACTACAATAGAGTAAAGGATTACGAAGGATAAAGAGAGCTCAAAGTCTCTCTAGTATCCTTTACACAAAACACAGACTGAAGACAATTATGGTAGAACAAAGTCTCCCATAGTCACTTCAAGACATCTTCTAGCTTATTTCCACTTGTTTTACTTATTTGATTAAATGGACAAAACTGTATTTAGGAAATAGACATAAGAACAATTTCTTAGATGACACAAGCTTATTCCAACACAAAGTCTAAAAGGTTTCTTGCTTTCTCATTCATTTAACAAAATATGATTAACAATCTGAGCTCAAAGTCTCAAGAATGCCTTTCAATTTGGGTAGAGCTTCACTTCTGATAATAGAGAGATCTTCTTTATAAAAAATGAGAGATTATAATATATAGCATCACATGAAAGAATTGGGTGCTTCTTTTCTTTAAAAATGGTCCATGCTGAATTGAATGCATTGAATATCTATGAAAAGGCCATGCTGGAATAGGTCATCAGCCTTGACTTTGGCATTCTAAATCATCTCAAATGTCTCCTTCTTAGCATGGGTTATCTGGTCTTCTTTATGATGCTTACATGGCTGTCTATTCACCTTACTCAATGCAAAAAAATAGGCCATGCCTTTGAATGTTTATGTTCTCTGATGTCTACTTGGTGGACTATTCCACCTACTAAAAATAACTCTCTTATAGATATTTCTAGATTTCTTATAGTTTTTCTCTCTTTCCTTGCCATGTTTTGTCTCTTCCTGGTGATCTGAGCTCTCAGGGCTATCTTCTCACTTTATGCCGGCTCCTTCAACTCCTTTCTAGGTTGGTCACTGAGCTTGTTCTTAGGTCTTTTGAAAACCCACGGTTATTCCATCACCCTAAATTTGACATTTGTGGGGATGTCACCAGTCACTTGAACCTCTTTGAACCTTGAACCTTGAACTCTTTTGGTTCAAAGGTTCAATGGTTCAAAGGTTCAATGTTTTGTGAAGGGCCATGTTTGCTTTCTTTTTCTTCTTCGGTTGAACCATTTCTTCGAACTTCTTTCTAGAATCTTCTGCTTCATTCACTCGAAGCTTCCTTTCAAACTTCAAACTCTTTGAACCATTTAAACCTTTGAACCATTTCAGTTCATGGTTCAATGGTTCATTCTAATTATTTGAATCCTTTGATTCTCTAAGTTCGTCAAACTCATTGAACTCGTTGAACCTTTGAACATTTAAACCTTTGAAATTTTTTGGTTCAAGGTTCAACAGTTCAATCTTCACTCTTTGAAGCCTTCTTTTCTTTAAGTCCATTGAAGTCATTGAACCTTTAAACTCGTTAAACCTTTGAACCTTGCGGAGGTGGGTTTCAATGGTTCAATGGTTCAAAGTGGTTCATTCTAATTGTTTGAATCCCACCGTTAAGTATTTTGATTAAACCTGGGCATTGAACCATCCTCAAAACACTAAGGAAAAGCCTTAAGTGTTTTAAACTTCCTTTGAAGAATGCCCGCTTGTTGAACCTATGACTTTCTTAGCTGAAAAGGCTTGAATATTTGAAAAACTTAACTGCTCAAAACATTTTTGAGAAAGAAAAGAGAGAGTTTTGGTCTACAGGACCAAAATGGTTGGTATGTTGTCCACAAAAGCAAGTGAAGGATTTTGGGAACAACACAATTATGCTCACATTTTAAATTATTCAATATATTATGGAAAAATTATTTCTCTCCAAAAAACCTTTTGAATCCAAGGTTTAAATAAAATTTAAGAGTTGTATAGGCCACTCAAGGCAAACCCAGGCCTCAACCTGAGCTTCGAAAGATAGACAAAGGATGATTTGGAGTCTGGCATGAATCTTAATGGAGGTTCATGGAGGAAAAAATAAGAGGATATAGGAACCTTCAAATTCACTCATTATGAATCACCTTGATGGTTTGGAAACTAGGATGATGAATTAGTTCAATACATGTTATCCTCCAACAAGCAAACACAAAAGGAGTGGAAAGGTAAACTCTTCCTCTTCTCAATATTCATTTTCTTAGCAACATAGGAAAAATAGGGGTATGAAAAAGAAACAAATTAGGAAAATTGATTGAAAGTTTTGAATGATGGTCCACATAGGGCATGCAACAGCTATGTAATAAATCTAAGACATTCTAGCAAGACCAATGCTCACTATGGACCAACTTATTTCTAAATATAATGTGTGTGCATATTTTTCACAAGATATTTATTAGGTGCTTATCTCTCAGGATTCACCAATGGATTTTTATTAGAGAATGAAAGTATTTATAAACTATTACTCTATGGTAAAAGGAAATTGAATGGTAATCTCATTAACTTTATTCTTAAAAATATACAACTTCAAACTAATATCTTCTTCTCTTTTATCTTCCTTATCAATATTATTCCTCTATAACTGACTCTTACTTCTTTTATCTTAGCTTAGAATTAAATATATACCATATTTTTCATGGGTGGGGCCCCCAATAGAACCCTCTTTTACATATAAAAAAGTAAAATAAGAAGAGAATATGAAAAAATGGTCTGTAGTCTCAAAATCTAAAGAGAAAATCTAAAAAACATGTTACTCCCAAGGGATATGGTGGTATCTATCAATGCAAATATGATGGGATAAAATTACGAGCTAAAAAATGGTATCCCTTAGGCTACAAGCTAACTAGATTTTGGTGTACCTCAAAGGCTGGATGAACCTATTATTAAAGAGAAGATATAAGTCTAAACAATGTTGATTATGTTTAGTATACGATCTCTCTAGGATTTAAATATTTGTAATGGAAGTAGGCTCTATAAATATCAATATAAATTACCTTGTTCATCTCTATATTTGAGAGATCAAGAACATCCATTAGGAAGTTATGTGAGGATGCTCTATCAATATCAATATCAATAAAATACATAAGTGAAAAAGCTATGACATACCAATAAGAAAATATCCACTATCTGTGTGCTCGTATAAGATCTAGAATCAAGATATTGATACCTAGGGCAAACACTAAGACTTTCTCAACTATTTAAGTCCACAAAACATTGTCACCACATAAAATATCTCTAAATTAATAAGTGGGGTTGTGCCAAATTTTTTAAGGTTGATAGTGTGAGTGAGTGATATATTAACATGAAAATGTTTTGCTAATATTGTGACAATCACTCTATTTATTTGTTTTTGGTCCTCTACTCAAAGATATTATTCCAAAACCTCACAACCATACAATAGGGTGTGTGACCATTGAGTGAAGCAGTGGATACTTGTTTAAATGTCCTTAATCTGAAGCTAAAAACATTTATTTCTAAAGGTGGTGAAAACTACGTATACATTATTCAATCTAGACTCTACACTTAGAACCAAAATAAAGCATAGTGTAGAAAAAAGACCCCCAAATATATATATATATATATATATATATATATGAAGAGACTAATTCAACCCTTTCACCTATGTGAATAAGAATCACTTGGCTTGCCTTATGTTTAGATATGTTTAAAGCCATGACTTTTATTTTACCCAAATTAGCCTAAAATTCATGAGTATCACAAAATGAGGCCAAGATATCAAGTTGTCTCTAAAATCCCCTCACTGAGTGAGACATCAAAATAATCTCATATATAGATAGGATAATTGTATTAAGAACATTGAAGAGTAAGCAACCATTTGTGGCACCCAATATATCTAAAATTATTTCCTCTTGCTTGTTAATGCAAAGTCTAAAATGTGTAGGAGAGAGTGGGTAACCTTGTTTAAAACCTATGGTACTATGGACATCCTCCATCTCCCATTACATTATTCATATTTTACAACAATGGTATTGTGTAGTGTCATCATAAGCTAAGCGATTGAGGGAAGAATACCTAAATCCTTAAACTTTTCAACTATCAAGTGTCAAGGAATTATCTCAAATACCTTTTGGAAGTCAATAAAACAAAAATATACTCCAAAATTGTTTGTCTTGGCTTATTGAATTATGATGGTTCCTCCTGAAACTTGCTTTTCCTTTGGCCCTAAACCTCTTTATCTCTACTCATATAGAGATATGGATTTCTAAGGTTGTGGAAAATATATTAGACAAGATGTATCCAACCAAGATAGTGTGATAGTTACTAGTATCATTATTATATTGAGTATTTTAGAGGGATGGATAATATGGGAGGTCCAAAAAGGCATAAATTCATCTTTAAGGTCATCCACACCATAAACTTTGGTAGATTGCAATTTAAGGATGGCACAAAGGATTAAGAAATCAAAGAAGAGATAAACATGCATACATTTTAGGTTGACTTGAATGCATTATGCAATTTTGATTGTATTTATTGTATGTACATGTTTATTGCATGTTTAATTAAATCATAATTCATTTATTTGCATTATAAGTACCACTTGTGTTGTTGATTAATTTTTTACTCTAATATAATTATCTGAAAGGGGTTGAAGCACATTTTGGACATTAAATTGAATTATAGTCTATTGAATAAAATAAGAGTGATAATTTATAATATATTTTGTTTGAATCTATAAAAATTAAAAACATTTCCTCAAATTCTAAATTATAATATGTCATAACCTCAGTTTACATGCTCTATTTCATGTCTATAGAACTATTGATTTCACATTTGTTTAATACTTGAATATTTCTTAGTTGTGTTAGTAGCTATTGAATTGTTATTAGATGATATCAAGACTCTATTTTGAGATGTTATAATGATCTGTTGCATATTGGACATGTTTATATTTCTATGGATGATTTGATTCAATTCATTAAATAACTGATTGATGTTATTCAAATTGAATTTTCATGTCATATTTGATATATTATTTTTCATTCAGATACTACTGATGTATCATTCAAATGATTTTAAGAACAAATAAAAGGAAAATTAACTAGGTTGGATTTGGTGCTCAACAACATAGGGAAAAAATGTAATAATGATATAGTGATCTTCAAGGTGTGAGATTCTGAGCTTTATTATGATTAAGTCCTTGACTATTTCATTTGCTTATTCAATTATTTGATGATCAAAGTGATTTTATATTTTTCTTTGACTATGTTATTATTTATTGATTTGACTTTCTTTATGACTGCTATGGTAATCAATTTCATGTTATTCCTTTTACTTGAGACTGTGTATAATTATAAACTTGGCATTACTTAATATTAGCTTTTTTGAAATGTCAATAGTTTTTATAAAGCTTGAAATTTGTTCTTTGTTGGGAACACGTGTATTAGTTCTCATTGGATGCTTTAAGTTGGTTTTTTTTCATTATTATTACATGGATTTGACGTGGTATTTTATCCATTTGGTGACTTGAATGTTTAAGCTTAAGGAGGGGACCATGACTAAGTCAAGGGGTCTCATTAGTTTTGTTTTGAATAAATATTTCCATTTTTGAACTTTACTATTGGAAAACTTCACATTATATTAACAAAAATATAATTATATAAGGTTATAAAGTAAAGTAGTTGGATAAATCACATCTCAAACTCCATGCTAGAGGATAATTCTAGCTTAAAAAACAAAATTAGTGTTCAAATCATGAAAAAATAAACTACAAATAAACATAAGGAAGAACATTAAGCACAGGTTTCCACCTCAAGAGGTAGAGGTGGAGGATCATCCTTGGGAAGTACTAACTGAGTAAGTGGTTCCATGTTAGGAATCTCCAAAACATTTCAACCATCCAGGGGGTCATCATGAATGGTGATAGGCCAACCATCAATGGGCTATATAAGAATAAAAATGTTCACCAGAGACTGTTGTGAAGGACAAACATCAAAATTTCCATAAGAACTCTAGTGACCCCCTAGGGGAGGGTGAAGAGAAAAGTGGCCCCTACTTCAGGACCAACTTCTACTTTTATACCTCTTGAGAGGAGGTGGCACTGAACCATGGGCTGGGATGTCTAGCAAAAATTTGCTCATGGTGTAAGGGGAACTCCCCCATTAGTGGAGGAGATCATGTAGGTGGCATAGGTCCAACACCATCTTCTTAACTTGGGATTAAATCTATAAATAAATCAAAATAATAATCACCTTTTCATTAATAAAAAATGAAATTCCATAGGCCTCATGATTAAAAATAACATTATTCCTAGATTTCCAAAACTGAGAGAGGATGATAACATGGAAGAGTTTATAGAGAAAGGAAATAGAGGTTGGCCAATTAAAAAAATCCCCAAAAATATCTTGATACCAAGAGAAAGGCTTAGGGTGATAACGCTGAAATAATAATTGAATCTAATGTCAGGTAGACTAAGCTTTAAGACAAAACCAAAATAGATTTTAAAAGGATTATGGCCATTTTCAAGGTGGAAAAAAGGGATGAGGAATTTGGAGGTGGAGAAACCACTCACCGAGGGGGATATTTTTGTACAATAAACACCATAATAAATGAACTACCGTGGGCTCTTGACTAGAGTGTCACACACAATCTAGATGGGTGAGCCAAGTCTCGGGGAGGATTGGAGGCCCTAACATCTATTGATATTTTATAGAGATGGATATAATAGACTCATCACATGATAAATAAGCCTAGGAGAGTATATTTTAAATTGTGTATCATAGTTCCACCTCTAGTCTTTCCATCAAGCCCTAGGAGGATACATGCCAAACTTATACAACATAACCTCAAGGAGCAGTTCCTGAATGTGAAGAATGGAAAGTAAGTCAAAATTATTATTTTCACTTGGATTTTTACCCTTTTAGGAGATGAAAAATCTCTCCTCATCCAAGTGGCACAATAGAATCACCTCTAGGCTTGTGGGAAGCATAAGGAATGAGGTGAGTCTCTAGATAGGGTTATCTCCCTTGATGTACCACTTAGGATTGAACCTACTACTAACTTTGCGGGGTGAAAAGGGAGAGATAGAACTAAAATAAAATATAAACTAAAGAGGTTATACACCAAATCAATTTGATGACTTCCAACCAATTGTATTCTACACTTGAGACCAAGTAACAAACTAAAACATACACTTTTTCAATCTTCAACTTCTCACATCAATGATACATTGTGAGGTCATGGATGAATGTGAAAATCTAGGAGGAATATAAAAGAGTCCTTTAATGGAAAGAATGAAAATAATAACTCACTCAATATTTGACATCTCCTAAAACACTTCACATTCCCTACAAGAAGAATTTTTCCAACTATAAATAAGGTGAAAGAATAAGACCACATGTTAGGAATCCATAGTATTCACTAAACAAGGTTCACCTTTAAACTTAAACACACTTATTAAAAGTCATGAAGAGGTAACACTTAGTCAATTTATTGATCAAAAAGTATACAAATGAGCAGGGATTCACCATACTCTAGTGGAGCATCCAATACAATGCCAAAATGGCTAACTCTTATAGAGTTTGAGAGAGAGAGAGAAAGAGAGAAGTCCAAGGGTCACAAGGACACTTATCAAGCTGATAATATTAGATATCCATGCATGGAAAGAGGATATGGGTTGAACCATGCAAGGTTAGGAGCAATAAGTGTCAATCCAAGTCACAAACTTGACAAAAAGTGGCATAAAACTCCCCATTTTGCATAGAAAAACTAACTTCATGATTGCTTCTATTTTGACATCAAATAACTGATGAATAAAATGTATAATGATTTGTATTTAAGTTAGGGACATCATAAATTTCTCTCCATGCATTAGTTTTATGCTTGGTCTTCTATAATCAACTGAAAGTGAGTCAACATCATCTGTAGTCTAAAAAGAACTCCTCTCATGTACCCTACACACTTGGCTTCCAAATTGGCTTCAATTGATCATGGAAATATGTGGGAGAGAGTGAATGACAATTATCAATACCCTCCATTTCCATAGAATCATCAAGCACAGCTTAAAAAAATCTCACTTAAAGTTTTCCATCTTCTTCACTAGTTTTGTTTCATGGAATTAAATGAATATTTTGAGTTATATTAAGTGTTAATCTTCAATAAAATATTTGTTTCATCTCTTAACTCTTCTTGTAGCTTGCACAACACATAAAATTGTGATAAAAACCTTGTTTCTACCCCTATCCATACAAGTCTATATAACTCCAATGTATGTGAAGTATCCTGACTGAGTCTTATACAATATAAAAAATATATTATGGGTAAAATATTCCATTTTAGTGCATTTCCAACTCCATTTTCCCAATCAGGTAATGGGTGAGGGTTTAGTAGGGTTTTAGGCCTGTTTCCACTCTTAAGGTTAGTTCATAAAAGTTGGACATCCAACCTGAATTTATTTTACTAATTTGGCCTTCAAGACCCTTGATAACATTCCTAAACTCATTTTGCTCCCATTTAGATCCTAATGAAAGATATGAGCTTCAAAAGATGGCCTATTGAGCTTATTTTCACCATTTTACATAAGTTTGAGTTGGTTTTGGACAAATAATGGTTTATCCTTGGTTTTATATATAAAAAATATTTTGGACACTCTGTATCATCCCCAAGAACATTATCAAATTCATATTAATGTTCATATCATGTTATAAATATGAGTGACTCCTTATTGCTCATTAGGTTCAGTCCTTGCCTAATGGGGTTGACTGTAGTCTTGAACTCATAATGATATATGATGGTTTCCTTTGCTTCCAAAAGGTTAAAAAAACATTTTTATAATCCAATTAATGTGTTCCAATAGGTTTAAAATATCATTTCATTCCAAAATTAAAAATGACCCTCCATTTGGCCTATATGTTTAGTCATGCCTAGTAGGGTTACATACAAACCTGAGTGTCTAGACCTCCAAGATGGAATTACTCCTTCTATAGGATATTTATAATGTTAACTTATATGTTTAAAATTTTTAAAAACCTTATTTAATTTTTATATCAACCTACAACTCATCTAACCATCCCAATCCTCCAAGACTATAGGTTATAAGTATAGAAAGAGTGCCTTCTGTCTAAGACAAAACATAGAGCACTCCCCTGTTCCATTAGAAAAATATTAATATTTTATGGGAATCCTCATGTCATAAGGTGGTAATCCACAAAATTTCAGCCTTTTAAATTATTTATAGACTTTTCATCCTTAACAAAACCTAAAGACAACCCCACAAAATGAACTGTGTGTAGGCTTATTGACTATGAATGTGTTTTACAAAATAGGGGTACCTATAGGCGTGTGTGATAATTAATTTGGATTTTTAAATAATGGATAAGGGTCATTTACATCTTATAGGATTATCAAAACATATGTTATAACCATGCTTCACTTTTGGGGAACCCTAGATCATCAATTAGGACTTCCTTCTCAACTCACTATCTTACTATTATTTAGGCCTACTTGTAGGTTATTCTATGTAGGGTTAGACATTTGGAGATAATGTACACATACATTTATAGTATATAAAGATAATTTTACACCTTTTTGATTCACTTTTTTCATCAGCTTACATTTCTCCCTCCAAACACTACCTCCCCTTTAAACTGAGTCTTGACTTAACTATGACTGTGTTTGCTTATTTAAACCCTACTATAGGTATCTATGCATGTTTAGGTATTGAAAATGGTTTATATAATACCATTATTTATGTTATTTATTATCCTCTTAATTCACATTAACTTGTAGTACCAACCTTAAAAGGACCAAAACTTGTTCACTATCTACTACACAGTCATCCCTAATGGCTGCAGGTGCTCAATTGGACCACATGTATAGACTAAGAATACATATAAGGATCAAGACATAAATTATGAGTATAATTGATGGTAATTTTAGGTCACAAATGGCCTAAACTATTATAAACCCACAAATCATGGAGACAAAGTCTATTTTTCAACTTTTGGAGCTAAAGTCCATGTCGAGCTCTTTCCTATAGATCTCACTATCTTAATTCAATGTTTTTTGGAGGTATCTTTAGGCATTTTGAAATGCACCTTCCTTTTATAATCTACCCTTAAAATTTTGAAAGGGTCTTGTCTTATGTAGAGACAACATGGCCCACCTATTTGGATGATTTATAATACCCTATAGGTATGTTGTAAAGTACCTAATAAAACCTCTTGGAGCTCTATTTCCTTGTTTTTGGGATAATTTCCCAAAACATAGGCCTCATCTCCTTAACTAGTTTTAAGACTTCTCTTTCCACCTTGACACCTTATATGAATTTATATTAGTTCATTTATTCTACTAGGATCCCAAGAAGGAATTAAAACTTTATTCAATTCCTCAAAAAGGGATCTCTATTTGTACTTTTTAGAGATTGAAGGCTTGAACACAATCAACTCATGCTAGGAGGTGTTTTGTAATTTCATCTTGTCCATTGAAACTATTAGATGAGTATATCATTATTCAAAATTACCTAATAGGTTTTCAAAGTATTTTCATCATACTTCAACTTTCCAAAACAAATACTTCTTTCCTCTGTTTAGACCACCTATAGGTGGACATTATCATATGCATGCATTAGGGAAGAATTGAAGCAATATGTGTGTTGTATAAGCTCTCAACTTGGCATGGTACCTCATTAAATGTTTTTAATGAATATAATATAGAATATAAGAAAATTAAACAAGTATTAAAACATCCCATTCAATGTGAAACTATCTTCCAAGTACCTAGAACAAGGTAGGCAACATGTTGAATGACTGGTCTACTATAGTGGAGACATGGACTTGCAAACATGAGAATCAAAGGAGAATTGGATGAAAGGTTAAAATGGGGTTAAAGGAGACATTTAAAACATGTATATTAATCTAACAAAATACTTTTAATCTATTGACAAAACATAAAACTATTGAAATGGTGAAAACTACCCATTGCACTCAAAAGAGACTAGTCTGCATATTTGGGGTTATTGACTCATCCAAACACCATAAAACATGAAACAAAGCATGGGATATGTGAGGTGACATATCCATGATAATTTTAAGCCAATATAAACAAGTAGAATGTATATATTTGTTCAAAATGAGGTAAAAACCATGGGGGGCACAAATTAATAGGCAAATTTGGAAGCCCAACTTGTTAACAATGGTTCATAAAGTTGGGACCACAATTCATAAAAATAATTGTATATAAATGAATGTATCTTAGTATATAATATTACACCAATATTTTTTTTCCTAAAACTCCATGAGCTATCTGTACCAAGTACAAACCTGCAAGTCACTTCTCTATGCCAAGAAGGGTGAAAATGGAGTAGAATGATTTTGAGCAAGAAATGTAATTTTTATATCAAAATAAATGTATATTTGAAAATAGGGAAGGTGAAGAGTCAGATTTTAGCCTTTTCCAAGTGGCACACTTCCTAAGGGGGTTTTACAAGTGCCACTTTCTCTTTCTTTTCCAAGAAAATTAACTTTATTCTAAAAAACCTACCATATTTAAATTATAAATAGTTATCTAAGACTTATAATTAAACATGGGACATGAAATCATGTTTTTAAACTTGCACATTCCCAAAGAAATCCATACAAATCATTAAATACACCATTTTTTACCCTAAAAATGACTCAAAATGATAAATAAACCTAGAAACTAATTGACCAAAGATAGTATAACATTAGTTGACATAAATTAAACTATAAAACACCTCATTACAATATATTATACCCCCTTAGATTTCTAAAAATAAAGTTTTTTACCTTGGGTGCCCTAATTTGACATAAAAGTCAAATTTGGTCAACAATTATTTAATTAAAGTTTGATTTTTAAATTAGGCTGGGGAATCTAGTATCTAGAGGTAACCAAACCATGGATAGTGCGAATCCCTTTTAAAACTAATCATAGAGCTTTAATACCTGGTAATTTAGGTAGGGGAATATAAGAAGTAGTAAGTATAAGAGAACATGATAAGATATGGTCATTAAAAGATAACCCTATGATAAAACCATCCCCCACCCACTTAAAGTGAGTTTTGACTACTTTTAAATACTTCCATATACTTTTGACCACAAAGGAATTGGTAATCTTGAAAAGCATAGTAGTGATGAGAAGGGATTAGAAGCTAATATTTTGCCAATTGATTTTACCATAGGGAGAGCCTAAAGAGATACAATGTTTAAGAAGAATTTAGAAGATTCATTGCTTCAATAGCTTGTGTAGACACCACAAATGTGTCTGCACCTTGGTTCTCCCCCCTTGTCCACCTCAAACCCCGATCCTAACCCTTGGCCTTAGTCCCCTCCATTCATTTGATTAAAATAACTTAAATATTTTAATTAAGTGGCCCCCCTTTCCACCTCACCCTTGCCACCTTGGATCCTCCCTTGAATCCCTCCACCTTCCCCCTAGCATTTATTATGCCAAATCTCCTCATTATCTTCCTCCCGCGCCCATTTAAGCATCTTCATAACCGTTCTTCCCACAACCCCTCGCCCGGCGGTGTGCAAGAATGGGCAGAGGCTATTTTTAGTCTCTGTCCCCATTCTGCCACCGCCGACGTCGGCGACCCTTCGGCCGACGTCGGCAAAACTGCCGGCGTCGGCAGCCTTCAATACCCCTTTCTACATCCGTTGCAGCCCCTGGACCCTTGAGCTCGCAAACTAAATTCTCTTGGCATTTTGGCACTCGTCTCTTCTCCATCTGGACCTTGTGCAATAGCAGCAACAGGTGCAGAGACTCTTGATCAGAGATTTCCTCTTGACAAGTCTTCTGTGGCTCCAACAACAGCTCTCCCACTCTTCATTCAGCAAGCTAAAAGGTAAGCAGAGTATTTTATTTCATTCTTTCATTTAGTCTCAGTTATCTATCCTATCTACTGTCTTCTACTTGTTGTGTCCTTCCCTTGAGAGGCTAAAAAGCCTTCTCAGAACCTGTCCCCTGTCCATCTTCCTCTTTCCTGTCCCCCTTTTAATCTAGTCCCAGATAACTTCCTCATTCCCCTGCCAACAAAGACCCTATACAGGGCACCTAATCAGAACCAGACCATTCCCCAGTCCCTCCAAATTCATCCCTGAACTCTGTCTCGAACCTGTTCACAAACCGGACCCGTCCACAGCCCAGAAACCAAACCAGACCCGACCACAGGCCACAACCCCGACCGACGCCGGTCACTTCCTCAACCGACGTCGGCAGACCAGATAACCGACGCCGGCAACATTTCCGACCTCGGTGACTGTCATCAGCCCGACAGCCCCTTTCAGGTAATCATATGTCTTTTCTTTCCTTTCTAATTTATTTATCACTTCTGTATTTTGGCATTCTATATTTTCTTGGTCTTTTATCTGTCTGTCATCAGTGGGTTGACCTCCCTTGAGGAAGTTTTCACACTCCCGGGAACAAGCTTTCGCTTGGCAACCCACTGCCTATCCATCTAACATTTCCTTGTCCAAGTTCTTTTTCTTTGTAGGTGTCATTCCTCCACAGCCAAAGAGGGGTGCTCACAAGCGTCTGGATTACGGTGCGCAGTCTTTAGTCCAGGTACTTCTAGCCTTGTCCATTTCCTTAGTTTCTTTATTTCATCTTTTGAATGTAGAAAGCGAATTAGTGATAGAAACATTCTGGCACGCCCAGTGGGATGACCTAGGTTCCTCCTGGGTTCCTTTTCTTCTTCATTCATTTAGGAGCATTAGGTTCTTACCTTTTCTCCTCCTTCTTTTCTCCTCAATGACACTATAAGCAGGACTAAAATGAATCTTTCTTCCTTGCATTTATAGACTAGTCTAAACATCATACTCTCAACC
Organism: Torreya grandis; assembly: GCA_037957365.1. Lineage (NCBI taxonomy): Eukaryota > Viridiplantae > Streptophyta > Pinopsida > Cupressales > Taxaceae > Torreya > Torreya grandis. The sequence goes on along the minus strand of JARHVA010000579.1, from coordinate 37,834 downwards.
CTTTCTCAAACTTGTCTTCATAACAAACATCACATTTCGACTTGGGCATTAAAACACCTTGCATTCATTTCTGCTTGTGCTTGCATCTTCTTAGTCCACATCTAGTAACTTAGACGCATATTGAATAAATCGTAGACACTTGATGTTACACTACCAAACCACATGCACTAAAACGAACATAAAACTTACTTGAGACAAGGCTCGACTGGGATTTCATCCCCCAGCGGATACCTTACCCGTCCCGGTGACCCTACTTGGATTTCATCACCAAGGGGGAAGCCCACTCCGTTCTCTGGCGGAGGATAAACTCTAGGCGAGGTATATCTTGGCTAAGCGAGACCAGCTAACCACTGGAATCGTGAAGTGAGGGGAGCTTGCTCCTTAGCACCAGGCCACGTACCAGACCCTAACACAGATTTTTTGAGCACCTAAAACAAGACCCGAAACCAGCTCTAGACTGCTTCTTCTAGGACCTTCTTGACAGCCAATCTCCCTAAACATTCATCTAAGGCATAAGCCACAAGATTCTAAGGTTAATTCCTAGGATTTATCGCTTAGGCTTGTCTGTCTCTCTCAGTTCTTCTCTTCTCATCTGTTTGTTTGAGTGAGTGAGGACACTTTCTTCATTGTTTTTCCAAAGAATCTTAAAATCTTTTTGTTCTCTGGAAGACACAATCACCGGCATCGGTTCTGTCACCGACGTCGGTTTTCCCATATTACCGGCATCGGTTATCTGACCGACGTCGGCCATCCTCCTTACCGACATCAGTTTTTCAACCGACGTCGGTCTCTGTCACTGTCCTTTTTTTCAAAACCAGCAGCCTAAAACCTGCCCCTTCTCTGTCAAAGACTCCATCCTAGTTTTCTGAAACTGAACAACACAGTTCCTGAAACCTAAACCTTCTTTGCCTTGCATGGTTTTGACTCGTAGCCAAGCCAAGGCTCTTGTCAACCACGCCAGCCGTCAACCACTTCCGTCCACCCCGTCCCTGACCAGGCCTACAATGGAGTTCAACTCAGAGACCAAAAGAACTCCTACCCGTCCAACCCCGCCGCAGACTCCTATTGTCCAAGAAGGGGACCAAGATTTCAAATGATTCTTGGACCTCAACATCAAGGCCTTGCAACACTATCTCGCGCATAGCCGAACGCGAGACTCCTTGGGCAATTTAATCTACAGAATGCCAACCTTCCTTACTGCAACTACGGCTGTATCGACAGCATCCGTAGTTCAACCTTCAGACACTCGAGCCATCGCTTCGACCACTGACCAGACTTTGACCAATCCTCCAGGTGTGGCCTCTCCCTCTATCATTGGGCCCACTTCCACCGGGGTTCCGGCCCCCTGTCAACCTCAACCCGCTCAACCGCTATCTACTCCTTTTCAGAACCTTATTGTCTCTATTCTGCCTACCCTGGCCCCTATCAACACCAGGGTGGCTTCCTACCCCTTGGCCCCTGCTACCACAGTCCAGCCTCTCGTGGCAACATCGGGCCCAGCTATGCCTTCTACCCAACCACCTTTAGCCTCTTCATCTATCCCTATGACTAGTTACCCCTACGTTGCGCCTTTACAGGGGCAACCGACTACGTCATATGCCTTGCCTAGCCTCTTCCAAGCACCCTACAACTTAGGGGGCGCACCACCCGTCAATCTGTCAGTAGACATCATCAAAATGCTGATGGACAAGATGACCAATCTAGAGACCTCTGTTTCCGGCTCGCACAACGCTCTCTCATATGAGCAGATCTGCAACGAGCCCATTCATCCTTCTGTCCCAATCAGACCATATCCTAGCCAGTGGGAGCTTCCGAAGTTTTCTCGCTTTCAAAACAAGGAAGACCCACAGCAACACTTGCGGGCATTCAGACATGCCTGTTACCTCATTGGCCATGATGATGCGTTACTTTTACGCACGTTTCCTATGTCTCTCTCAGGTGCTGCGCTCGACTGGTACAGCTCCCTTCCTAGCCATTCTCTCTTCTCATTCACACAATTGGCCCAGCTCTTCCTCGATCACTTTTCCATCAACATAACCAAGAAGGTCTCGATCACGGACCTCTATTCTATCCGGCAATTCGAGGATGAGTCCATAGCCGACTTCGTTGCTCGATGGAGAGGCCTCATCAATCAACTCTCCTTTTCCTTACCCCAGGCCGAGCTTATTGAACTCTTTTCCCAAGCTTGTGTAAGACATATTTCTTCCACCCTGAGGGTTCAAACCTTCCACACTTTTGACGAGGCCTTCATGATGGCCCGCAAACTTGAGTTGTGTGCCATTGAGGAGAATAAAGTCAAGTTGTGGAGCAAGAATCCTAGCTCTAAGACCAATGACTCTTCTTCTGCCAAGCCATCATCATCCAATTCTAAATCCAAGGCTTCAGCCAATGCCGTGGTTGTTAGACCTTCATCTTCTTTGACCACTCAGCCTGAGCCATCCACATCTCAGAGCGCCACTCGCCAATTCCAGCAAAGATACGTACAACGACGGTATACTCCTCTCGGAGAATCATACGCGTCTGTGCTGGAAAAGCTTGTTAAACAGGGGGCCCTCAATCTCCCTCAAGCCCGACCTCCTCCACAATTCGATCCCTCATGCGCCATCCCTGCGTGGTATAGGGAACAAGACTTCTACAGCTTCCACCGTGTTAAGGGACACGACACGGAAAACTGCAAAACTTTTAAGAACATAATCCAGGACATGCTTGAAAAGGGGGACCTCATCTTAGATAATCCTAATGCACCTCCTAATCAAGCCATTGACATCTTCAAACAACCTTTTCTCAATCATCCGCCAACTCAGAACAATGTCCAGACCTTAATTAACGACAATCATGAACACAATATTCAAACAGTCAATACGGTCTCTCCCTTCGTCCCCAATCAACCTCAAGAGGTTAATCCATCAATCAGTCCGTCACATGTGGACGAACCTCTTTCCCCGGCTAGTTCTCCATCGACCTCTCTCATCTTGGAGGATGCCTCGGCTTTACCAGCACCACCGGCCTCGCCATCCTCCTTTCTACTGCCTATGGAGGACCCGACCCTTCCTACTCCTCAGCCGCAAGTGGAGGGCACCATCATCCCTGCCCTTTACCCGCTGGAGGAGCCTCGCTCCCCGGTTTCTTCTCCACCTGGGGAAGAACCTGTCTCCCCTTTGTCTTCATCTAAATCTGCCTTGTCTTCACCATACCATGCGTCTAAGACCACTACACCCATCTCGTCTTCAACCTCGCAACCATCAACATCTTCTTCTCAACCATTTTCCCGGTTAGTAGAGAAAATCAAACTTCTTCCTCCGAGGAAAGTGATGCCTTAGGTGTTGTGGGAGCGTCTTAAAGCCCTTCAACATACCCATGCCCTCTCATCACATGCTGCTAATCCTCCCAAGGCAGAATCTCGTCAGACTCTTGACAAAGACCAGACTCTCAAACCTCAACCAAACCCGTCAAAACCGAAACCTGCATCTATCTCATCTAGGCCCATCAAATCACTTGGCATTCATCCTGTCTCCACCCTCACTCACCCGTAAGTGAAGGTGGACCTAGACCAAACCTCGACCAGTAGTAGTCTTCCAACCAAGTCAAAGAAGACTTCCAGACCACAGAAGCGAACGCCTCCTTCCCCGTCACCATTGCCATCCATTTTGGGCCCCCATCCTTCGACCTTGGCTAGCATCCTTCCCACTCCAGCCTCCAACCAAAACTCGTTGCCTCCTTTGCTTCCTCTGCCTACCAATCACCAAGAAAGAGCCGTCTCCATCTGTCACCGCACCATCAACCCATAAGGTGGTACGGAAACCTCTTCTAACCTCGCCCAAGCAAAAGTCACTGACCTCGCGCATATCAAATAGCACGGAACCTCTAGTGGGCTCATACTCATTGATATTGCACCGACTTCTACAGACTTCTGACATAACCCTTCCACCCATCAAGCCTTTCCAACCTCTCAGGTCCAGGCCCTCCTGGTTCGACGACACGAAAATTTGCTTATATCATCGTACACCAGGACATGATACTGAGACTTGCTGTGCCCTCAAAGCCGTCATCTGCCGCTACATGGAGAAGGACACTCTTCTCCTTGAGGACACTCTTGACCAGACCCCGACTCCTTCCCATCCAACCTCTTCAATCACCTCAACATCTCACCAGCAAGACATGACCCCTTCTTCACCTCCTATTTTTGAAATCAATGCTATTCGTATAACCACTAGGTTGCAAAAGGACAAGGCAAAAGAAAAATCTGCCATTCCTTGGACCTATCCCTTCGTCAAACCACCTCTTGCGCCCAAGCCTAAAATTTCTATCCTTGGCGCGTCCCAGCCTTCTTCGTCTTCCTCTTCTGGGCCAATTCATGACTCCATGCTAAAGCAGCTTCACCAGACACCTGTAAATATGTCTCTTTATGACCTTATCCAAACCTCGCCTCAGCACCGTCAAGCCCTCATCCAAGCCTTGCAGGCAGCAGAGGTCCAACCCGAAGACCCCCAACCACTCATTGCCCTCGTCCATTCTTTATCTCCTGTCACCTCCATCACATTCAGCGATTCTGAGATTCCCACATCTAACACGGAAGATCAGTTAGCCACCCTCTTCATCACTGCCTATGTTGATCGGACATGCATTAAATGCGTTATGATTGACGGCGGCGCTAGCATCAACATTATCTCTACCCATGCCTTTGATCAGCTGGCTCTTCCCAAGAATTGCATCTCTAAAACTGACGCGATCTTACGCTCTTTCAATGACACCACCACCATGACCATTGGCACAGTCATCCTTCACATTCACGTTGGTCCACACACAGTCCTGGAGCTCTTCTATATCATCGAAGGAGAGTTTCAATACAACCTTCTACTGGGCCGACCTTGGATCCGTGCCATGGCCTGTATACCCTCCACCCTGCACCGTTGTGTGAAGTTTGAGCATGACGGGCAAGTCCACACCATCCCCGCTGACCCTTCACCCTTCAAGACTTGCAACACCACCTACCGTCCCAACGACGTTCTCATTCCCATCAAGCCGTCAACTCTGGCACCGCCTCCATCTGCAGAAGCTTCGACCAGTTCGCAATCGGCGGTCGCCCTCACCCCTCCTCTTCAAGCGCCGACCAAAGACCCCATGGAAGACATCTTCCAACGACTATCACTTGGGGAATATCGCTTGTTGACCCTAGACATGTTCTAAACTCCGCAAGAGTATGGACGCCTTCACCTTAGTCCCAATTATGACCATCAGATCGGGATGGTCGTGCCTTATGGTCCTCCTCACTTCCAAACCAACTTTGTCTATGGGGGGCTCAATCAAGCTCCTACCAACGGCAATTCCCTCTCTTCGCCCCAACCTTTCACATCTAATTTCTCATTTCTTGGCAACCCCGCCTTTGCACACACTTACCTTCACAGGTGTGCATGGAAGGGTTTCGATTTCAGACGTTATGAGCAGGGCTCCCATCAGCCCATCGAGCCGCTCAATGATCACGATGCCAAGAAACAGTATGGCCTGGGATATCATGACCCCACTCAGGCTCCTTCCGACCTCTGTCCCGAGCCAACCATTGACCAATCTCCTCCAAACTCACCCATTTCTCCTTCGTCACCTACGGAGTCGGTGGTTTCCATCCCTCCTAGTTTTTTTTTCCATAAACACCATTCGTCTGGAACCCCTTACCTATCAGCTCAATGGGGTGTCCAGGTCTCTCCCTCTCATTTTTCCTAGCATGGTAGAGGATGAGTCGGCAACCATTCACACTGTCCACTGCGTTGACGATGACGCCATCCTTTCCTACATGGGTGCCGATGACTCTTTCATCCAACGTTCCCTCCCTTCCGAGACCCAGGTTATGTTAAATGAATCCACCATTAACATCAACCTCCCTTCTTCTTCTGATGTTCCTCACATCTTAAAGATTGGCCAATCTTTAGACGCTCAGGAGCAGCTTGACTATACCCAGTTCCTTTCCAACCATAGCAAGGCCTTTGCTTGGACTTACAGCGACATGCCTGGCATCGACCCCACCATTACTACCCATAACATTGTCACCAAACCAGAGGCTAAGCCTGTTAGGCAAAAGCTTCGAAAGATGCATCCTCGCATTGCGCTCCTTGTCAAAGAGGAGCTTCAGCGCCTTCTTTCTGTCTCCTTCATCCAACCCATCGATTATCCGCAGTGGGTCTCTAACATCGTCCCAGTTACTAAAGCAACTGGGGGGATTCGGATCTGCACGGACTATCGCGACCTTAACCTAGCCTGTCCCAAAGACGACTTCCCTCTTCCTAACATTGACCAGCTTGTTGATCTCATGGCCGGCCATGAGATGCTATCTCTCATGGACGGGTTTTCAGGATACAATCAAATCCTGATCACACCAGAAGATCAGCACAAGACTACCTTTATCACCCCATGGGGGACTTTCTGCTATCGAGTCATGCCTTTCGGCTTAAAAAATGCTGGTGCCACATATCAGCGTGCCATGACCTACATTTTCCACGATCTCCTCCACAAAATCATGGAGGACTATGTGGATGACCTTCTCGGCAAGTCCAAACTTCGCCACGACCACTTGGCCATTCTCACAATCATCTTCTCTCGCCTTCTGCAATACAATGTCCGCCTTAACCCCAAGAAGTGTGTCTTTGGGGTCCTCTCAGGCAAGCTTCTCGGCTTCATCATTTCCTTCCGTGGTATCGAGATAGATCCCGCCAAGATCCACGCTATCCTCGAAATGCCACCCCCAACCAATCTCAAGCAGCTTCACAGTCTACAAGGGAAGCTTCAGTCCATTCACCGTTTCATCTCGCAACTTTTAGACCGCTGCCAACCTTTTCATCATCTCCTTAAGAAGGACATCTCCTTTAAATGGGATGAGGACTGTCAAGAGGCTTTTGAGGCCCTCAAAAGCTATCTGGTCTCTCCACCAATCCTCATTCCACCTAAAGACGACCAACCCTTCTACCTTTATATCTCTGCCACCAACCATTCGTTAGGTGCCATGATCGCGCATCGAGACGAGCATCATCGTGAGCAAGCGGTTTACTACATCAGCCGAACACTGGTCGACTATGAAACTTGGTATACTCATACTGAGAAACTCTGTTTGGCATTAGTCTTTTCCGCCACCAAGCTCTGCCACTATCTTCTCAACCACAAAACCTTTGTCGTCACTCACACCGACCCTCTCAAGTACATGCACTCTAAGCCATATCAGAATCAACGTATGGCTTGGTGGCTCATGCTGCTCGCTGAGTTTGACCTCGAATTCATCTAGCAAAAATATATCAAGGGGCAAACCATCGCTGACCAACTGGCAGATGCCCCTCTTCCCGACAACCAACCTTCACACTATGAGTTCCCTGACGAGTCTATCGCTACCCTTTCCATCGATGACACCGTCTACCAAATGACCATGTTCTTTGACGGCTCCAAATGTCAACTCGGTGGGGGTGTGGGGGTCATCCTCATCCCACTCGAAGGGGAGCCCATGCCTCTATCTTTCAAGCTTGACTTTGATTGTACCAATAATATGGCCGAATACGAGGCCTTAATTTTGGGACTTCAGACTGCCCTTTCCCTCCACATCAAGTCTATCAACATCTTCAGTGACTCGCAGCTCATCGTTAATCAAGTTAACGGTTCATATCTCTGTAAAAACGAAGTTTTACAGAGGTATAAAAATCGTGCTGACCTTCTTTTGGCATCTTTTGACCATTACCTCTTGCAGACTGTTCCACGCTCTACGAACAAGTTTGCCGACACCATGGCTTCTCTTGCTTCGCATATCCCATCTTCATCATCGTCATCTCGCCTTTTTGTCACAGTGCATCACGTACCTTTGCCTTCATACATCTTTCCTCACATCGACCATATCAACACTGTCAATTCTAGCCCATAAGATGACTGGTATAAGCAACTTGTGGACTACTTGTCTCTTTCTGTCACTCCTCCCAACCTCTCTAGCAATGCGCGGTGAGCTTTCATCAAGCGCATAGCTCGCTATACCATGCTAGGGGGTCTTCTCTATAAGCGAGGCTTTGACGGCCTCCTCCTTCACTGTCTAACCTCCACTGAAGCTTCTCAAGCCATAAAGAAAGTCCATGATGGGATTTGTGGTGGACACTTCAGTGGAAACTCAGTTGCCAAGCGCATCCTTTGCCTGGGTTATTATTGGCCCACCCTTCATCAAGACTGTAGTGACTACGTTCGATGTTGCATCAAGTGTCAGCAGCACTCTAACCTGCTTCATCTCCCCAGCCACGCCTTGCAAGTCGCTCAGGATTTTTGGCCTTTCTCTCAGTGGGGCTTAGATCTCATCGGTGAGATTAACCCTCACTCGTCTCTTCATCATCAGTCCATCATCATTGCCACTGAGTATTTCACCAAGTGGGTGGAAGCTATTCCTCTTGTCTCCACAAAAGCTGACAAAATTGTCAACTTCATCAGCAGCCACATCATCTGTCGTTTCGGTGTCCCTCACAAAATCATCACCGACAACGGCAAGTCCTTCAAAAACAAGACTGTCCAAAAACTATGCGACTCATTTGGCATCAAACTCAGCTTTTCTTCGCCTTACTACCCACAAGCAAATGGGTAGGCCGAGGCTTCCAATAAAATTCTAACTAAAATTCTCATGAAGATGGTCAACGATACAGGAAGGGATTGGCACATTCACATTCCCTTCGCTTTATGGGCCTACCGCACTAGCATCCGAACCTCTATGGGTGCTACTCCCTTCTCCCTCATGTACATAACAGAGGCTGTCTTACCTCTTAAAGTACAGATCCCGTCTCTCCACATCTCCCTACATGACATTCTTTCCAACGACAACTTTCATCAAGATCACTTAGCTCAACTTGAGTTACTTGACGAGCACCGTCTTGCTGCCCTCAATCATCTCCATGTCTACCAAAGTCGTATAAAGCGGGCCTACGACAAAAATCTGTGAGAATGAGATTTCAACATCAGAGACCTCATCCTCAAAGAGAATCAGCACGTGACCAATATGGAGCGAAGTAAATGAGGCAAATTCACCCCCAATTGGCTTGGACCTTTTATCATCACGCACAAATATGGGTCAGGGACTTATCGTCTGTCCTCCCTCGACGGACGGCCAGAACCTGAGCCTCTTAATGCGTTGCATCTTCGACCATTCTTCTGTTAGTCGAGTACTCGCCTACTTGACACGTAACTTGAGCTCATCCCTTGAGCAATCCTCGTCCTCTTAATCCTCATCCCTTTCAACCCTATTCCCCTTTAACAAGTCCTCTACAACCCTTTTATGATGCATGGATGCTTTGTCCTAATAAAAGGGAGTCCTTGAACTTCTACAGTCTTGTCCGTGACTCAAAATCAAAAAAAATCAAAAAATCAAGATGTCAAAACATAATCCAAGGTCACAAAATCAAATCAAAAAGACAGACTGATCCCTCGAAGGACAGCTGTACTATCATTGCTGTAGCTAATAGATTGATCCCTCGAAGGATAGCTATTCAAACATTATATCAAGCAAAAATATAGACCACTCCCTCGAAGGATGGCTATGACTAAATCTTGCTACAAACAACAACCTTTCTTAGAAGCTTCCCGCATTGATCAGCTTTGCAACATGACCATACATTAAAAGACATCTCTATGTAGGCTTCCCGCATCGATCAGCCTGCCCCAAAAAAAAAAAAAAAAAAATGAGTCATGGACTTGGCTTGTAGTTGTCTCAGGGTCTCCTATAAAAAGGGGCAAGGTTATTCCTGCTCTTAAACTGGGTTACCCTATCCACCTCCTATCACCTGCTCAGGGGACTTCGAGCTCACTTTAATGTCAAAGTGATTTGATTACCGTTCTACCACCACACTGGTCAACGACGTAATGCATGAACGGGGCCTTTGTTCTAATAACCCGTATCTATGCTCCCTTTCTGGGCCTTGTCAATGAAAGAGCAATTCACCTTTCACTTTTTCTCTACACTTTGGTCACATTTAACCACATCAATTGTCGACTCAAACTAAGCTATTTTTCACCCTCATGGCATCAGACAGCATTCCTCGTCCATTTCACATAGTTTCTATGGACACCAATACACATGGAAACTATCAACCAGACCCAATTTATGTTAAGCATAAACCAATACTTGCTAAAGCATAAATAGATGTCCATTCATTTTTAGCATACATCCATCACGAATATGGAAAATTGCTAGGGATTGAAGACCTTCGACCAATCTTACAGAATACACCATTTGGAAAAGGCTGTAACATCTCTTTCTCGTCATCATTTCGACACTCGACCAAACTCATCATCAACCATTTTGACCCTCGCAGTCCGAACTACATTGGTCTGAGGCCCTATGACCAGGGCTATGTAGGCAGCACTCAGATAATACATCCTCTGAGGTTAGCTCGACCACCCCCATTTGTTCATCTCTTTGATGGACAAACCTTCTCTTCTGTGACTTTGATCACGACCAACTCTGCCAACTTAGACCAATCATTGTCTTTGACCATTCCTCCCTTTTAGGGAGAACTACATCGGCCTGAGGCCCTTCACACAAGGGCTATGTAGGCAGCACTCAGATCACATGATGTTTTCTGAGGTTAGCTCGGCCACATCCTTTCGTCCATCCATCCCCTTGACCAATGACCATTGGAGATCATGCGTATCTCCTTCGACCTTCGACTACTTCCAAGCCAATGTTGCCTTGGTTGTTTTTGCATGTGTGCTACCTCACGGTTGGTTAGCAGAATTGTCCGTAGACTATTTTTGACCCTTCACAAGTATAGGATCGCAAGCCAGTTGATCCCTATTACTTGTGGCATTTTTGTGTTTTCTAGGAGCACTTCCTGAGCCTGGGATACCTAGAACACGATGACCATTTGGAGCTTCAGCTTAGATTGAGTGACCTGATCAGCAGACGACTAAATGCTGGGGCCTGATTACTTCAATTTTGGCACTCCTTGACCCTCGACATGCGACAATTTGACCCAATCATCCCGTGAAGTGGCATACACGCAATCACGACTATTGCAACGTTTTCCCTCACACTCTTCTATCCATCTCTCTGTCAAATCGACACTCGATCTTCGGTTCCCTTCTCTCGACTATCGCTTTGAGGGGGGAACACCTCATCCTTTTCTTGGAGCAACCAACTCCTGTTTTTGTCTTGCAGTTCGTCAAGAACAACCAACAAGATAAAAAGGGGAAAATGTAGACACCACAAATGTGTCTGCACCTTGGTTCTCCCCCCTTGTCCACCTCAAACCCCGATCCTAACCCTTGGCCTTAGTCCCCTCCATTCATTTGATTAAAATAACTTAAATATTTTAATTAAGTGGCCCCCTTTCCACCTCACCCTTGCCACCTTGGATCCTCCCTTGAATCCCTCCACCTTCCCCCTAGCATTTATTATGCCAAATCTCCTCATTATCTTCCTCCCGCACCCATTTAAGCATCTTCATAACCATTCTTCCCACAACCCCTCGCCCGGCGGCGTGCAAGAATGGGCAGAGGCTATTTTTAGTCTCTATCCCCATTCTGCCACCGCCGACGTCGGCGACCCTTCGGCCGACGTCGATGAAACTGCCGGCGTCGGCAGCCTTCAATACCCCTTTCTGCATCCATTACAGCCCCTGGACCCTTGAGCTCGCAAACTAAATTCTCTTGGCGTTTTGGCACTCGTCTCTTCTCCATCTGGACCTCGTGCAATAGCAGCAACAGGTGCAGAGACTCTTGATCAGAGATTTCCTCTTGACAAGTCTTCTGTGGCTCCAACAACAGCTCTCCCACTCTTCATTCAGCAAGCTAAAAGGTAAGCAGAGTATTTTATTTCATTCTTTCATTTAGTCTCAGTTATCTATCCTATCTACTGTCTTCTACTTGTTGTGTCCTTCCCTTGAGAGGCTAAAAAGCCTTCTCAAAACCTGTCCCCTGTCCATCTTCCTCTTTCCTGTCCCCCTTTTAATCTAGTCCCAGATAACTTCCTCATTCCCCTACCAACAAAGACCCTATACAGGGCACCTAATCAGAACCAGACCATTCCCCAGTCCCTCCAAATTCATCCCTGAACTCTGTCTCGAACCTGTTCACAAACCGGACCCGTCCACAGCCCAGAAACCAAACCAGACCCGACCACAGGCCACAACCCCGACCGACGCCGGTCACTTCCTCAATCGACGTTGGCAGGATAACCGACGTCGGTAGACCAGATAACCGACGCCGGCAACATTTCTGACCTCGGTGACTGTCATCAGCCCGACAGCCCCTTTCAGGTAATCATCTATCTTTTCTTTCCTTTCTAATTTATTTATCACTTCTGTATTCTGGCATTCTGTATTTTCTTGGTCTTTTATCTATCTATCATCAGTGGGTTGACCTCCCTTGAGGAAGTTTTCACACTCCCGGGAACAAGCTTTCGCTTGGTAACCCACTGCCTATCCATCTAACATTTTCTTGTCCAAGTTCTTTTTCTTTGCAGGTGTCATTCCTCCACAGCCAAAGAGGGGTGCTCACAAGCGTCTGGATTACGGTGCGCAGTCTTTAGTCCAGGTATTTCTAGCCTTGTCCATTTCCTTAGTTTCTTTATTTCATCTTTTGAATGTAGAAAGTGAATTAGCGATAGAAACAGCTTGAACAAACCACTTTACATGCAAGTCCATAATTTATTGATAGGTGTCAATGATGCCCATGCCACCTTTATCATGATGGAAGTAGTAAATGTCCTAGGCCACTTGATGAAAATCCCAAGGTCGATTAGAATTAGTCTTGATAAAATCTATGAGGATCTTGGCTAGACTATCATAAGATGCTTTAGAGGGAGCCAAATAAGAGGATAATAAACATGTGTGGTAGTTAGGATCTTGGTGAAAATCTATAATTTTCCCACTAGGGATAGGGGCTTAGTGGTCTAATATGCAATCTTCCTTTCAATCTTATTGAGGACATACTGCCAAATCTTGATCAGTGAATTGTAAAAGGTGAAGGGGATGACCAAGAACTTGAATTTTTCACCCTGACCAATCCACTACCAATTATACTTCCAAAAACACTTAGGCATAGGCACCATGCTTTACTAAAAACACTATGTTTTTCCCTAGTGAAGGCTAGCATCATAAGCTAGATAAAAAATGTCTAGGCATTAGATAGATTCATTAAAAGTGACCTTTTATTCTTTAAGCATGAATAAGGTGTCATATACAAAGTGGCCATTGATGAGATGAGAGGTGTGGTTAGGAAAAATAATTCCATGAATGAGCCCTTAAGAATCTCTAAAAGCCAAGAGGTAATCTAGGGCTTTAACAAATAACACATAAATAATCAAAACAAGGGGACAACCTTGGTGAATAGATCATTGGAGATCAATACTATAGTTTGATGCCCATTAATAGTGAGGTAGGTTGAGGTATCATGGTGGAAAATATATAGTACATAAATTAAGTAGGTGCTAAAGTTGAGAGCCTTGAGTATGGCAAGAATATATTGCCACTTGATCTTATCATTAGATTTTTCAAAGTCCAATTTGAGAAAAATAATTATCTGAAGAGAGGAGTAGACCCAAGCCATGCCCTCCTAAACCAAAATAAGGTTTTCTAAAATATATTTCCCTCTAATGAATCTTGTTAGCTCTAGTCTAACAATGGCAGGTAAGATGCGCCAAATGCAGTTGGAGAGGTCTTTGGCAAGAATCTTGTAAAAGACATTGAGCAAGGTTATTAGCCTCTAATTAGTAAGTAGCTCAGGGTCTCTAGCTTTAAGAATGAATTTTATATTACCTCGATTGATCATGGGTCTAAGAGACTAAACCTATAAGGCTTCTTTGTAGACTTGAAACAAGTCAGGACCAATAAACTCCCAAGTGGCTTTATAAAATTTTCAAGGGAAGCCATCGAGGTTGAGGGATTTTTCATTTCTCATATAGTTTAAAGCCACTGTGAGCTCCTACAAGGTGAGTGGGGTATCAAAAATCTACTAGTCAGCTAGCTTGAACTTGTGAGGTACCACATTGAGGCATTTTAAAAGTGTTTGGGACCATTTAGCCATGAAAGGTTGGGCTTAGAAAACCACCTTGTGATGCTCAAAAAAGGTCGAGGAAATATCAAAATAGGAGGTAAATTTGGATTGAACCACTTGAATGGATTTAATTTATTCATGAACTTACTTGGATTTTAGTGCTTTAAATAAATACTTAGAGGCCTTATCACCAATTTTTATCTAATACAGTTGAGTGCAGATTTGAGCACCTTTGGCTATATGGATATTCCCCACCTTGAGGTGGTGATTGAGGATATAAGCCATTACAAGTACACATTCAAAGGATCAATCTTGAGGGAGACATAGATCCATTTAAACTCATTGAGCATGGCCTCCTCTGAATGCTTTCAAATTAGGGTGTAGACACCAAAATTAAATCACACATACATGCGTAACTCCCTATGTTGAAACCCATTTTAACCCATTTTTCAATAATAAAAATTAACCTCCATAACCCATGATTTTACCCCTCACACAATTAATTAATTTAACATACTTAACTAAGTTAATTAAAAACCCCTATTGCCACCTTACATGGCCACCTCACCCTATGACTAATTCTTACCTAATGAGTCACCTCAAGACCTATTCCCCTCATCCTAACTACCCAAGACTTATTCCTACTTCTAAACTAAATTCTTAATCAACTATCTCCTTTTTAACCTCTTATTTTTACTATTTTATAATGGGTTCCACAATTGGCTTTAAGAACAACAAAAAATAGGCCAAAAATAGATTACTTTACCTATTTTAAGGCCATCAACATTGGTCAACCCACGGTAGATGTCGATGGGATCACCGACATTGGAAATATAAGCCAAACTCCAACTTGAAGTTTATGTCAACAAAAATCTAGAAAATTCATTCTTACTTTCATTCAAGCTCTCAGTATTCAACTTTTGACATCTTGGCTTACTGTCATCTTGCATAAGTCAATCATGATCAAGAACTGAGCTCTTGAGGACCAACAACACCTACTTGTTCTCTCTCTTTAGACATTCAGGTTTAGACTCCTTGATAAGAACCATCAATCTAGAAATTATCGTTCAGTGACCACTGTAACTAAGTACATCACTTATTTTATAGGTCTTTTAAATATTTATTCTACTATCACTTTAAATATACTATGCATTACTTTACCCACTTTTAATTGAACCCCCATGAGGGAGTTACAAAGCTTCCTCACTTGTTTACCCTTAACTCAACACACCAAACCTATAACCAAATCTACCCAAACCATACTCTCTCTTTCATAACTCTCCCCAACCTCCCAAACTTGATCAAAACCATTTCCCATACCTAGAAAAGCCTTCTACAAGCCTCTAGGTAATTCTTTCCCCTACCAACCTTGGTAATCTAATCAACATCGATCACCTTCACCACTAACCTCGATAGTATAACTGATATCATTCACTTCCCTACCGACATTGATGACTATGCGTTTCCTAACCTCTCTAAAACATACCCAAACTACTTCTAAAATACAAATAAAGTACACCACCTACACCTTGACACTCTTTGCTACACTTAGGTTGTGAATAATGGTAATATTGTCTCTTTCACTCTATCTTTACCTATCTTTTAGTTATTTATTACTCTTTTGTCTCTCAAAAGTAGACTATCATCTCTAAGGAAGTTTCACACTTCCTAGGAACAAGCACGTAGCTTGGCAGCCCACTCATTTAACTACTAACAAACATCTTGTGGTAGTAATTTCTTACTTTTAGGTATTCCTCCGTAGCCAAAAAGGAGTGCTCACAATGTCTGGATATGATGCACAAACCAATCCAGGTTCATTCTAATCACTTATCCCCATCATTCTTTTCTATTTTCCTTTAGACTTAAAATATACAAAATTTAGTGAAACATTTTTGGCACACTCGGTGGGACCCTAGAGTTTTCCTTAGGTTTATTTCTTATTTTAAACATTCATATAGGTGAATTATAGTGAAAATTTCATTTCTTGCACTTCTTCCTCTTTTCCCTTAAAATTAAAAAATTAATATTTTATTTTCTATTTAAAAGCATTAAACTAAAATTTTCTTTCTTTTCTCTTTGCCTCTAAAAGCAATTTATCATTTTCTTTTACAAGTTAAAACAAGAAGGAATCTCTTATTTACTTCTTTCATGCACATTAGGATAGTGAATTTCATTCTCTATTCCTATTTCATCTTTATTTTCATTTGAATCTAAACATTTTAGATTTGGGTTTAAAAATTACTGCATTTCATTATTTGCTTGTTGCATATTAACTCACCTAGTTAATTACAAACATTTTGAATAAATTATAGTGCACCTATGTTACACAACCAAATCACATTCACACAAACAAACATCTAAAATCACTTGAGAAAAGGCCCATCAAGATTTCATCACCTAGTGGATCACCTTACCCTACCCATCTATCTTACTTGGATTTCACCACCAAAGGGAGAACCCACTATGTTTTCTAGCAGAGTATAAACTCTAGACAAAAGGTATATTTTGGCTAAGAATCCTAGCTCAGCTCCAGGTTCATGAAGTACAAAGAGATTTCTCCTATAACAAGACACATACCTGGTCTAACATAGATTTCCTCTTGAGCACTAAAACTAATCTGAAACTAGCTCTAGATTGTTTTCTAGTACCTTTGATAACCAAATTTTCTTTTCACTATCTTATTAAGGCATAAGCCAACATGAGACTAAAAATTAATCTCCAAGACTTAATAGTTGATGGTTGTATGATATTTTTCTGATTTTCTCTTGCCTTCTATATTTTGGAGTTGGTAAGGACATTTTCCTATTGATTCATAAAATCAATACTATTTCTAATACTTAGTTTGTATAACCTATTATCTCATATTTTTTGAGTGTTCTTCCTTCTTACATAGACCTCTTCCATCTACTATTTTACCTAGTTTCAAATTATGGTTTCTTAAAACATCAAATTTTCCATCTCCCAAGATATCACAGTGACTGACATTGGTTAACCCTACTGGCATCGATAGATTTTACCTACCGACATTGGCAAACTTTTTTCATCAACATCAGTCAAGCGACTGATGTTGATGACTATGTAATTTCATCTACTCAAAATAACAATCTAAAATAACCCACTTACTTGCACTCAAACTTGGTTTTTACTTACTCTATTTATAATATAGGGTAGTAAGACTATTCATACTTCCTCTTGCATGGTATTGACATGAGTTCAAGCCAAAATTATTGCTAGTTATGCAAGCTGGTAACCACTTCCACATTCCCCTCTCACTTTCAATTCTATCATGGAGCATACTTTAGATACAAAGCATACTCCTAGCCCTAACAAAATTCCCATTGTGCCTGAAGGAGAACAAGATTTTACTAAATTTCTTGATCATAATGTGGTAGCCCTTCAACATTACCTTGTTATGAGTCAAACCCATAATTCTTTAGGTGACCTAATCTATGGTATGTCAACCTCTCTAATGGAGATAGCCCTAGTTTTAGTTTCCTCCACTATTTTCCCCATGGTTACCCAAACCACCACTTTGAAGAGTAACCCAACTGTAAATAATGTCTAAAGTGTAGCATCTCCAACTACACAATCCCACCTAAACCCTGGTGTGACTTCCCTACTTTCACAATCACAACCACTTTAGTCTAGTCATACCTCATTCTAGAATTTATTAGTACCTATTCCATCTACCCTCACACCTATAATTACCCAAGTTATGACTCACTCTTCATCTAGTCTAACCATGCTAATAATCCAACCTGTAATAACAACAACCAACCAAGGCATAGTCTCCAACCCAATAAGACAGGCCTCTTTTATTTCCACACCCTAGCCTATGATTCATTATCCTTATGTTACTTTGACATAACCTCAACAAGCTATTTCATATGTTCCCTCTACTTCCTATTATCTTCCCTATAACTTAGGAGGTCTCTCCCAAACTAATCCCCCTCCAGAACTCATTAAGATGCTGATGGACAAGATGTCTAATCTAGAGACATTTGTTTCTGGTTTAAAGAATGTGTTATCTTATGATCAAATATGTAATGAACCAATCCATCCTTCTTTACCTATTCACCCTTATCCAAGCCAATGGGAACTCCCTAAATTTAGTCATTTTTAGAGTAAAGAGGACCCACAATAACACTTGTAAGCATTTAGACATGCTTATTATTTAATAGGGCATGATGATGCATTACTACTTCACACTTTCCCTATGTCTCTTTCAAGTGGTACCTTGGATTGGTATAGATCTATTCCTCAACATTCCATTTTCTCATTTACCCAACTCACACAAATATTCCTAAACCATTTCTCTATTAACATTTTTAAGAAGTTTTCTATAATAGACCTTTATTCTATCAAAACATTTGATGATGAGTCTATTGCAAATTTTTTTGCTCATTGGAGAAGCTTGATTAATCAACTCTCCTTATCCTTACCCCAATCTGAGCTTATTGAGCTCTTCTCAAGGGCATGTGTTGAGCACATCTTGTCCACACTTTGGGTACAAATTTTTTTCACATTTGATGAGGCCTTTACAATGGCACATAAACTCAAGGTTCATGCTTTAGATGAAGGTAAAGTCAAGTTTTGTAGTAAGAATCCTAATTCCAAATAAAATGACTCCTCCTCCTCTAAAAATTCTCCCTCTAATGAAAAAGCTAAATTATCTACCAATGTGGTGGTCATTAAGTCAGCGTCTTCCACAACCACAAATCAATCGAATTTCTCAACTTCCCAAAATCTGATCAAGCAATTCAAATAATGGTATGAACAAAGATAATACACTTTTATTGGGGAATCATATACATCCATCTTGGAGAAACTATTGCAATAAAGTGTCATAATCCTTCCTCAGATCAAAGCTCCTATATAGTTTGACCTCTCCCATCCTATCCCAACTTGGTACAAGGAAGATGAATTTTGTGGTTACCATTGAGTTAAAGGCCACAATTTTAATAACTATAAAACACTCAAGAACATTGTTCAAGATATGCTTGATAGAGGTGATCTCATCTTGGATAATCCTAATGCACTCCCTAATCAAAGTATGGATGTGTTCAAACACCTTTTTCCTAACCATTCACTAAATCAAAATATTGTCTAGTCCATAACTAACTTAGATGATCATTATATCCATATGGTTAATATGGTCTGTCCTTTACCTCTAGCTCAACCTTCCTCTCAATAAGAGACATCCATTTCATCAACTCCTCCCTCACATTCAATGGTAATTATTTCACCCATTCTTCCTCCTCAGGTAGAAGAGCCTATTTCACCCATTCCACTCCCTTGAGAGGAAGAGCCTCCTTTATCCCTTCTTTTACCACTTGATGAACCTGTATTACCAATTTTATTTATGTAATATTACCTATCTTCTTACCACTTGAAGACCACATCCTACCTATTCCTCAACCACATGTTAAAAGGAACATCATTCCTACATTATACCCTCTTGAGGAACCTTCTTCACATACCTCTCCTCTACCTATAGAGAGTAGTACCCCACCCACTCCACCTTTGCACTTAGATGAGTCAGTATTATCTACTCCCATAATAGATGAGAGACCTATTGTGCCTACTCAAATTTTACCACTCTTACCCCTTATTCTACCTATAGAGGATCATACTTTACCCATGCCTTGCCCACATGTTGAGGGAGTCATAATATCTATGCTTTACCCTCTTAAGGAACCTTCTTCACCTACCTCTCCTCCACCCATGGTAGACCATGTCTCTTCTCTCGTCTCTATCAAAGAGGAACCCATTACAGTTCTTTCTCATCTTTGGCTTGAAGTATTAGAAACCAATAATTTCCCTCTCTCTCAAACACTATAGCCTTCTAAAGACACAACTGTAAGGCTTGCATCAACTTCATCTATACCCTTCTCATGGTTGGTAAAAATTCTAGAAATTTTTGACTCCATGAAACTAGACCATGTGACATTTTGGGACCAACTTAAAACTCCTTATCCAACACAATGAATGTCAATATTTACCACTAACCCTCTCATTACCCTTTACCCCAAGGTCTTTGACAAAACTAGAGCTTCTTCACCAAAATCACCTAAAGTTTAGCCATCTATGTTAGAACCCTCACCCTCACAGGAATCTACCACATTAAAGTAGATTAGGCCCTTAGGTGTATGACCCATTTATAATTCAATTCATCCATAGGTGAAATTAGATTTAACTCCTCAACCACAAATTAGAGTTTTTTAGTCTAAATTATATAAAAATGTTAATCTCCCTAGATCTTGCTGATCCCTTCTTCAACCCTCAGCTTTACCATCCATTTTGGGACCAAACCCCTCTACTTTAGTTAGAATATTTCCTAACCAAGCAAAATAAAAGGTTAAACTACCTCCACTCCTACATTTACGATCTGGTAGGCCTCTCACATATGACACTAAGAAAGTGATAGCAAAACACGTGACTCCACCATCACCAAACAAAGCACCATGTAAAATTACCTTCTCAACACTGAAATACAAGAAAGTGTCCACTCCTGTTAGCACAACAAGTTTGAGCCCACTTACACACTCTCAAAGATTTTTCTTACATCAATTATTGATTTTTTTTGTAATAAATCTTCCTCCCATTAATCCTTATATTCCTCTTGGAATGAATCCATCTTGGTGTAATGATACACAAGTATGTTTATATCATCATTCACTTAGATACGATACTAAGATTTGTAAATGCCTCATAATAGTCATTTGGTAACACTTCAATGTCGACACTCTCTTTGATGATACTACCATTAACCTTCCTATTATTCTACCTTTGGCATCCATAGTGCCTCCTACTATTCCACCTAAATTCAAACCTAAAGATGTCATTATAACCCCTTTACCAACTCCATCAACATTTCAAATCAACATAGTTAATGTGGCCACACAGTCACAAAACCAAAAAGATATAGTTAAGGAAAATGTTTTTGCTCCTTGGGTTCATCCCTTCACCAAAGACACTCCTCCTCCTAATCCTAAGATTTCCAACTTGGGTGTTCCTAAAACAACATCTTCGGATGTTATTGAAAGCTTAATGGCGGAAATAGCTTCACCAAACTCTTGTGAAAATGTCTTTGTATGAGTTAATCCCAAACTCATCCCAACATCATCAAACTTTGATTAGTGCTTTAAAAATTATTGAGGTATAATCAAATGATCCCCAACCTCTTACATCTTTGGTCAGCTCCCTTAATTCTGTCTCCCTAATTCCTTTCAGTGATTCAGAAATTCCACTTCAACACAATAAAGATCAGGATTCTACACTTTTTATTACCACATATATTGATAAAATTCATGTCAAATTAGTCATGATCAATGGGGGAGCTAGTATTAATATTATTTCCACCCATGCCTACAAATAACTAGCCTTTCCTGACAATTGCATGTCTCAAATTGATGCAACACTCCACTCCTTTAATGATACTATAGATATTATAGTGGGTACTATTATCTTACATATTTGTGTAGGTCCTTGCACTATTCTCAAGATCTTATATGTTGTGTAAGGAGAGTTCTAATATAACATACTACTTGGACAACTTGGGATACGTGCTATGGCATGTGTACCCTCAACTTTGCACTGCTATGTCAAGTTTGAATGTGATGGATAAGTACATGTCATACCTACTAACCCACCTCCATTTAAAAAATGCAATATGAATTATAGTCCCAATGATGTTATCATTCCATTGAAAACATCATCTTCCTTACATGATACTTTTGACTCTTCTACAAGCTCCACTCCCATGATTACTCAAATATTGACAACACAAATTCTTGACAAAGATCCCTTGGAGGAGAGCTTTCAATGTTTATTACTCAACTAATATAATTTTTTTATGCTCAACATGTTTTATACTCCATGAGAGTATGGAAGGATTAACATGCACCTAAATTATGATCCTTGTATTGGGATGGTCATCCCTTATGGCCCCCCTAACCAATTTCACATATGAGGGAATTGATCAAGCTCCCACTATCAGCAATCCATCTTCTTCACCACAACCATTTACTTTTGACTTCTCTTTCTTGAGTAACCCTAGATTTTCTCACATCTATCTCTATAGGTGTGCTTAGAAAGGATTTATTTTGGATCGTTATGAACAAGGTGTCTATACCCCTATTGAATATCCTACTAGCAACACCATTAAAAATGCCAAAAAGAGGCATGGAGTGGGATATGACGAACTAACTAAGCTCATTAAAACTTCTCATGTACCAATTATCAAAGAACCAGTCTTTCCTTCTCCACCTTCTTCTCCACCATCACCTACTGAATTAAAGTTATCTATAGCTCCTAATTTTTTTTCAGTAAATGCCATCTATTTAAGGCCTCTCACCTATTGTTAGGGTAAG
Organism: Torreya grandis; assembly: GCA_037957365.1. NCBI lineage: Eukaryota > Viridiplantae > Streptophyta > Pinopsida > Cupressales > Taxaceae > Torreya > Torreya grandis. The sequence goes on along the minus strand of JARHVA010000579.1, from coordinate 15,470 downwards.
GAAACAAGGTCCCTTCCTCTCATTCATCCTGAAATAATTGATGAAGAGTCTCCCACTATTAACACTATCTAATGTCAAGATGATGATGCAATTATCACCTACATGGGTGTAGATGATTCTTATATCCAACAATCACTCCCATCAAAAATATAAGTTATGTTAAATGAATCAACTATTGACATCAACTTGCCCTCTCATGATAACCCTTGCATCCTCAAGATTGGCCAATCTTTAGATTTCTCTGAGCAAGCTGATTATGCCACATTTCTTAATGACCATAGCAAAGCTTTTACTTGGTCTTACAATGACATGCTTGGTATTGACCCCTCTATCATCACTCATAACATTGTCACCAATCAAGATGCTAAACCTGTTAAGAAAAATCTTCGTAAGATGCATCCTCATATTGCTTTGCTTGTCAAAGAAGAGCTCTAATGCCTCCTTTATATTAAATTTATCCAACCCATCAACTATCCACAATGGATTTCTAATATTGTTCCTATCACAAAAGCAACTAGGGGAATCCGTATTTGTACTGACTATCATGATTTAAACCTCACTTGTCCAAAAGATGATTTCCCATTGCCAAATATTGACCAAATTGTTGATTTAACAACCAACCATGAGATGCTATCACTTATAGATGGGTTCTCTAGATATAATCAAATCCTAGTTACTCTTGAAGATCACCATAAGATAACCTTCATTACCCCATGGGGGACTTTCTATTATTGGGTCATGTGTTTTATCCTGAAGAATGCTGGTGCAACCTACCAATGTGCCATGACTTATATTTTCCATAATCTCCTACACAAAATTATGGAATATTACGTTGATGACTTACTCGACAAGTCTAAACTTCACTAAGATCACTTGACAATTCTTGAAACTATATTTTCTCATCTCCCCCAATATAACATTTGACTAAACCCAAAGAAATGTATCTTTGGTGTTCTTTTTAATAAACTCTTAGGTTTTATCATTTCTCTTCATGGTATTGAGGTCAATCTTGATAAGGTTAGAGCAATCCCAGAGATGCTTCCACATACTAATATCAAACAAATCCATAGCCTACAAGGAAAATTTAGTCAATTCACCACTTCATTTCTCAGTTGTCAGATCACTGCTAACCTTTTCACCATTTCCTCAAAAAGGATGTATCCTTTCATTAGAATATATATTTATAGGAAGATTTTGATGCACTTAAATAATATCTCCTTTCCCCATCAGTTCTTATTCCACCTATGGAAAATCAGCCTTTCTACCTATACATCTCTAGAATAGACCATTCTCTAGGTGTTATGATTGCCCATCGAGATGACCAACATCAAGAGCAGGTGGTTTATTACATAAATTGCACACTTATTGATTATGAGACTCTATATACCCATAATGAAAAACTTTGCCTTGCATTGGTCTTTTCCACCTCCAAGCTTCACCATTATCTCCTAAATCACAAAATATATGTGGTCACCCATACTGATCCCCTTAAATACATGCATTCCAAACCATATCACAACTAATGTGTAGCTTGATGGCTCATGCTTCTTTCTAAATTTGACTTAGAGTTCATTCAAAAAAAGTTTATCAAGGGGAAAAAAATCATTGACCAGTTAGCTACTACCCCTTTACCTTATAATCAACCTTTAAACCTCAAATTCCCTGATGAATCCATTATAATGCTCTCCACCTATGACATCTCCTATCAAATGATGATGTTCTTTGATGCATCTAAATGTCAACATGGTGGGGGTGGAGGGGTCATTATTATTCCTCTAGATGGTGAGCCTATGCTTTTGTCATTTAAAATAGATTTTGAATGCACTAACAATACGGCCGAATATGAGGCTTTGATTTTAGGACTTCAAATAACTCTCTTCTTGGGTATCAAATCCATAACCATTTTTGGTGATTCTCATCTAGTGGTTAACCGAGTTAATGGTTCCTACCTATGCAAAAACAAAATTCTACAATGGTATAAACATCATGTAGATACGCTATTGGGATCATTTGACTCTTATCTCTTGTAAACTATTCCTCGATATACAAACAAGTTTGCTAGCATGATGGCTCACTTGCTTCACACATACCCTCTTCATCCTCCTCTTTGAGAATCTATGTCACCATGCATCACTTAACATTACCCTACTATGTCTTAGCTAACATCCTCTTTGTCAAAAAAGTAACAGCCAACCTACATGACTTATGGTATAAACAACTCATAGATTATCATTCCTTCTCTATTACCCCTTCAGATCTCTCCAGTAATGGGAAATGGGCCTTCATAAAATGTGCCACTCATTACACTATATTAGGGGGACTTCTCTACAAGTGAGGTTTTGATGGTCTTCTCCTTAGATGCCTCACTAGTACTGAGACTTCCTTTGATATTAAGGAAGTCCATGATGGGATTTATGGTGGGCATTTCAAGGGTCATGTAGTTGCCAAGCATATCCTTAAACTTGGCTATTATTGGCCTACACTCTATCAAGACTATGCTGATTATGTTTGATGTTGCATTAAGTGTCAATAAAACACTAACCTACTACATGTTCCTAGTCATGCATTACAAGTCACCAAAGACTTTTGGCCCTTATCCCAATGGGGCTTAGGTCTAATCAGAGAGATTAACCCTCATTCATCCCTCCATCATCATTCTATCATTACTACCACTAAATACTTCACCAAGTGGGTTGAGGCCATCCCTCTCATCTCCACTAAAGCTAACAAAATTATTAACTTTATCAACCATCACATCATCTATCATTTTGGTGTCCCTCATAAAATTATAATAAAAATGGCAAATCTTTCAAAAAAAATACTGTTCAAAGTCTTTGTGATAAATTTGGAATCAAATTAAGCTTCTCATCACCATACTATCCACAAGTTAATGAACAAGCAAAAGCTTCTAATAAAACATTGACCAAAATAATAATGAAGGTAGTTAATGATATGAGCAAGGATTGACACACACACATTCCTTTTACTTTATGGGCTTATCATACTATCATTCAAACCCCTACAAGTACTACACCTTTTTCATTGGTATATAGGATGGAGGCTATTTTGCCTCTTGAAGTCCAAATTCCTTATTTTCACATTTATCTATAAGACATACTTACTAATGATGACTTTCACTAGGAATTTTTTGCTCAACTTGACTTGCTTGATGAGTGTCATCTTATAGTCCTCAACCACCTCCAAATCTATCAAGAGCGTATCAAACACACTTATAAAAAAAATCTCAAAGAACAAGATTTCAATATAGGAGATCTTTCCTTAAACAAAAATCAACACATGACAAACATGGAAAAAATCAAATGATGTAAGTTTGCTCCTAATTGGCTTGGACCTTATATCATAACTCACAAGTATGGTTCAAGAACTTATCTCTTGTATTATTTTGAAAGAAGGCCAAAATTTGAGCCTTTAAATGCCTTACACCTATGACCATTATTTTGTTAAACAAGAATCACTTTACCTCATGTTTAAATTGAGCTCATCCCTTGAGCATCCCTATTACATTCATTTCCCTTCCTCTTCACCCTTACTCATATACACTTAGTTTACTTATGTAATGGTATGGTGTTTCCCTCAAAGTGGAAAACTCCTAAGCCTCTATAGTCTTGTCCATGAATAAAAGCATAAAAAAATGGGATATCTAAAAAAGTTATAAAGTCTCAGGTCATGCTTCTCAACATAGACTGCTCCCTTGAAGGACAACTATGTAACTTCCCTTTTCTACTATCAATAGACTTCTCCCTTGAAGGACAACTATTTAAAATTAAAAATAAATGATTAGACCACTCCCTTAAAGGATGGCTAAGCCAAGATTTGTTCTCAAAGGGAAAAACAAATGAAAAAGGATTCTCACATCATTTATATTTATATGACCTTAACCCGTACAAAATCCCATTGTAGGCTTCCCGTATTAATCAACTTACACATAAAAAAAAGCTTTAAGTCATGGAATGGCCTATGTTAGCTCTCGGGTCACCCACAAAAGAGGCATATCATCCCTACTTTATAGGTTATGCTACCAAAAAAATTTCCCTCATTTTACCCTTTTTACCCTCATACTCTTTCAAGGGACTATGAAGCTCACTTAATATAAGGTAAACACAGACATTCTCTAACAAACATAATGGTTCAAAGATATAAGGCATGAAAGAGGCTCACTTTTCTAATCCTATTTATGTTCTAATTACAGTCTTTACCAGTGCATGAGCATTCTACCTCTTTATTTTCCCATCCACATCACATGTCAATCTCTCTATTGAGATGAAGAAACAACATCAAACCAACACTATCAAATCTTACTTAGTTTATTTTACGCATACACCATCACAAATATGGAAAAATTCTGAAATAAACTAACATAACCAATTTATTCATTTTAAGCATCTACCATCACAAAATATGAAAAAACACTAAGATGAAACTAACCAACCAACTATGCATATACCATCACATATATGGGAAAAGTGAGTCTAACTCAACTACCATGATCAATATTAACATCAAATTAACATATCATAAAATTATCATCTAAATAATCATCATCCATATCATCATCATAATCACAATACACACATCTCAAAAAAACAATAAATGAACATCTCATGTATGTATGTATATGTGTGTGTGTGTGTGTGTGAGTGATCAAGATACATTTACATAACTACATCATCATAACATCATCTCTCTCTCTCTCAAAATATACATCTCACATCTTTGACTCACAAGCCGTTATACATATAACAAATATAATAAAAAATGGCAAACTCTGACACTCAGGGTCCTCGAGGCTCTTCATGTGGTCATGAGGAAGCAGTGTCATCACCATTCTTCACCCATCTATGTCTATGTGAGATATAATCCATGGCATATGACATAGACCTCTCCTTTTCTCTGAACTCTGAATATCTCTAAATTTGTAAAAACTCTCTAATTTCCCTCTCATAGTAGGCAATCTCATCCAGGGTAGTCAAATATCTCACTAGAGATACAGTTTATGGAGGTCTCATAGCACCTGATGATGTCTCAACCTATACTGGTACTTATGGTGGTGGTGGAGGAGAAACTTGACCTGATGCTCTCAAACTATCTCTCTCTACTATCACTACAGTCACCTAACCCTATAAAACTACAACCTGGCCCTATAGTGCTGCAACCTAGCCCTATAGTGTCCCAATCTAACCCTATAATGTCACCACCTACCCCTGTAGGGCTAATACCTATGCTTGGGATATATCTTGAGTCTACACTACTACATCTTGAGCCTATACCACTACATACCTCTCTCTCACCAACCCCTATAGATTTGGTGGTGGACTCTTGAACTCCACAGTGGGATGTAAACCTACTCACCAAGTTCTATACACCATTGTGCACCCTGGGTCTCCAAAACCTATCCCTATTGGTAGGTCCTCAAAATATATCCTATCTCATAGGGAAATGATAGGGGTGCCTCTATTTCATCCCTCCTATATCGAGGGAAGGTAGGTGGAATATCTTGAACTAGATTGAACCGCCTCCTGACCTATGTCATGGGTACCATCTCCAACTCACCAAATCATCTCTCCCTAACCCATAGTGATCTCTAAAAACTAACAAGATATTATGCCTATCCTTCAAAAATTAGGTATGTTAGATAGGGTCTCCACAAAATATCAATATGGATTAATCCCTCAATCATGCACCTATAATAGGCAATGTCCCAAACCATGCCATCCACTTGAGTCTGTGCCATGCCCTCTCTCCACCATCTAAAACCAACCATAAATCTAGCTAGGATCATGGTAGGTAACCCCAATGGTCATGTCACCATGATGTTCTCATACACCCAATAGTGTAGTAGATAGCTGACACACAAATTGTATCATCGTCACAACCTCATACCCCACAAATCTCTATATAATTGTAATAAAAATACTAGATGCTAGGCAAAAATAGTCCACTACTCAACCATTTTTATAAGCACACATATCAATGAAATAAAAAATCTACCACCATCTACATCTAATAATGCATACACCATGAAATTGATCATCATCAGGATGCTCAGTTGATGTTGCTCCTCATTAGCCATATAGAGTGGCTCATACATGAAACTCACCAAATGGTAGGTCACCTCATTAACATGCTCTATTTATAATGTGACCATGTTTATATCATGCTCCTCTCTTGATCATGTGAATATCTCCTCACCTAAGAGTGGTAGCCATAAAATCCTATAAACATCCTCCTAAGTCACTATCAACTCTTTGGTCGATAAATGGAAGGTGTGGGTGGTGTGATTCCACCTCTCAATCAATGCTATCATAAGGGACACATCCTAAGTGACTCAACAATACCATCACACTCCTCCCAACCCCATGGTTACCATGTACTCCCACTCATCTAGAGTGACATCCCTCCTCATATGTGTCAACAACCTCGATATATGATCTCATAATATTAGCTCCATCCTCGCTTGCATCCATACGCACAACAACTCAAGTCATGTAATTTTTAATATAATTTATCACCACCTTTTTTCCCTTCTCTTTGGAAGAACTACATTGGTTTTATGCCCTAAATTGGGCTATGTAGGTAGTACTCAATCAGCATAGGGTCTTCTGAGGTTAGCTCAGCCATATAACCACCTAACTAAACACCCTACTCTTTTTTTTCTACCCTAGGCTTCATTTCCTCGCTCTCTCTCTCTATGCTAGGCTTCATTTCTTCTTCTCTCTCTCCACCCTAGGCTTACTTGCCTATCATAACTCTAGGCCTCATGACCTATATCCCTAACCCTTGACACCATGCCCTATCTTTTAAGCCCTAGACCTCTTGACCTATCTCAATTTACCTTTTTACCCATTTCCCCTAGCATACCTTTTTAGATATTTTTACTAGGCTCTAGGAGAAATACATTGGCCTGAGGCCTTACACCAGACTATGTAGGCAACACTCAGTTGACATGGATTCTTTTGAGGCTAACTTAGCCATTAGGCTAGTTGACTACTTCCACTAGGGATTCAAATTAACCCTTTTTCCTCTTTTACTAGTTTTTCATAGTCACCGACATTGGTATTACTACCAAAATTAGTGTTTTATAGTCATAAGTGTTAGTCAACATCGATAGACACCTATCGACCTTAGTGACATATTGGCCAATGTTAGTGGGCCTCATCAATGTCAACAACTAGTTTGGCCCTAGGGCTAAATGATGCAAAACCCAAAATTACCAATTTCACCTAAAAACCTACCCAAACAACCCCTAACTTATCCTAACACTAACCTACCCTATTTTCTACACCTCTACTAACATTTTCTACACCCCCACCTCTAAATTAGCCTAAAAACTATAAATACCAAAATAAAATTTCAAACCAACTAGCAGAGACTCTTACCTCATCTCTCCATCTCCTCATGGCTTGCACAACTAGCTCTTGTGGTGGTGTACCTCTCACTAGGTCCTCTCCTTGATCTACCATCTCAATTTCTCTACAATCTCTATTTTTTTCTCTCCAATCACAAAGTTACAAATGAGTTTGGTTGACTGTCAAACCCCCTTTTGTTAGGTTTGGTTAGATACCAACATCAACATTCTTGACCTGATATTTTGACGTTAGTGCTGGCACATACTGGCATCAACAACATTGCCCTAGTATGCTGACATTGACACTATATATTACCAATATCAGCATTGCCACCAACATTGGTACCATTCCAATAATATTTTCCCTAACAAAGTAAACCCAACTTTTTAGACTTTACCCATACACTAGGGCAACTAAAGATCACATATATCTCCCTAAACATGACAAACACCATTGGATATTTCTTAAATCTTCACCCATAATGACTTTATTTGGAGATCACGAATATCTCCTCGCTCATTGACCCTTTTACACCAACCTCACATTGCTTGTCTTGACCATTTATGCTATTTTACTATAGTTGGATATTATGCACATGCATATATATTAGGTATTTTAGATGGAAACCAAGCCCATCCTATCACCTTTAACCCTTTTTTATTTCCTAAGGGCACTTCATACCCTGGATACTTGGGACACATTGATCATTAAAGCTGCAACTTTGATTATTTTGACCTATCAACTATCACTCACAAGTTGTGATTTGGTTACTTCTATCCAATTCCTCCTTAACCTTGCATGTTATTGACTTTGTCTACTATATCTCATTATAGTATACACATATGGAGCAATACTCAATTCTCCATCGCTCACCCAATTACCTTTTTATCAAACTAGTACCTGATTTTGGTTTCTCCTCCATCGATTCCCATTTTGAGGGGGGATACCTCATCCAATACTTGGAGCAACTAAATCCTAATTTTATCTTGAAAACTTGTTAGTAAAAATTATAAGACAAAAAGGGGCAAATGTAGACACCAAAATTATGTCACACATACATGTGTAACTCCCTATGTTGAAACCCCATTTAACCCATTTTTTAATAATAATAATTAACCTCCCTAACCCAATATTTTACCCCTCACACATTTAATTAATTTAATATAATTAATTAAGTTAATTAAAAACCTCTATTTCCACCTTATCTAGCCACCTCACCCTATGACTAATTCTTACCTGATGAGTCACCTTAAGACCTAGTCACCTCATCCTAACTATCCAAGACTTATTCCCACTTCCAAAATAAATTCCTAATGAACTACCTCCTTCTTAACCTCTTATTTTTACTATTTTGTAATGGGTGCCACATTTGGCATGAAGAACAACAAAAAATAGGATAAAATAGATTACTTTACCTATTCTAGGGTCACTGATGTCAATCAACCCATTGTCAACATCGATAGGATCATTGACATCTATAATATAAGCCAAACTCTAACCTAAAGTTTAGGTCAGTAGAAATTAATAAAATTCATTCTTACTTGCATTCAAGCTCTTGGCATTCAAATTTTGACACCCTAGCTTACTGTCATCTTGCATAAGTTAATCATGATCAAGAATTGAGATCTTGAGGACCAATAACACCCATTTGTTCTCTCTCTTCAAGCCTTCAGGTTTGGACTCCCTGATAGGAACCATCAATTTGGCACTTATCATTTAGTGACCACTATAGCTAATTACATCACTTATTTTTTAGGTCTTTTAAACATTTATTTTTCTATCACTTTATATCTATTATGCATTACTTTATGCACTTTTGACCAAACCCCCATGAGGGAGTTACAAAGCTTCCTTACTTGGTTCCCCTTAACCTGACACACCAAACCTCTGACCAGATCTACCCAAACCATACTCTCTCTCTCATAACTCTCCCTAACCTCCCAAACTTGATCAAAACCATTTCTTAGACCTAAAAAATCCTTTTGTAAGCCTCTAGGTAATTATTTCCCCTACCAACCTTGACAGTCTAACTGACATCGATCACCTTCACCACTGACCTTAGCAGTATAATCAATATTAGTCACTCCCTTATCGACATTGATGACTATGGATTTCCTAACCTCTTTAAAACCTACCCAAACCACTTCTAAAATACAAATAAAGTACACCACCTTCACCTTGACACTCTCTACTGCACTTAAGTTGTGAATAACAGTAATATTATATCTCTTTCACTCTCTCTTTAACTCCCTTTTAGTTATTTATTACTCTTTTGTCTCTCAAAAGTGGACTATCATCTCTAAGGAATTTTCACACTTCCTAGAACAAACATGTAGCTTGGTAGCCCACTCATTTAACTACTAACAAACATCTTGTAGTAGTGATTTATTACTTATAGGTAGTCCTCCCCAGCCAAAGAGGAGTGCTCATAATGTTTAGATATGGTGTGCAAACCAATCTAGGTTTATTCTAATCACTTATCCCCATCATTCTTTTCTATTTTCCTTTAAACTCAAAATAGACAAAATTTAGAGAAACATGGGGCATCATATTTGCCATGGTGGTGGAGGAAGGAGATGGTGCAAAAAATGGCCTCATTCCACAACTCAATACATCTAGTGGTAAATGGGGATATGGGGTGAGGTTCTAGATCTGTTCGATGATTCATATTATTCCAACATTACTTATCATAGAATTATTAAGAATAAATTGATTACATGGCACATTGTATTACCTAGAGGTCCATTCCACTTTTCAAAAACTAGGTGAGTGGTCTAAAAAGATAATACCTCAGTGGATGTTAATAAGCTAGCCAATAATGTTTAAAAAGGAAAATAGATATTTTTTATTACATCATAAAGCATTTGATTCATTTGAGCATGCAATGATCCCTATATTGGTAGTTGGATCATGTAAATCAAGATGTGGGGTTAACTATCCATGATTAAAGGAGAGGGTTTTCTAAACCCCATTTATTTTTGAAATAATACCTAGACTCATATTCACCAATAAAATAATGTATGGGGATGTCCCCAACCTTGTCTTGGGGGTGTTTAATCATATTAAAGTTTTCACACACCAACCATGTGGTAGCAACATCCCATCTACCAAATATCACCAAAGCAGGTAGTGGTCAGGGCTAGAATTGGGAGCATATATATTAAGAATGCCAAATGGATGGCCATCAATGTCAAGAATAATCTAGACTACTTGATGTGATGAATACTCCCCATGGTAATAATACTTGGTCAAAATTTAGGGGTAACTAAAATACAAGCACCACCATGTCCCACCTCATGTAAAGTGGTGATCTAGGTGGTATTAGGCCAAATGCTTCACAAGGACATTTAGAGGAGAAATCTAGACACTTTAACTTCTTATAGATAGAGAATATATAAAAACTAATCTATTGACAAGCAACATGCATAGAGTATTTGTAGGTATACTCTATAAGTCCCCTAACATTACATGATAACACATTCATAAGGAAAGGTCATCTATTTGAATCTCCCCTTGTTTGTCATTAAAATTGGCCAATGTTAAAATCTATTATGTTGGTGAGGGTGTGATGTTACACTAAACATAATGAAATGGTGTTTGACATCATGTAATTCTTGAGGAGAGTTTTATCCCCATGAAGTTGGATATGAGACCACCATAAGAGTGAGACATTAGTTAAGAGAACCTCATCCACATGCATCCTGACATTATAAGAAATATAAACACTATAGGTTAGAAGGAACCAAAATGGTAAGGGTCAATGGAGAAATCCCCTAAGAGGTTTGGATAGCTGGATAAGATTCCTCTTGAGATGGAGGCTGGGGTGTGTTTTTTAGATTAGGGCCTAATGACCATTTAGGGGGTACTATGGTCTAAACATCACCATAGTCTATTGGTTTGGGCTTCTTGGTCTAAGGAGGTGTTTAAGGAGGCTTAGGATGACCCATTCAAGGATAATCCTTGATGTGATAGTCTAAATATTGATAACAAAAGCAAGTGTAAGGAAGGTTGAAATCAACAAATTTTTATGACTATTGGGTTTCCCTAAATTGTATTTTTATGAACTCCTTCAACTACTTGGAGAGGTAAACCTCCACACAGACTCACTTATTAGGGTGAGGGTAGAACCACTTATCTAGTTCAATTATAACCACATGTCCTATAGAACTAATGATTTGGGGTATAAAATCTTAGAGGTGAACTATCAAACTAAGAAACTCAATCTAAATAATGGCATGAAGGATGACATTGTCATAAACTTTAAAATCATGAGATCAGGTAAATAAAATCATAAGCTAGTTGTAAAGGAACCAAACATTGGACTTTGTAAGAATCAATTTTGTCTCAAAAGGCTCCTTAAAGGTAAAAATTAAAAAACCTTTAGTAATATTTTAGATTCCAAATACATGGACACGAAAAGGCTCCTAGTGGTTGTGGAATTAGTTATGGAGGTAATCCTCAGAAGGGATACAACCAACAAAATAAGAAATAGTAGAGCAATTTTCATACCACTTACAACATTATTTAATAGTAGTAGCAAGAATTCTTAACTCTAGAGTGGGGGGATGAGGGATTACCTCATTATAGACCTTCAAAATATAAATTTGAGCTCACTTAGGTGCCATTAGCTCTGAATATTGCATCAATAGATGTAGTAGAGCACATAAAGGCCATAAATAAAGGGCTTGCCCACTAGAAGGACATTTCACTAAGCACAGTTAATACATTACAAACCTATAAAATCATACAGGAGTAGCGGTATGAACAAAGTGGGCAAAGGATGCAAGTAAGAAAATTCAAACCATGAAACTCTAATAGAGTAATTCTCCCACCTTCCTCCAAGATGCTTGATTTTTCATGTTCATTTTTGAACTTTAGTTTTGACTTCATTGGGAATTAAGTCACGATGACCCAAATCCCAAAGTTAACTTATTGAGTATCTTTGAATCTTTTTGATGGGTCATTTGGATTTGTGGAAATCTCAATCAGCTAAAACCTAGCCCAAATCTATCAAAATTTTTGGTGAAGGCCATTGGATACCTAGTGGGACTTGGTTGTGATTGTTAGTTCTATTTTTAGTTGCATTTTGGGCATAAATGATGATGGTTTATTTAACCATGTTGTTATTTGTTTATAGCTATAACATAGGACTAAAATGGGATTTAATGGCAATCAGTGGAGTTCATGAGGGCATAACTAGGTGTAAAGAGGAGAAAGAGATGTTTTTTTGAAGCAAGCCACAATACTTTTCTCCATTGAGGTTGTGTTCAAACAAGTGGTTTTATTTTCTTTGAGTGGGGAGTATATTGCAATAATTACTTTGTGTTATGATGATATGGGGTACAATCAGAAGAAATAATTAACCATTATAGGTTTAATTTGGAAATCTATAAACTTAAAAATCAATCCATAATGTATTTATAGTTGAATATAGTCTTATGTGGAATGTTCTGGGTTGTTTTACCTTGAGGCTCAAAATATGGTTTGTGTATTCAACTATGTAGTTTGTTTTCTACTAAAGTTCTATTATGGATATATTTTTTTTGGATTAATTTTGGTTAGACTGTAGGATTTTGGTACATAATAGGTTATTTCATCGATTTTGGAGGAATGGGTGTCAGTATTTGTTTGTCATTTGCTATTTTGACTTGTTTTATGGAATGGATATATTATATGGTTACAAATTTTTTTTGGGACTATATTTTGTTGAGTGTCATTTTATATAGTTGTCAAATGGATGTAGGTGCTTATTTTATTTTATTGATAACATTTGGTAAACCTATGTTTGACTTGAATGGTTTTACATGAGCACAAGGTTTCATGGAAGTTCGAACTGAGTTTGTATACTATTAGAATCTTATTGCATTCTATGTGGGATATTATGCAAATTATGAGTTGGACTCTTTTCCATTTTTGTATATTCTTTGATGAATTTTTTGGTGTCATACCTCTTTTTAGTGTCATTATTATCTAGACTATTGATGTCTATTATTTTTGGAGGACAATGGAGGAGAATTGAAGTGTTTGTGAAGATATTTGGTACTATAAATAAATAAATATATGTAGGGTAGATTCACATGCATATCTCATTTGAAGTCAATAAATTAAAGAATCATTTTTTCATCTGATGAAGTCAAATGGAACTATTCACATGTTGAATGGTAGTACTAATGGTAATCATGGGTAATTTTTTCATACATTATATTTAAGTCATTTCTTGTCATTATATTTATGATTTTCAAAGCTTAGAATTTCAATTATGAATTCATCCTTCTATAAAACCTATTGTTGAACCCCACATCCAATTGATGGATTAGGGTGTCCTAGGGCCACCTATGGGGGGCTCATTGGGTAGGATAGGTGGGTTATTCTCATACTACTCTTGAGAAGATGATTCAAGTACTTGGTCTCTTTTATGTATTTGGTTTTCCTAATATGTGGTTATTTAATGTAAAGACATGATATAAATCAATGTCTCCTTGTATGATAGTAAATGTGATTCTTTATACAATATAATTTAATTTTTAATGGATTTATGGATTTTAAACCCTAGGTTGTTAAAGTGTTGTAATATTAAATTATGGAATAATTATACAATAAATATATAGCCATTGATTTGCACAATAATTGACTTAATCTAATTATTTTTATAATAGCAATGAATCACACAAGTATGTACTTAGCTATAAATTGATTGAGACAAATGAATTGGAGGCTAAAAACTAGTACAAAATCTGATCAAAGTGTCACAAACTAGAAATAGGTCTCAAAACTCCTCCTAGAGAGTAGTGCAGTCCCTTGGATAATGACAAATTATGCTAGTGTTCCTCCTTGCTGCACTGATGTCCTATTACTAAAAACTATGTGAAATTCTAGGAATAACCTCACTAGAGTTTGAGATGCATGCATCTATATGGATGAACCCTAATTCACTTCTTGTGACCTATTTTTGACTGATTTGGAAGTAAACCCTAGATCTCCATGTTATTAGGGTATTTAAGGAGCATAAGTAGAAAAAGTGTAATGTTATCTAGATAGGTTGGACATGACCTAAAACCTCATTATGTTAAGAGTTTCCAACTTACCAATACTATGATTGGGGATCAATACCAATGTAGTTATCCTATCTATGTGCTTAGTGCAAGTGCAAGTAAATGTTAGTATGAGTATTATCTTGAGTTTGCTTGAGACTAAAAATTTGATTAATCTAAAATTAAGAATGTTGTAGATGGATATATGAAGAACTAGGGTATAATAGGGATTAATTACCTTGATTTGCATAACTATTTTTGATTTTATTTATGTGTATTTACATATGACTTCAATCTAGTGGGTAAAGGGATAAAAGATGTGTGTATACATTGATTTAGTGTTTGTCAAGATGAGATTTGAGTCTAGGCTAACCTTAGGGTGACTTGAGAATTATAAATATGTTTATTTGGGTTAAAAATAGGTAAGGGATACTAGCATAGTCCCTTGGTCACTAGTGTAGTGAGATAGTGGCCAAAGGGGTGTGCTAGTGTCCAGGTGGTAGAACCTGGGGCACTAAGGGCCTAAATTCCTAGGGGAAGGTATGGGTCTACTTTTATAATGTCTAGGGATGGGTTAGACCTACATGAAAGATGTATAAGGATTGAAAGATGCCCTAAGATAAGTTTAGTGTTAATCTAGGGGTAGGATGGTCTTATGTAATGCTCATTACACTCAAGTGACATTTTATGTGACTAAATTTATCCACCCTTTATTAAAAAAATGCAATAAATTGAAATGACTAATATAAAGGAAAAAATGTACCTAGACTTACCTAAGAGGTAAATCACTTAAATATAGGTCTAATTATGTGAAGCATGATCCATTACATGTCATGTAATGAAACATGACCGAATCAATCCCCACTTAAGAAATATAAAAAATAAAGATAAAATTGATTAGAGAGAGAGAGAGAGAGAGAGAGAGAGAGAGAGAGAGAGAGAGAGAGAGAGAGAGAGAGAGAGAGAGAGAGAGAGAGAGAGAGAGAGAGAGAGAGAGAGAGAGAGAGAGAGAGGAAATAATACACCTCACTAGATAAGTAAACAAATGCAAGAACTTGGTGACATCTTATGT